>VSWD01000014.1:34481484-34813891 GCA_033119305.1 Pinctada imbricata | reverse complement strand
ATTTCGGTAACGTTATGGACATAATAATTTTCACACTCTCTGGCAATATCAAATTGTTTAGATTGAGGATCACTGACAAGGGTTAAGTACCCGAAACGTGCATGTCTGGTCCATGCTGAAATTTTATCTATTCTTCAATTTTGTACAGATGAAGCCATTGAATTTGAAGACTTTTTACATTTCTAATCTACTAATGTTTTATTTCTCATGTTAATTTTTTTGATAATGCGGAAGGGTTCCAACTCTAACACACTGGATTCTTTTTAACAAGTTTTATGAAATACATAAGACGATTTCTGGGGGGGGGGGGGGTTGTCTTAGTTAGATCATTAGGTCAAGGAGTGGAAACCTATCAACCTATCCATTGAAAAAAAAAATAACGGGAAGATGGGAAACTTCAGGAAACTTATGGAGTATCCCGAAAAGTAGGATAACATGGTAGGTAAAGAAAGAAAGTGGTATAAAATTATCTTTCTGTGTCATCTTTAATTAATTTGCAGGTAAGCTAACCTTTGTAAGACTAAATAAAACCACTGTAAATTGTTGAGACTATACATCTTTCTTGAAAAAGGCGAATAGTGATGGAAAAATATTGAAAGGGAAATTTTTTACAAACAATACCCAACGCGCTTGGTCTGGCCTAATCGTATGAAGTTCGATGTATATCTTAATTATGTTCGAAAACAGTCGTTTGAATTAATTACGTTCACATTCCATTCTAATGTTTTCTTGTCATATTTGACATATTTTTATGAGCTTGAAAACTTTCAAATTTTTGCGAAATGCAGTGAATTTTCCAGAAAACTCTCGCATACATGTAACATTCAAAGAGAATGAAAATACGAGGGCTGTTCCGAAAGTCCATGGACAACGCAAGTTAAGGAAAGATTTAGAGAATTTGCTTATAACCATGTTGATTTCCTGATGTTACAGATGATTTTGAATACATATACAAATTTTCATTACGATTGGTCAATACCAAATTTTAGATTTTTGAACAACGTAAGGTTCTAGGTCATGGAGTAGCTAACAAAACGTAACGACGACTTCAGACGTCCAGCATAAATTTTACATTTTAAAAGAAATAAAACATCTGTACAAAATTTAAAATATCTTTTCATGTATTCTGATAAGGAAGACATACTCTTTCTTTCATGTCCATTTCTACCTCTATATCATAATGTACTTTCATTTTACTTCGCAGTGGTCAAGAACAATAATAGTATTACTGATATAGACGGTTTAATTAATAGTCGAGTATTTTTTTCTTATTCTATTTAGCAACATAACGAAAGGGATGGTTTCGTTTTAACAACTCAAATTTCACTGCTCACAAACCGCCTCTACCATTTATGTATAAAGGTGATAATTATGCCCCTTATGTAAATTATTTTAACCTTATCTTTTTTTTATTTTCTCTTTCTGAATGTGTCCCTTTCATTTATAGAACATTTTATTCGCATACGACTTAAAATGTGATCTTAAAAGCATGTGTCCACGTACTTTTGGAACGGCCCTCGTAAATTTCATTTACTAAACAATTCTCCAAGAATTTTTTTCCCACGAATTTCTCTGTAGAATTTGTCAAAGACGTTTTAAGCGGACTGACACGGTGCCATTCTAAATGCATTTTTATAATTCCCCAATCGTGTTCATGTACCTTTAACATCCACCGTAGCAGTAATAATATATACTGAAGCAGATATTCGTCAAAACACTGGTCAACTTTTAATACATGAATAATGCTGAAGGGTTCCAACTCTATACCTTCACACCAATTTTCATGCACCAGACATTAAATTTTCGTCAGTGATGCTTCCAGCCAAAGTGCTTTTCATAAGCAGTCCAAATTAATTTCACTAGTTCCCTCTTGCGTTATTTTCAGAATTTAAATATCTGCATTTACTTTACAGAGAGTGAGCGGCTCCAAAATTCATGTAGGGTCGATTCAGTAGCCAAATAAAATCTATGTTCAATATAGCATTGGAGGGATTGTGCTAAGATGTTAACTTCCTTGAATTTAGATGATATTTTCGATGAAATGGCAAGTTTCCGAAATAGCAAAAGCATATAGATATGATGTCACATTGATAAAGGGCCAAAACGAAGCTTCTTTCAAGGCGACAGAGCTGGAAAGAAGTAATTAATACACTTGACAAACATCAGGTCACGGGGAACAATTTTAACTGCTCCACACTGCAACATAAAATAAGTGTTTATATCAACGTCTTTATCTTCTATTCACATGCTCTGAAATTGCTCGTCTTGTTTGTGAATATCTGTGAAGTGTCCTTCATCATACAAAAGATGAACAGTATATACTTGAAAAATATGTGGCCTGAGCGCGGCTCGAACTCGAGTCATTCAGTTTGCTAAGCGGGAGCACTACCACTACGCAACCGGGGTAGTTGCCATCTAAGTCAGTTAGAAGGTAATTTAAAGGTTATACATGTATAAGTAGGGCTTCGCCCATTTCTTATTCATGTAGAAACTTCAAAGTAAACGTACAATTTTAAATTCTAAAAATAAAACAAGAGGACGCTAGGGAAATGAATTTGGGTTGCGTATGAAAAACACTTGGGCTGGAAACATCACTGATGAGAATTGTATATTCATATATCATTATAGTTTGTTTTCGTTTTTTATATATTGAGTATGACAATTACAGAAAGTTTCATGAAAATCCATGACATGCCGTTATGAGCTGTATTAAAGAAAATCAATATCAAATGAAAATGTCTTTATTTGGGGTATTCTTCGCTGTGAACATCGACAGCGGGTGCGGCTAGCCAAACAGGGGATGTTTACTCCTCCCGGTTAACTGGTCACACCTCTAGCATACTAGGGGTCCGTCGATGCTTAACTTGGTGATTTATTGTGAGTGCTGTCGAGATTGTCGTCAGGATCTTCTTTATCTCATTTAGTTCAAATTTTGCATTGATTTTAAATCGATATCGCCACTATCAACATTAATATTATAAACAATGCTTAGTAGAGATAATTCAAGATCATCTGTCCCACGAAGACGTATTGCCATATGGCTATTTTTTTTCCACATTCCTGATCATAAAAAGACATACTTTCTTAAACAAACAGTTTAAAAAATTCATCATTTAAAATTGAAAATACATTAGATTTAAATGTGTTTATAATAAGTACTTACTAGCTACAAATAGTGCAGCAATTATGACCAAAATCATTACTTTGTTCACCATCTTCAAATTTGTCTGATTAGGTACAAGATTGAAGATGCTGGACCGAAGAAGTTGTCACTATTTATATTCACATACAGACGTACTCCCCCAAGAAAATTCATATTCTTTTATATTAATTATTTCCGTCTTCATCAGGAAAGCAATATATATATGGCAAAAATTGTGTCTTGGTCATATCAGTTTCCTTATGAATGCCTCCTTTTTAATCATATGTGGAAAAAGAAATTTTATGGGTTTTATAATTGTAATTGTACATTACTTACCTCAGTGCGTAGTTTTCTCTTGGACACAGCTTGTGATGTAGTGGTCGTTAGTCATCCCCTTTTATCGATCTTCCAATGATATAAGAGTGTTATCGTGAATGACATGTTTAATCTAAATGCTCATTTTCACTGGTCTTCGTGATATTCTTATAGTATTCGGCTTGATCTGAAATGAATATTTCATCTTTTTCGTTGTGCTCTTCACTTTTCAGAAATATTTATGAATAGCTAATGTCTGTAATTCCATTGTTCAAATTAATCACATTTCATCTTGAAGACAATTCCTTCTTTTCGATTTTACATTCCTACGTTCAATTTGTGCAGGTATCTGACGTAAAAGAATTGTGACGTCATTGAATTCCTTTGAAAACGTCATATATGTAACCCTGTATCCCTGAATTTCATGCTGGTTTCCATCAAATTTGATGACGTCACAATGCATTGACGTCAGATACCTGCACAAATGGGAAGTAACTCGCTATTTCGAAAAGACAGAATTATCTGAAAGCCCGAATCCTATAAAAGACGTTTGAATGATGACCTTATATTTACGTTAGAATTGTTTATCGGGCATATAATCAGCAAATTCATCAATCACGGTTCCGATACGATATATTTACCGCTTCTGGTATGAGTAAATCATTGGACGCAGTCAGAGAGGTTAATCCAATCAAATCGTATCTTGCTTACAAAATGTTTATAATTTAAAAAAAGAGAAATTTACCACCTCTTGCTCGTGTCTCGACATATACACAATTATTCTATCTCATATAGCGTGAGTGACATCTTCTTGACTTTCCATTAAACCTTCGATGTTGACTTACGGCATATTCATTCCAATGTTTCCATGGAGATCAAGTCAAACGTATTTATAATTATCTCTGTGATTGGTTATTCCAAGGACTATAAAGAGAAATAACTCTGTTGATTCGTTAGATGGATTTCAAATACGAGGCGGTAAAGATATCAAGGGCAAGAATAGGACGGCTAGGATGTATCGTAGCCGCGATTTATGAAGATGATAATCAGCGATTGATGGGCCTCATGTTAATCTCTTTTGGAATTCTTATACAATGTTGTTTTAGAATTTAGAATTGTTTTTCATACTTTACAATTGAATTGCTTGGTCAGGGAAAAATATGCAAAAATATTCATTCAAATAATGAATGTTTACCATTCTTATCTTTTAGAAAAAGAAACTACAAATCAATAGACCACTAGAATGATGAAAAGGACTCTGACATATTAAGCACTTAGACAAGATTGTTAAAATGGTCAATTCTAGAGACAGTATGCATCCCTTTTATATATAACTCCAGTACAATAAGTGAAGACTATCTCCTTTGATGAGTTGTGACGGTCCCGTCAGTAATCCCCCGTTTTCAGGGTTGGTTACTTTGAAATGCTGGAAAATATACTGGTTAAAACTGCACAGTATAGAATGAGATTTTGTTTCCCCATATTCTGTGACCCCTTCCTTTACCTTTACCTTTTTCTTAAGAATTTTGAGTCAGCCACGAGTCTCTCAATCTCAGCACTCAATATTGTTTAACTGAATGACGGAGGTTATCTTGACTTTTTACTTCTTATTTATTCTAATGTATTCTTCTCTTCTCTTGTCTACATCTTCTAG
Organism: Pinctada imbricata; assembly: GCA_033119305.1. Lineage (NCBI taxonomy): Eukaryota > Metazoa > Mollusca > Bivalvia > Pterioida > Pteriidae > Pinctada > Pinctada imbricata. The sequence continues at coordinate 34,808,780 of VSWD01000014.1, read as the reverse complement.
GTATCTGAATGATATTCTAACCATTGACAATCCTGCTTTTGAATTATAGAAGAATGAGATTTATCCACAAGAATTAACACTTAACAAGGCAAACTTTACAAATACAGAAACACCGTTTTTTGACCTAAGTATCAAAATTGTGAACGGAAAGATTCATGCAAGTGTATATGACAAAAGGGTTGATTTGGAGTCAACATAGTAAAGGACCTGTTAAGATAACGACCCTATTTAGCCCTAAATCTCGTGCCTTATTTCTTCTTCATGGAGAATCGTATACAGAAAAACATTAATCATTATTGAAATATAATGTATTTGCAGACCTTTTACATGTTTTACATTTCGTTAAAGAAACCTTAAGATTCTAAAACTAAGATCGAAAGAGGTAGGGGTGCACGCATAGAAAAACCGATATTATCGACAAAAAAGTAGAAATTTCAGAATATTTTACCAAAAATGGATAAATATAAATCAAAAGACATCAAATATGTTTACGTTGTGTATCAGAAATAGATTTCGAACGTTCTATCTCCTTTAATCGGTAAATAATGCAATCCGGAACTTAAAATACGGTCTCATTTTGTATTCAATGGCTACAATGTAAGCCTATTAGCGCGAAATACACATTGGCGGAGAAATGAACATCATTCTTGCTGATTTCATTCCTAATTCTTGTATATTTCATTCAGTCATATTTAGGTTACATTTTTGATGGATTAAAGAGGTAAAATATTCAAATGTGCTATATTTTATGGTCGAAAAGGTCGATTCTTAAAAAATGCGACCCCCTTTCCATTTTTGGTTTTTCGTCTATGGGGTTGTGTTGCCCCCGGAGATACAGAACCCCACTTTGCCAAAAAAATTGTATCATTGATATACATCTCCAATAAAAGCGGCTTTCTGTATATCCGGGGGGAACAATGTTCAAAAAAACTTTTCCGTTTTCTTTTGATTTCTATGAGAAAAAGAGAAGTTTTGACTCCAAAATTAGCATTAATATGCAAAACAGATAAAAATTTACTTCATACTCTGATGGTATGCAGTATAGGTATACATTTTACATAAAAAAGTTCTTGAAATTTCAATTTTCAAAATTCCACTTTTCAGGGCTAATTTTACGCCTTATCTTAATAGCTCCTTTCCCCTGCCTTGACGGTGATGTTCCAAGATTACCATCATACGGCATTTACAAATATCACAGCTCATCCGGTACGCTAGAGCATGTACTGATATTTTGGATTTTCACAGAAGAAATTTACATATTACCAAAAACCTTTTAGTTCAAGGTTTCCGTTTTCATAAACTAGTTAAGACTTTCTGGAAATTTTACAAAAATTACAGTCAACTTCATTTAAAATTCGGATCTATACACGCAACAGAGTACATTGCTTTGGGTATTACACAACCTGTCTTTTATGGCAATATGATATACAAAATTAGAAGGATCACAGGTAGGCAGCATAACCATCGAAAATGCGTCAGAATCATCAAACGCCTTTTATACCGTGGATATGATTCTAATGTCACCAGACGGATACTAGACTTGGTACTTGACAAATCTACAGTCTTGTACAAGCGCATCCTTGAGACTTGCACTCTGACTGACTGTGACGACGGGACTCCATGACGGGCCCTGTCCAAACCTCTTTAGAGAAGACACCTGTCCTCTCTGAATATCAGTCGGTCGGACTCCTCGGGTGATTACATACATGAGCTCGTTACAGCACGGACTGTATTACGCATGCCCTCTTTTTATATCCATTTACATATTCATCTGTGTTTCTGTGGCCTCTGTGTTTCGCGGTCTTGTTTGTGTGAGGTCATCTTACAGTGAGGATGTTGTTTTACACCACAATTGTACGTCCTTCGAGACCTCTGGATAATTGGAGAAGTGAGAGGGTTGTGCGCACGTAATCCAGGATAACCACACCATTTGCCACTTACGTGACTTACGTCGGTTTATGTGTAGTCTTTTGTGTTTGATGTTTACATGTCGTATGTCTCTTTTCCGTCTCATACTATACTCGTCTTTTGTGTTTTTGTATCGGATGTTTTGGTGTTCTGCTGTTGGTGCTGCAACGGGGTCTTGTTGGAGATCTCCTCCCTTCTTTCATCTACATCCCTGTCTGCGCTAAGTATCTGCCTCTGCGCACTTCTATTTCTATCTCTTCATCTTTTCTATTTTCTATTTTATCATTTTTTCACCCTCACTTCTTTATATGCACAGAATGTTTTAGTTTTAAGGTGGGTCCCTACTCATAGATTTAACAGGTGAAATTTGTATTTAAGGTTTTTTTTCCTAAACTCAATTGTTCAAATGAGAAATATAACACAGACATATTAATGTATTTTTTTTTCGTCAAAGATACAGTACATTATAGAAAGGTACCCTCGCACATTAGTGTTGAGGAATATCGAATATCCAGCATATGCATTTGAACCCTCCAAATTCAGTAATGAAAAAATTTTGTTTATTTCTTTTGTTTTATTTTATGATAACAATGTAAACGTCTTCATATTGAATAGCATCATTTAAGAACAGGTAAATTGGCAACATGGACCAGACATGCACGTTTCGGGTACTTAACCCTCGTCAGTGATCCTCAAACAAGTCATATAGAAGACATGTAACACATAAAATGATATTCTAACATAAATTTAAGTATGATATGTCTCCATCATAAAGGTACCCCCTTATAATTTCATCACATTTTTTACCAATAATAAATACTAAATCCATTTTTTGCAAGAAAAAAAAAAGACGATTTTTTTCGTTTTGTAATATTTCATCAGATAATGTATGTATATGAGGAAAAAATCACAAACAGGTACACATTTTTATAAATGATCAAGATATGGATCCATACATAAGGGTACCCCCTTATAATTTCATAAAATTCTAGACTAATAATATATAGTATATTCAACTTTTTTTCAAAAAAGAACAGGTAGAATTTTTTCATTTTGCATCATTTCATAAGATTATGTATATAGATGGTGAAAAAATCACACACAAGTATACAATTCAATAAATGATCAAGTTATGGCTCCAAACATAAGGGTACCCCCTTACAATTTCATCACATTTTCAACTAAGAACGTAGACGATATGGAGGGTGTAGATATTGAGAGATTGCCCTATCATTTGTTTCTTTTGTCATTTAAGACCTTTTGTTTGCGTTTTCCAGTGCGCTGGTTCATCCGCCACCAACCATTGTAAAAGTTAAACGGAGACTGCTTCGTATAAGGAAAAACCTATAACGGTTCGAGTATGGACCCACCTTAATGCAAAGCGTCTACATTGTTTTAAGATGATTGTGATCTGACATCAAAAATGAAATAATATGAAAAAGGATCTACAATACGAAACACGTGTCGGGTGCTTTATTCTATTCAAGAAAGAAAAGTATTTGAATACTTCCATATCGTTATGAGAGGGTCCAGGAATTTGTATACCTAAATGGTTGTATATGGCTTGGCATTTTGACATTTCTTTAAAATACAAAATCTGCTTTGTCATTGCAAACTAATATTTGATACAACGAATATCAATGCTTATTGTATTTTCTCAATCCGTGATTCTAATGTCAGCTAATTTGATAGCATTAAACACATAAGAGGCATGAAATAATCGAAGTTGATTTCGTTGAAAATGCATGAGAAATAGAAGTAAGATTTTAGCTCAGAGAACCTAATAGGTAAAGTGGCTAGAAAATATTCAAATGGAATATATATTTAAAATGTTTGTTTGTTGCATATATATACATCGAAGAAGTCCCTCAATAATACCGAAGTGCCCCAACTCTATACCTTCCCGAAGAAAATGTCAAACCAATTTATTATGCACCAGACACGTGTTCGGATATTAAATACTCACCAGTGATGCTTCCAGCCAGATGGATTTTCAGTGGCCTTCAAAATTCATTTCAGTAGCGACCTCTGCTTTTATTTTGTCCACTTACTTTACAGAGAGTGCGAGGATAAAAAAAGTCCTGTAGGGTCCTTCCTTAAAAGAGAATTTTTAGAATTTTTCCAAAGAAAATGAAAATTAACTAATTAATGTATGGTTAAGCGTCTTTTCTTCACGCGTTTAACACTGTATTTTTCCATAAATTTCGAAAAATTTGCAATGAGCGCGAGTGATATGCCCCTATAAAATCAAGAGATTTCATTGGACTGAAATGTGACGTGTAAGATATTCGATAATTAGATTTATGAATGAGTTGCCTGTTAAAATTGCGATTTACTCAAGGTGGACTTGCCTGGATAAGCGAAATGTGTAGTATACACTTACTCATGCATTCAACTGTCATGATTATATATACGAACAGTCAATCGGACATTTTTTAAAAATAACACACTTTAACCTTCATATTTAGATATTTTTTATATTGCAAACGGAAATTCCTGCTTCATATGTATCGACTTATTTTTTTACTAACAAAAAAGTCTATAAGTAATTTATAAGGAGTAATTAATCAACTGCATGCTTGTTTGTTTACATCTTTGCCTTCGGTTAATATAACGTCGATCACGGATAGTTGCGAAGATAACCGAAGTCGATGTGAAATATCTGAGCCCTTTCCCATCTTTTTATGCTGAATCTGATCGATTTCTTTAGAGAGAAAAATAGCTTTTGATACAAAATATTGAATGTGTTTGAAAAAATGAAAAATGAAAAAGCATTTTTCCCTTCCACTTTAACAAACAACAAAGACAACAAAGCACAAAACAACATACTCAAAGGACATGAAAGAAATAGAGCGCAATGTTTGAAATATTTTATTTCCTGCTAAAAATGAACAGAACTTCTCGACAGGAAAGCATAACACATCAGAAGCTGTCTACTATCGCTTTTTCCGGATGAGGCTTGGGGCACGCAAAGGGATGTGACATTTCCTAACTGAAATGACAAATTAATTTGTTCTATTGCATGATATACAGATATATTAAAAAAACGAAAAGATTGAGCAGCCTTGTTGATAAAACTGTCTAAATGCGGTAAACCAGACATGTATTTTTCGGATGATCAAGCTTCCACAGTGGTATTTAAAGCCAAAATTATTCAGGAAAATAAGAAAAAATATAGGAAATTGATAAAAAAAATTGAGGAAAATGTAAGATAAACTTAGGGAAATTAAAAATATTTTTAGGAAAATGAAAAATATTTTTATGAAAAAGGAATTTTTCGAAAAATAAATCTAGGAAAATAAGAAATAATACTATATTTAGGAAAATGAGAAATAAAATTAGGAAAATAAGAAATACAATTAGGTAAATGAGTAAGAAATTTAGGAAAATGAGAAATAAATTGAGGAAAATGAGAAACATTTTTGGAAAATAAAAGATGAATTAAGGAAAATTAAAAATATATTTAGAAAAAAAAGAAAAAATATATGAAGAAAAAGGACAATTTTATTTCGCATTTGCTTCTATTTCATTTAGAAATTTGATAAATCTATATTATAAAGAATTGTTAAATATTGTTTTGTTCTTATATATCTTTTGCTTTAGCAGAGTAGGAAATTATATAATGTTTCAGAATTTAGCAATATCGACCTGACATCTCGTGTGTCCTTTGATAATAATTATTGAGTGAAAGACCAGTTTAATCAAAGCCATGATTTGTCGTATACTCACATCCATGTGCCCTTACATATTAAATACATTTCCATCCGTTGGCGGTATATCGCCAATGACATGTAGAACAGTTAACCCATATAATATCTGCAATGATATATAATTTCTTTTTACTCTTTGTGTTATTTGTTTACATAAATTTGTCAAATTACCATTTAAGACAAACATTTCATTTGAGAAGATATACTGTATTTTCATACCATATTGCGAAGTAGTTAAGGCCTTAAAAACGATTAATATTATAATAATATCTCACTCCCAATTCGAGTGTTCGCTTCTTTTCATGTGGTGGAGGTTTTTGTTTATTTGCTTTGGCTACTGTTTTATCCTGATTTTGTATGCCTTCAATTTCTGATTTTGTCATAGACCATTTGAACCATCCAACCAAAGATTGCACTCTATATCTTCCAAAATGGAAGTAACCGGATGTGACAGTTCTACCGAATTGAAGCGACGGGTGTTGCATGCAAGCAGGAGATGCTTACTCTTCCTGGGCACCTGGTCTCACTCTCATATCGGGAGTTCGCTTCTTTTCATATGGTGGAGGTTTTTGTTTGTTTGCTTTGGTTCGTTTTATCCTGATTTTGAATGCCTTCGGTTTCTGATTTTCTGGGTTATCGATTTTGTGCTGTAAACAGGGATATGGTCATTATCCATATTTGTCATTTCTGAAATGTCGATTTTGTGCTGTATACAGGGATATGGTCATTATCCATATTTGTCATAATAAGAAAATTCCAAACCAATTTTAATACACCATACACGTGTTTCGGATAGTAAATCCTCACCAGTGATACGTACTTGTTAAGTGCCGAAGTAATTCTATGTTCATTACATCCTCGGTTCCCCATGCTATTTGCACTTTGGCTGAATACCCTGGGTCACATCATACTATTTCGGGGATTTCCATTTATATGCAAATGTTGTCGATTGGTTCCCTTTTATACTCTTTAATCCAATCACAGAATAGTTTACAAACGTCTTTTGGATAGCGACAATAAATAGTGCTTGCTCGGCTAGGTAAGATACTTCTTGATGCCAGGAGACAATCGAATGGTTAACTAGACGTTTCCAATACAAATATTAGGGTAACCGACAATAATTCCCTCTTGTGTACGATCACTGGTCTGTGCACAGCCATTATCGTTAGTTTTTAACTTCACGAAGAAGAGCTTTTTCTATAAAAATCCCCGCAATAGTACGATGTGACCCAGGGTATTCAGCCAAATAGCCTGGGGAACCGAGGATGCGTTAATTATTGCATACCGTAGACAGCAGACTTTCCTGTAGCAGATTTTGAATCACGTGAAACCCCTAAACAGATATTAACTTTTCGACAAACAGGACTACTGGGTGTATTCAAAAATCATACACTTCATTTCATTTTACAAAATTTACCATGGTCAAAATTGAAATATATGTACTTTTACAAAATCGGAGTGCACCATATGCGTTTTTCAACATTTTTGTGTACCATCAGTGGTGATCTATGTCGAAAAGTGGGATATCCAAATAAAATAAAATTATAAAGATCATATAATAAATATAAATAATATATTATAAAGATAATATAAGATTATAAAGACCTAGAATTTTGAATCCTATTATAATACAATAAGAAAATATTTGAGATTGCCCTATGTGCCTTTTGCACAATGCACCATCCGTGATTTTCCTGAACGAAATAGAATAGTTGTCTTGTCCTTCAGTCCTGTATGTTCCGAATTTTACTTAAAAAGACGTTATGGTAGACAGTAGGTGACAGGTCCATGTATGAATTATAATCTATTTGGCGGTCGCCACATAATTTATCTGGCGGTCGCAAAATAATCATATGCCGACCGCCACTTAATCATTCGGTGACCGCCACATACTTATTTGGCGGCCACCACTTAATTTATGTGGCGGTCGCCGCTCCATTATGTGTCACAGAACTATCTGTCGGCCGCTGTAAAATTATCTTACGGTCGCCACTTACGATTATTTATATGGCAGACGCTACTTACTTTATGTGTAGGCTGCCACTTAATTATATGGCGGCCACCAGATAAATATGTGTTACATTTCATGTGGTTATTTTGCATCTGCTATATCAAAAAGATTCAAAGAGATGTGGCGGCCGTTATTTATACTTGCCATCTGCGGTCTTCCATACGTTCGAATTCAAAGGAACAATAACTAGTATCTCTAACCAGAACCATGATATACTTACCGTCAACCAATAGTGCTGTAATTAAGACTTACCGTCAACCAATAGTGCTGTAATTAAGACTTACCGTCAACCAATAGTGCTGTAATTAAGACTTACCGTCAACCAATAGTGCTGTAATTAAGACTTACCGTCAACCAATAGTGCTGTAATTAAGACTTACCGTCAACCAATAGTGCTGTAATTAAGACTTACCGTCAACCAATAGTGCTGTAATTAAGACTTACCGTCAACCAATAGTGCTGTAATTAAGACTTACCGTCAACCAATAGTGCTGTAATTGAGACTTACCGTCAACCAATAGTGCTGTAATTAAGACTTACCGTCAACCAATGGTGATGTAATTAAGACTTACTGTCAACTAATAGTGATGTAATTAAGACTTACCGTCAACCAATAGTGATGTAATTAAGACTTACCGTCAACCAATAGTGATGTAATTAAGACTTACCGTCAACCAATAGTGCTGTAATTAAGACTTACCGTCAACCAATAGTGATGTAATTAAGACATACCGTCAACCAATAGTGATGTAATTAAGACATACCGTCAACCAATAGTGCTGTAATTAAGACTTACCGTCAACCAATAGTGCTGTAATTAAGACTTACCGTCAACTAATAGTGCTGCAATTAAGACTTACCGTCAACCAATAGTGCTGTAATTAAGACTTACCGTCAACTAATAGTGCTGCAATTAAGACCAATATCAATAACTTTCTGATCATCTTCTTTATGCTTTTCTCAGGAATACAAACCTAACTAAATACCTTTTAGATGTCAGTGTTAATAAATATGAATGGTTTCCTCGCATTCTATATATGAAAAGCGTTTAATTATTACAGTGTTATTGAAAAAGAAAAACCGATTTCACATCATATATATCAAATAGTCATTAATCTGGTTCAGATGCAGGTTGTTTCTTTGTATTTTTCTATTTTCAATTATTTATATAAAATGAAACTAAACATGTTCAATCATTATTCATATGATACAGGACTACATTTCTTTATTGATATTAAGATCTAGAAACATTTTAGCACGATAATTACAATATATATGCACAACCACTGTAATTGCCCGAGATAAAGCTTTCAGGACGATTGTTATTGATTTCTGTATCAATAACAGTGTGACGTCACGTCAAAACGCCGCCAAGCATCGCGGATGAATTTGAATTGAATATCAACAAGTAAAATCTTTTCCTATACAGAAATTAGGAACATCATCATATAGAAAGTCGAATTCATATCTAAAATCTTCCCCATTAATTCCTTACGTCTTTCAGCGACTTTGTCTTGACGATTACAGAATACGACATCAACAAGCAACAGAGGCAGGCGCAGCTACAATAGCTCTCTGTCGATTGATGTCACATCCTTCACTCAACGGAATATTTCGAATGAAGATTTCTTGTCACATTCGGTGTTGTTTGTGATAATTCCAAAATAAACCATCCATATAAGCAGTACATAGTATAAGAAAAATCCATGAACTAACGCTGTCAACATTTCATGATTTCACCGCGCTGCAACTGACTCAAACGGATACTAAATGGGAATTTATTCCGCCAACAAAACTAGTTCCAAACAGTCAACATCTAGAGAGTAATAAACAACTTATTTGGTCATATTTTGTCATGATTCCATTGTTAAATTGTTTAATTTGGAATACTTGATATATCATAATGCATTACTTTATGACAGTTCAGTCATAGTAAATAAGCGTGACGTTGTCATGGGAAACTCCAGCTGTTCCTTTCTAAAATTAACTCCCCTCTGTATTGGTGAACGTATTCGCTTTATAAATAGAATCGGGTGCTTCCTTTGTTCTATTTTTGGCTTTGAAAGCGCATATATATAGAATAAGTGTCTTATTTTGTGTGTTTATGCAGAAATAAATTACAATGGCTGATGCATTTATTTGATAAAATGCGCTAACGCGCATTATATCAAAATAAATGCATTAGCCATTGTAATTTATTTCTGCATAAACACAAAAAATAAGACACTTATTATATACATAAATTGTTTGTCAAATAAATTCTCCGTCATGAAATTTAATGATTTTTTAAAAAACTATAGGATATCTCCCTAATGGTAAAACTCTGTCTTAACAGGTTCTTTGGTAGAAAATCAAGGTCAAGTTTAGACTTTTGCTCTTCATATTTTATACTATTTTGATTTCCTCTTTTACGGCCTAATAGAACATTTATTTCAATATTGACAATTGTAGTTATATCATATACTTTTGTTCAGCGATATGTATAATGATATACATAAATCAAATCAAACAGTAAGGTTACAACTACCCAAAATCAGACTCCAAAAGTCATGATCTATAGACATAAAAGTTCGTGAAGAAAAAGAAAATAACAGACTGAGTATTTTTCTATTTAAAGAACTAAGCAATCAAAAGTTAAAAAAATTCCTGTGATGTTTCGTAGTTTTGTGCAATCTGGTGCAGAACAGGAAATTCTCTGGTAAAATTTGGACATGGCCTGTCATGGAGTATCGTCATCATGGTTCGTCAGCGTACAATGCTGGAGATAATGCGGATATAAATTTGTCAATTGATCCAATTCCAAATCCGCACGACAGAAATCGTGATTTTCCTCTTCATTTTAATCGGGTTTGGCCTAAAATGCTAAAGCTTGCTTAGATTTGGTGCAGCATTTTGCAAATAAGGCACAGAAAATGTCAATTATTAGATATATTAGTGACCATAATAGCACAACGGATTTGTTATAAAATCGTTAACTTGATTAAATTCAGTATGGAATTCTTGATTGTTTTGTCGGCTTTAGTGTTTGACTATCATTCACTGATTTAGCAAAAGGATAAGGATCGTTATAAAATATAAACAATTATGAGGGAGATCAATATTCATGTATTCACTATTTGAATTCCTTCCCTTTATGCTTAGCATCACTGCTGATACTTTAGTTGGTGGACAGGTTGAAAGGGAGGGGAGGGGTAAGGGAAGGGTTAAAAGATGGGGGAGGGAGAAAGGGTTGTGAGATGGGAGAGGTACCCTGTCCGCCCCATACATTGTTGAAATGGTGCACTAAATTATGCTAGAACATAAATTTCAATATGAAAATGTCAACAACTAGGTTGGCATTTCTTCTCTGATGATACTTCGTTTATTGAAATGCACATATGGTGCCCTTAATCATTACGCTAGAATATAAATTTCAATACTTATGATAATTTTTACCACTAAGTCTGTACCTTTGCTGTTAGGCCCCGAGGATATTGTTCGACTAATTTTACTGTGAATCTGCTTTGACTTGAAATATTTTTAATTTTCTAATGCTAAATTAGATAAATTATTCTGTAACTTTAGAGTTTTTCCCACATGACAAAGCTCCGCTCTGTACTTGGCTGGCGCTTAGGCATACATTTAAGATATGTTTAGAATTTCGCTATTTGTAATCTGACAAGTTTGTCTGGAAATCCCGGATAGCTATTGGCTAATAACGGTCACGTGAAGACGTGGTATATCTTATACCGGGTGCCTAGCCAGACCCCTTGTGACATCACACTATTATTCTCTACGTCGACGTTGTAGCGTAAACAGACAATGACGTCCAAACATTCTATAAGGTCATCGATAGGGTAATCTTGTGACCTAGTTCGCCTCGCCCGGTATAAAACTGAGTGACCTGGTATCATCCCATACAATGTTTACAGATGACTAGGTAACTAATAATTCAACATTTGGATCTCCTCTCTTTCTGCCCAAGCATTTCTGATTATACAATGTTTTGTGAAATGTGCATATGGTGTCATAAACTATAAAGATAGAACATATATACATCTTGATATGATGATTCATTACTTTCTGATTTTGGATGGTTATTTGCTGTATTAAAAATACAGTGGGGTTAAAGCACTCACACAGGCTGTGCAGTTCTTGCACAATGATAGTAGATTTTCACTGAAAGGTGACACATTGGACCCTTTTATCTTACCAACGATTTATAAAGAAATCTTTTTAAATCAGCCACATACCATGACCAAATGTTAAACATTGTTGAGGGTGGTGTTTTAATTAAATTGATAATAAATATATATTTGATAAGAAATCAAAACCATCGACAAGGTCAAGACGGGTTTTATTTCCTATTTTTTTTCAATTCTTCTTAGCAAATTTTATTTTGTCAGGCCGTCATCGTGTTCTTCGATTTTTAATCTGAAAGAAAAAAATACGAATGTCATTTCGATAGACAAATTTAAAACAACAGACATATTGAAGATTAAAGAATTGACAAGAGAGCTGACTGACTACGGCCCATGTCATTATTCAAAATATTTTTGTTGTGTTTATAGTAAAACATAAGAAACATAAATGACAAGAACAAATTCAGAAATAACTTATAAGAGCATCAGAAGTAATACTAATGACACATTGATTATGACTATATCCCAATACACAGTGCAAAATCGATAATTCAGGAAATCACACCCCGAAGGCATACTAAATCAGGATAAAACAGAAACCAAAGCAAACAAACAAAAAACTCCATCACATGAAAAGAAGCGAACTTCCAATATGGGAGTGAGACCAGGTGCTCCGAAAGAGTCAGCATCACCTGCTTGCATGCAATAATCGCCGCTTCAATTCGGTAGATTTGTCACAACCGGTTACGATACAAGTATATTCTGTGATTGGATGGTTCAAATGGTCTAAGACAGATTATCATTCACCATTCTGGGCAATTGGACATCATAGTTTACCCGACAAAAAACGAAACGCACATTATATTATAAAGTGATTTTTTTTTCAATTGATCATAGATATTTAGTTAGACATTTGATTATATTTTTCTTTTTCCAACACTCGAATTACCGAGGATAAAACACGTTTCGATCATTTTTTTTCGCAACATATCACAATGATAGTGCAGAATAAAACGCGTTGTATGAACGAAGGTTTGGTATCCTTCTGGAATTTTGTTGATTGACAACTTTTCAGGAAAAATATAGATGAAACTTGGTTTCTTTATTCAAATGTAGTCAAAATATGCGAATAAATCTGAAAATTGAATGTCTTCCGTATATTGGTGTATGTTTTACAATAAAGGACATCAATATTTTGCAATTCTGATCCAAATGGAACACTAATTTTGTCTTCAGCTATTCTTATATGTATGTTGCAGATTTATCTTAAACATTTATAGAAATAATCAAATATAATACAAAAAAGCTTAAAATTAACGTCAAAACCTTTAATAATGCACGTAAATGACCTGTCAAGATCCAGGTATTGTTTCTGACAACTGTGCTTGCGAAAAATGTCAGATTCTAGCTGTAGTAGGGTGATTTTGGGCTTTGCGACACATTTAAGAGCGAAAAATATGAAACCATGGACTTCATTTTCAAATGAGTTGATGTTTGGGATATTTCTCTCAAATTTATATCTTCTGTTTGATGACGTCATTTGAAGCAATTAAATAAATTTGTATTCAGGGAAAATTGTCTAACATCATTGAAAAAAAAAACAAATCGCAATGCCTGATATATCAATTTAGATAGGTTTAACAGCTTTAATAATTACTAAAAGTTAAAGGAATTCTTAAAAGCCATTTTGTGACATTGCGTTTTGAACCTAAGTGTCTTTATCATGGCGCTGTGTCTGATCATGAAGACGGATTCGTTTGGCGTTTGACAGAATAAGTCACTCGTATACCTACGATTTATGATGGAAAAGAATAGAGTACCTATAGATTACATAACACATTTTATAGAATGATGATTTAGTGGTGCGTTTCATTTTTGTTGGGTATATATATCTCGATTTCCCCGTATCGACCGTAGAACATCCTCAGTGACTTCTTCCGTCACAGATGTACCCCTGATTGCGAATCTTATCTGAAAGACGACTAGCTGTCAAAACAAAATTTGTACATATATTTTGCATTTGCTCTGACATAACGTATCAATTGAGATAGGACGCGTCATAAGCAGTCGATGAAGGGATGTTGCTACTCAGAAAAGGAAAGTTTGTGATGCTGACATTGAAGTCGTCACGTTGGTCATAAATTGAGGTGTTCATGTAACCATCAGTGTCGTGAGACAGTATAATGTCCAAATAGGATACTGAATTGTTTGTCCGTGTAGTTTCTTTGACTTCAAGCCCTGAAGGATAGATGCTGCTAAGGTGATCCGCGAATTTTGGATTATTGATGGATAGTACATCGTCTATATGTAAGTGAAGTTAAAGTCAGAAGCTAAGTATCTTTTCCCACCAGAGAACAAAGATTGAATAAATTCAGCTTCATACGAGTAAAGACAAATGTCGACAAGGAGTGAGGCACAGTTGTTTCCCATGGAATTCCAACAATTTGCTGGAAAACCTTTCATCCAAATACCACAAAAATGTGTCTGTTCTGTTTTGCATAATTTTGCTTATCTTGGGATCAAATTGGGTCTTTGGCCTATATAAATCATAAAAAACCCCGGAAATTTGTTTCCCCATCCCGATTGATGTATAAAACGCCACTTACCACATATTAATACTACACTTTTTGGACAAAGTCTTTTGAATCTCGAAAGGAAGGAGGGGGACAAAGCCTAACAAATTAGTTTACTCGTTGATTTTAATTATCAATCAAACGTTTTACTTTACTACAATATGAGAATTTCAAATTCAAGATCACAAACATTGTTTTAAACGCACAACAAATTCAATGTCGTTGATCCAAAAGCCTGTCACATAATAAAGTCAAAATATTATGAGAAAATATTTCAACGACAAACCTTAAATATTCTGTTTGTTTAAATATAGTTTAACTTAATAAAAAAAATCAGACTAATCAAGCTTTTGGATCAACGAAACTGAATTTTTCAATTATAATTTACATATGATTTCTACATCAAATCTATTCAGGGTGACACTTCTTACAATCAATTTTTGCAGCGCGGCTATTGAGCGAAATTTCACTTCTAGACATCTAAATTTCTGTTTTCAATTTTTTTTTTAAATTTCTAAAAAGTGGGTCCTGTAGCATCATATCCCATCCATCCTGCTACGTCTTTCGGTACACTTTTTCGACATAGTAACTTTCATGCTTTTTTGGCATATAACATTGTTTAAATTTGAGGATCACTGATGAGGGTTAAGTACCCGAAACGTGCATGTCTGGTCCACGTTGCCAATTTATTTGTTCATAAATGATGCTATTCAATATGAAGACGTTTACATTCTCTAAATCTTATATCCTATTATAATATTCTAAAATTCTTAATACAATAATCTTCTATTTGATTTTATGATAAAAATGTGGAACTTTTCTCCATCAAGACTACTAGAGCAAGTGACCATATTTCGCCCCGTTTTCCGTATATTTCCACGAAATTTTCAAAACTTCGAGGCCAATTCAATAATTGGTTTTGATCAAATTCAATTGAACTCCATTCTCGATCGAAATACTACAAACATATTTTATTTTACTCCATTCACTGGACAAAATATTTCGTTTCCATGTTTTGGGGATGACAATATTTCGCCGTTTTTGTTAATAAGTATCCAATTTGCACACAAAATGGACAAAATTATGATTTTATCGTCAGGAAATCTTTTGTCACTAATACTTCTTTGCAATGATGCCAAATTAAAGTTTTCTTTGTTTGGTTTTTGTAAGAAAAATCGGATGTTTGTCTTAAATTTGGTGTTTTCATGAATTTTCTCCTGTTTTGTGGTATTTTTCGTCACAAATGAGCAGGTAAATAAAAAATTATCAAAATATAACTTCTACGGTTATATTTAATAGGATAAAGAGAAATAAATTTGACAAACAATTCCGATAACCAACGAATAGCAATTAACCATGAAACGACGAAATATGGTCACCGGCGAAATATGGTTACTTGCTCTATCCTCCTATAACAGCGGAACATACCCACATTGTGCAACGAACATACGCAACCAATAGTGCCTCATATAAAATTCATGTGAAATTTACATGAACTTTACTCAAAAGTTCACATGAAATTTACGTAAAACGGGCAAGAACATAAAATTTACATGGAATTTTTTACATGATATTCATATGAATTTTCTGACATGAAGTTTATGTGAATTCAATTTCGCATGAAGGTCAGAAAGAAAAATTCATGTGAAATTCATGTAAAGAAAATTTATGTGAAATATTATTTATATCAAAAGATTTTTTACATGAATTTAAAATGAAATTCATATGAAAATCATATAAACTTTCATGTGAAATTTACATGATGCTCATTTCATATGAATTTCATGTGAGGCACAATTGGCTGTGTAATGTATACAAAATATCAACAAGCAAAAAAGACAACAACGCACAAAATAAAATGCAAAAAGGACTCGAAAAAATAGATTGCTATGTTTGAAACATTTTATTTTCTGCTAAGAATGAACAGAACTTCTTGACAGGAAAACCTAACACATCAGAATCTGTCTACTATCGCTTTTTCCTGGTGAGGCTTGGAGCACGCAAAGGGATGTGACGTTTCCTGTCTGAAATGACAAATTAAATTGGTGCTATTGTATGATATACAGATTTATATATTTAAAAAGAAACGAAAAGCGTGAGCAGCCTTGTTGACAAAAATGTCAAAATGCGGTAAACCAGACATGTATCTTTCTGATGATCAAGCTTCCACAGTGGTATTTAAAGCCAAAATTATTAAGGAAAATAATAATTTTCAATAAATTTAGGCAAATGATAAAAAAATGACGGAAAATGAGAAATAAGTTTAGTAAAATGATAATCATTTTTAGGAAAAAGGAAAAATAAATTAAGGAAAATGAGAAATAAGTTTAGTTAAATGATAAATATTTTTAGGAAAAAGGAAAAATAAATTAAGGAAAATGAGAAATACAATTTAGAAAAATGAGAAATAGATCTAGGAAAATGAGAAATGAATTGAGGAAAATGAGAAATATATAAAGGAAAATGAAAAATGAATTGAGGGAAAAAAGAAATATATTAAGGAAAAAGATGAATTTAGGCCATTGAAAAATATGTTTAGGAAACATTGAAAATATATTAAGGAAAATGAAAAATATATTTGGAAAATGAAAAATAAATTAAGGAAAATGAATAATATATTTTTTAAAAGTACAATTTTATTTCTCATTTGCTTCTATTTCATTTAGAAATTTAATAAATATGTATTATAAAAAATTGTTAAATATTGTTTTGTTCTTATATATCTTTTGCTGTAACAGAGTAGGAAATTATATAATGTTTCAGAATTTAGCAACATCGACCTGACATCTCGTGTGTCCTTTGATAATAATTATTGAGTGAAAGACCAGTTTAATTAAAGCCATAATTTGTTGTATACTCACATCCATGTGCCCTTATATAAATACATTTCCATCCGTTGACGATATATCGCCAATGGCATGTAAATCAGTTAACCCATATAACATCTGCAATGATAATTATATAATTTCATTTTACTCTTTGTGTTATTTGTTTACATAAATTTGTAAAATAAAGCATTTAAGACAAACATTTCATTTTAGAAGATACACGGTATTTTTATACCATATTGCGAAGTTGTTAAGGCCTTAAGAACGATTAATATTATAATAATATCTCACTCCCATATCGGGTGTTCGCTTCTTTTCATGTGGTGGAGGTTTTTGTTTATTTGCTTTGGCTACTGTTTTATCCTGATTCTGTATGCCTCCGGTTTCTGATTTTCTGAAATGTCGATTTTGTGCTGTATACAGGGATATGGTCATTATCCATATTTGTCATAATAAGAAAATTCCAAACCAATTTTGATACACCATTCACGTGTTTCGGATAGTAAATCCTCACCAGTGGCACGTACTTTTTTAAAAGTGACGAAGTGATTCTACGTTCATTATTACATACCGTAGACAGAAGACTTTCCTGTAGCAGATTTTGAATCACGTGAAACCCCTAAACAGATAACTTTACGACAAACAGGACTACTGGGTTTATTAAGAGGCATACACTTCATTTCATTTTACAAAATTTATCATCGTTGGAATTTATTATTGTCAATATTTTTATATATTTTATTTGGATATGCTACTGAATCGACCCTACAGGAAATTTGGAGCCGCGCACTCTCTGTAAAGTAAATGTACAAATCTAAATTCAAAAAATTAAAGAGGGCGCCACTGAAATGAATTTTGGTGGTTCCGCTGGAAGCATCACTGATGAGAATTTAATATTCGAAACACGTGTCTGGTGCAGAAAAACTTGATTTGGAATTTTCTTCATAAAGGTATAGAGTTGGAACACTTCCGTGTTATTGCAACAATGCATCATCCTTGATCTTCTTGACAGAAACCTAATAGTTTCCTTGCCCTTGACTCCTGTATGTTCCGAATTTTACATTAAAAGACGTTCGTATGGTAGACAGTAGCTGACAGAATCTATCTGGCGGTCACCATATAATTAAGATCTAGAAACATTATTTAGAGTCAGCACGAAAAATTGTTTATCACATAAATTCTCCGTCACGTAATTTAATGATTTTTTAAACCATAGGATATCTCCCTAGTGGCAAAACTCTGTCTTAACAGGGTCTTTGGCAGACAATCATGGTCAAGTTTAGACTTTTGCTCTTTTTATTTCTTACAATTTAGATTTCCTCTTTTTCGTCCTCGAACATACTGATGGTACATAACTTGTTGAAATACGCATACAGTGCACTGAAATTTCATAAAAGTACATATGTTTCAATATTGACAATTGTAGTTACATCATAATATTATACTTTTGTTCAACGATATGTATAGTAATATATATAAATCAAAACAAACAGTACGGTAAAACCTACCCAAAATCAGAATCCACAAGTCTTGATCTATAGACATAAACGTTTGTGAAGAAAAAAGAATAACAGTATTTTTCTATTGGAAGAACAAAGCATTCAAAAGTTTAAAAAATTCCTGAGATTGTTCGTAGTTTTGTGAAATCTGGTGCAGAAAAGGAAATGCTCTCAGACGGGAAAAATTTGGACATGGCCCGTCATGGAGTATCGTCATCATGGGTTGTCAGAGTACAATGCTGGAGATAATGCGGATTAAATTTGTTGATTGATCCAATTCCAAATCCGCAAGACTGAAATCGTGATTTCCCTCTTCATTTGAATCGGGTTTGGCCTAGAGGGCTAAAGCTTGCTAAGATTTGGTGCAGCATTTTGCGAATAAGATACAGAAAACGTCAACTATGAGATCCACACGTAACCAAAATAGCACAAAGGATTTGATAGAAAATCGTTAACTTGATTAATTTCAGTACGGAATCTTTGGAATGTTGTTTTGGATTTAGTGTTTGACTATTACTCACTGATTAAGCAAAAAGGATAAGGATCGTTAAAAAGTATATACAATTAGGAGGGCAGACCACTTTTCACTATTTGCATTCCTTCTCTTTATGCTTAGCATCACTGCTGATACATGAGGGGCTTGACAGGGTCAAAGGGGTGGGGAGGAGGAGAGTATGTGGGAGGAGGGAGGTAAGGGAAGGGTGAAAAGGAGGGGGAGTAAGGGGGTAGGAGGGGAGAGAGGTATTCCTTTATGCTTAGCATTACTGCTGATACATGAGGGGTTGCACAGGATGAAAGGGAGGGTAAGGAAGTGGGCAGGAGGGGGAGGTAAGGGAAGGGTGAAAAGGAGGGGAGGAAGGAGGTAAGTGGATTGTTGTTAGAATTGTTCACAAAAGTATTATGCTAGAACAAACATTTCAATATAATGATTTCAATTACCACTAGGTTGGTATTTCTTCACTGATGATACATGAGGGGCTGGACAGGGTGAAAGGGAGGGGAAGGAAGTGGGACGGAGGGAGGGGGAGGGAGGGAGGGGGAGGGAGGACGGGTGGAAGCAGGGAGGTGAGGGGGTTGTTGTGGAAATGGTGCCGTAAGTTATTATGCTAGAACATAAATTTCAATATAATAGGTTGGTATTTCTTCACTGATGATACATTGCTTGTTGAAATGCACATATGATGCACTAATTATTACGCTAGAACATAAATATCAATGCCTATGATAACATCAGCAACTAGGTCTGTATCTCTGCCTGCTGCTTGACATGTGAGACCACGAGGATTTTTTTTTCGCATAGTTTTACCGTGTATCCGCTTCGACTTGAAATTTTGTAAATTTTCTTATGCTTAATTTAGTAAATTATTCTGTAACTTTAGAGTATTTCCCTCATGACAAAGCTCTTCTCTGTACTAAGCTGGCGCATTGGCATACATATAAGTTAGGTATAGAATATCGCTATTTGTATTCATAATTACCCCGCCTCTGACAAGGTTGCCTGGAAATCCCGGATAGCAATTGGCTAAAGCGGTCACGTGAAGACATGATATATCTTATACCGGGTGCCTAGCCTTTTATACCAGACCCTCCGTGATATCACAATCTTATCCTTCATGTCGACGTCGTAGCGTTAACAGACATTGACGTCCACACATTCTATAAAAATTATCAAAATAGGTCATCGGTTTTGCTTCGCCTCTCCCGGTATAAAGCCTAGTGACGTGGTATCATCCCATACAAGGTTTCCAGATGACTAGGTAACTAATAATTCAACATTTGGACCTCCTTTCTTCCGGCCCAAGCATTTCTGATGATACAATGTTTTTGAAATGTGCATATGGTGTCATAACCTATAAAGATAGAACATATACATATCTTGATATGATGATTCATCATTTTCTGATTTTTGATGGCTATTTGGTGTATTACAAAATTCGATGGGGTTAAAGCACTCGCACAGGTTGTGTAGTTCTTGCATAATGATCGTAGATTTTCTCTGAAAGGTGACACATCGTATCCTTTTATCTTACCAACGATATGTGTAGAAAATTTTCAAAATCAGCCACATATCATGACCAAATGTTATACATTGTTGAGGTTGGTGTTCTAATAAAATTGATAATAAATATATATTTGATAAAAAATCAAAAAAACATCGAGAAGGTCAAGACGGATTTTATTTCCTAATTTTGTTTCAATTCTTCTTAGCAATTTTTATTTTGTCAGGCCGTCATCATGTTCTTCTATTTCTAATCTGAAAGAAAAAAATACGAATGTCATTTCGATAGACAAATTTAAAACAACCGACATATTGAAGATTAAAGAATTTACAACAGAGCTGACTGACCACGGCCCATGTCATTATTCAAAATATTTTTGTTGTGTTTATAGTAAAACAAAAGAAACATAAATGACAAGAACAAATTGCAGAAATAACTTATTATAAGAGCATCAGAAGTAATACTAAGTGACATATTGATGATGACCATATCCCAATACACAGTACAAAATCGATAATTCAGGAAATCACATCCCGAAGGCATACGAAATCAGGATAAAACAGGAATCAAAGCAAACAAACAAAAAACTTCAACGCATGAAAAAAAAAGCGAACGTCCAATATCGGAGAGAGACCAGGTGCCCCGAAAGAGTCAGCATCTCCTGCTTGCATGCAACCATTGCCGCTTCAATTCGGTAGATTTGTCACAACCGATTACGATACATGTATATTCTGTGGTTGGATGGTTCAAATGGTCGAAGACAGAATATCATTCACCATTCTTGGCAATTGGACATCATAGTATATATCTCGATTTCCCCGTATTGACCGTAGAACATCCTCAGTGACTTCGTCCGTCACAGATGTATCCCTGATTGCGAATCTTATCTGAAAGATGCATAGCTGTCAAAACAAAATTTGTACATATATTTTGTATTTGCTCTGACATAACGTATCAATTGAGATATGGACGCGTCATAAGCAGGCAATGAAGGGATGTTGCTACGCAGAAAAGATCAGATTGTGATTCTGACATTGAAGTCGTCACGTTGGTCATAAAGGGAGGTGTTCATGTAACCATCAATGTCGTGAGACAGTATTATGTCCAAATAGGATACTTGATTATTTGCCTCTGTTGTTGTTTTTTTTTACGTCAAGTCCAGAAGGATAGATTCTGCTAAGGTACCTAGGTAACACAAAACATTTTCGAAATTCTTTCGAATGGTTTCGAACAGGTTTCTGTTGAAACATTTCTCGCAAAACGTACATAGAACATTTCAAAACACTTTGCAGTTGTATAGAATGTTTTTAAAACGTTTTAACAACATTTTTAGAGTGCTGAACAAAATGAAATGTTTCCAAAAATGTAGTTATTATTGATTTTTTTTTGGAAACATACAAAATAACGTTTCTATAACATTTACTGAAATATTTTTGACATGTTTTTAGAATAGGCTTGTGTTAACTGGGTAATCCGCGAATTTTGGATTGTTGATGGACAGCACATCTTTATATGTAAGTGAAGTTAAAGTCAGAGGCTAAGTATCTTTTCCCTTCTGAGACAAACGATTGAATAAATTCAGCTTCATACGAGTAAAGAAAAATGACGACAAGTAGTGGGACACACTTGTTTCCCATTGGAATTCCGACAATTTGCTGGAAAACCTTTCATCCAATACCACAAAAATATTCCTTATATTGGGATTAAATTTGGTTTTTGTCCTATATAAATCAATTAAAAAAAACATGAAAAATAGTTTCCGCATCCCGATTTATATATAAAACGTCACTTACAATAGGGGTGTATATCAATACTACACTTTTTGGGAGAAAATCTTTTTAATCTCGAAACGAGTGAGGCGGACATAGCCTATCAGATTTGTTTACTCGTTAATTTGAATTATACCTGAAATATTTTACTTTTTTTACAATGTGAGAATTTCAAATTCAACATCACAAACATTGAGTTAAATGTGCAACATTCTACCTCCCCAAGCCTTTGGTTAAATCATGCGCCATCATGCGCCACCCAAAAACACAGTCTCTATAGACAAAATATAACAATGTTATCTCAAATGCATAATTATTCTTAAGTCAAGTGTACCTTACTCTCCCTTGTCGGATGTCATACACAGTACATCGTCTCCGATGCGTTTCCCAGCGGAGACTTATCGTGCCAAAATTGCTTGTATAGGAAAGGACTGATCTTGTCGTATATACTCTGAGCAAAATTCACCGTTGACGCAGATTTATGTATGACACCTGACAAGGGGAAGTAAGATATTACGTACACTTTGTCATGAGAAGATGTCTCAATTTGTCAGAAAAGTTACTTAGAGGTTTGTATCTTATTGAACTAATTGACCTAATGTATAGATTCCTTAGAATCTATACATTAGAAAAGTGGGAGCGTTGTGCGCACGTAATCCGGATAACTACACCGTCTGCTACTTGCATAGCAGATGACCGTCCTAACTCGGCGCCGTTTGCCCATTGGTCTCGTTGGTTTCATGTTTCTATGGTATGAGTTGGTCTTGTTGGTTTATGTATGGCCTTTCTATGGTATGGGTTGGTGTTCCTTGTCTCTTTTGTGTCTCTTTCTGTGGGTGTCTTCTCTGTATTTTTGCATTGGGTGTTTTGGGGTTCTGCTGTAGTCTTGTTGAAGATCACCTCCTTCTTTTTATATTCAAGATACATAGTCAGCATAAAATATAGCAGAATATGACATTTTTGAAAGAAAAATAAAAACGATAGAAGAAATTATGGAAAAGGTTCTTCTGTTTATATGCGTTTTAAAATATTTAACCTAAGTAACATTTGGTAAGAACTTTCAAATACAGTACCTGACACGAGAAAACAGTCGATTTCTAAAATTGTATGCCATGTATAGTGGCAAAGCTATGTAATTAAAAAAAAGATTATCAATCCTGATTGGTTTGCAGCATCCACAGAAAAAAACATTGAGATACCCAAGTGCAAAAATACAGATTGATATGATAAGAAAATAAGGGACACAAAAGAGACAATTAAGACAGAATAAAACAAAAAATACAACATCCTAACACTTAACACAAAAGATTACTATTACTTTTTTGCAGAATGTTGAAGTGGATCTCCTAAGAAGTTCTTGTAAAATGGCACTGTGAAAATAAATTTGTGAGGCGCCTCACACATGTAAAATGCTATAGACCCACTCCCTCTGACTGATTAGTCTGAATTTGTTTATTAAGTTAAATGTATTTAAACAAACAGTATATTTAAGGTTTGTCGTTGAAATATTTTTAAAGTATATATTTTTTATTATATGGCAGGCTATTGGATTTTTTCATTCATAAAGTACATATAATGTCTTCAATCATGTCTTCGTGTTCGTGCATGGACATCGACGGCGAGTGCGGCTAGCCAACAGGGGATGCTTACACCTTCCGGGCACCTGGTCCCACCTCTAGCTAGCTAGCTAGGGGTCCATCGATGCTTACTTTGGTGTTCTATTTAGAGTGCTGTTGCGATTTTCGTCAGGATCCTCTTTAACACAAAACATGCCCTTTAAGCTAAAGTTTTGCTTTATTTTTAACTGCTATATGTTTCTGACAAAAGCATGGAATACCGGTCCCAGGAATATTTAGTATATACGTCATCAATATTAGACCAATCAGATTCGTTTTTTTTTTCAATCGATCGTTTTCGGTTGGTCGTTAATTCAAACGAAGTCAAAAATTCTGTTTACAAAATTTTCTGGGCCATGTAGCATCAAGTTCAAGCCATCCTGCTACGTCTTTCGGAATAGTTAGGACATAATTTGCACAGAGTTTGGCCATATTTCATTGTTTAGATTGAGTATCACTGACAAGGGTTAAATACCCTAAACATGCATGCCTGGTCCATGCTGTAAATCAATCTGCTTTCAAATGAATTTGAAGACGTTCAACAGGATGAGGAAAACTTATCTTTGCATTGGGCTCTTATCATTTCATTTCTCCTCTTTGTTTTGTTTTTGTTTGCTTTTTTTTGGGGGGGGGGGGGGGGTTGTTTGCTCTGTATGTTTTGTTCTTTACGATTTGCGCTATGCACCATTTCTGTTTTACATTTTATTATGATGAAAAGACAATGTCAGCGGGAACCCAGCTTACAATAAGTAGATACATTGAAAACCTTTTTTTAAAAAAAGAAAATGTGTCTTCAAATACTTTATTAACTCTTCAATTTTCATTTAATATTATTTCTGAAATCGAATAGAAATAGATGGAATAGGGTTTATTTTTTTGCAAGAAGGCTGGGTTATCTGGATTCTTAAAGAGTGTCGAGTTGTCATCTCCTTGCGTATTCCTCACACGAGTACATACACATTCATCTTTATGTTCTTGTGGCCACTGCATTCAGCTGTCTTCTTTCGCGGCAATCTTACAGTGTAATGTTGCTGTATACAAAAAAATGTGCGTTCCGCAAGACTTCCGGTAATCAGAAAAATTGTAGGGATGTGCGCATGTGATCCGGCAAACTACATAATCTCCTACTATTATGGCTGATTGCTGTCCTTAGTCAGCACCGAGTGCACATTTGTCTCGTTGGTTTATGTTGCATATAATTGTACAGACATTTAGTTTTATATCCATTTAAATAGAATATGTGTAACCTTAGGCCGCTGCATTAAGCATCTTATTTGTGATGTCAATGAGAAGTGTTACGTTTATACAGCAATTATGGGTCTATGGAGACTTCTTTGTATCTGGATAAGTGGGAGGGTTGTGCGCATGTAATCCGGATAACCACAACATTTGCTAATAACAGATGGCCATCCAAAGTCGGCGCCGGGTGCACATTGGTCTCCTTCCATTTATGTGTTGTCATTAATGTTTTTATGTATGTGTAAGTCTTTTTTGACTGTTTTTTGTCTGTTTTGTATTTTGTTGTTTCTTGTTGCGGGTTGTAGTTTGTCACAAGTCATTTATGTGTCGCTTTCTTGAGGGTTTGTTCTGCTGATGTGCCGTTTGGTCATGCTGGAGATCCTTTCCTTTTGTGTTTGTGTTTGATGCTTTTATGCCATGTGGTCTTCGTTGTCCATTCTGTGTCTCCTCACTACGTTAGGTGTTTACTTATTGGATTTTCTGTGTTTTGCCATGAGTGCTGCAATCGAGTTTTGTTTGAGATCTCTCCTGTCTTTGATAATCATAAAAAGATACACTAAATACATCCAAAGATTTCTTTCTCTTGGTTGTCTTATTTTATCCAAATAATCATTAAACAACTCGGCTATGCTTTTCCTAACTTCATATAAATAATTCTAAACGGTTGAAATAAGGTTCGCGTGTTGCATCATTAATTTCTTGTTTAAATATGTTATCACTAAAAAGCATCGAAAGTTACATGATTTTTTTCTTGCTTATACAAATATTGAAAAGGAAAGAAAACAAGACACATGTATTTGATACGTGTTTGAATGTCACATAAAAGTAATATACACACGATATTTTATTCTCTATTCATGGTCTTACATATGTTCATCTATGGGGGACCCAGGTTCTCTGCAGATTTCTTTACTCTTCTCAATACATGTTTAAAGTGTATGGCTGGTACAGATCTTTTGATATGCCAAGGTCTTGGAAAGCTTGGAGGGCCTTCAATCTGCAAATAAATCCATTAGATGGTTTGTTACCTTTTTCGAGTAATCCGTGTTTTCAGCTTTCTCAATCGGACAATAGTAGGTATTTTTCTGAAAAGTAGGTCCTGTAGCATCATAACCCACCCATCCTGCTACGTCTTTATGTATTTTGGACATATTTTTCGCAAGCTTTGGAGATATTTCATTGTTGGGATTGAGGATCACTGACAAGGGTCTAGTACCCAAACCATGCATGTCTGGTCCATGCTGCACATTTTCGCTGTTCTTACGATATTCCATGGGGGAGGAAAGAAATTTATGCCAAAAACATTGACATTATGTGTATTCATCATGTGATATTTTATCAATTTTAATATTCATCACCTAATACAGCCAAACAGGGGATGCTTACTCCTTCCGGGCACTTGTCCCACCTCTAGCTTGTTAGGGGTACGTCGATGCTCTATTGTGAGTTCTGTAACACTGCCGTTGAGATTGTCGTCAGGATCTTCTTTATCTCAATGACATATACATTATGTGTATTCATCATTCAATATTTCGTAATTAATCATTCAATATTATCATAATGAATATCATTTAATATTACGTAATTAATCATTCAATATTATCATAATGAATATCATTTAATATTCATCATTCAACATCGACATTATGTGTATTCATCCTTTAATGTTATGTATTTAATCATCCAATATTGTGAATATTATTTAATAGGAGACACTGACTCTCCCCGGGCACCTGGTCTCAATTCGGAATTTGATTCATTCCGAGGTTCGAAACCGTTCCTATGGAAAATGTAATGATTTTGCTTTGCCTTCTCGACTTTGAGACTGAATAACTGATCGGTACTTCTTTAATGTTCATTCATCGACATT
Organism: Pinctada imbricata; assembly: GCA_033119305.1. Taxonomy (NCBI): domain Eukaryota; kingdom Metazoa; phylum Mollusca; class Bivalvia; order Pterioida; family Pteriidae; genus Pinctada; species Pinctada imbricata. The sequence continues at coordinate 34,781,636 of VSWD01000014.1, read as the reverse complement.
AAGTGATTCATCATTTGATGTTATGTGTATTTATCATTTAATATTCTACTGTGTTATATGACATTTTAAAAGCTTTTATTCTATCCCAGTAGATATTGAAATAAGAAATATTATGAATTGAGTCATGTTTAGGAATTATCTCCACTTATCTCGATGAAAAATATCGAAAAAAATTGATGAAGAAAAAATAATTGTTACACTTTTGCTTTTTCAGCGAAATTTGATAATATCTGCTTTTTAAATGTTTTTGACAAATTGATATTTGATGCCCCATCGTTCGATTGAAAATTACAAGAAAAAATGATATATTTCCATAGAGTTCAATTCAAACTCTAAGGACTCATAACTCTTTATTCAACCTTTTTTTAAATATCTAAATTGGCCAAAAATTTTCAACAAATTCATAAATTATAAATTTATAATTATGCAGTGATTCTAGGTGTCAGGATCATATAAATGGGTGGCCCAATTACTTCTCATTACCCATTGAATACGTTAAAAAAAATAGTAATGTAGATACACACCTAGTTGCAGCACCAACAGCAAACCCCCCAAAACACCCTCTGTAAAAGCATAAACATAAATATGCTTCCAACATATTGCATTGTTATGTCGTAACATGCGCCTGGCGAATTGCAAAATTATTTTGCTTCTGGTAAATTGTCATGAAATTAAGGGATTATCCACAAGCATTCTGTCTGTTATGTAGATACACAAAATTCAAATCTAACAAGAGGGCGCTACTGAAATATATCTGCCTTTAAAAACATTTTGGTATGAAGTACCATTGACAAAGCGCGTGTTTGCTACATTACAATTGGATTGAAATTCTCTTCAAGAGGGTAAAGAAAAAGGAAGAAAAAGTAATGTAAGAATTCAGGTTTATCAGCGCGAGCGTTCCAAAGTGTACTGCGCATTAGAAAATAATGTGTGACTAAACATGCTAAATGCGAATATTCTTCAAAATTATGCGAGGTAAATACGAATACGAATAAAACTTCACAAATAAGGCATTTTCAAATGAAAAGAAAACACGTAAATATCAAACCCAGGATAATTGCATAACATGCATGTTATGAGGTACACAACAGTTTTAAGGATCTCGCACCCTAATAGAGTATTTCCGGTTAAAATTTATGCACATTTTCATAATTTCCCGACAAATGCCGATGATTTCATAATCGGGAATCTTCGGGGTGACAGAATAGATCAAGGTATGAGAAGTGTAATTCTTAATTTTAGCTAATATGGTATGTGTAGCATTCTTTTTGAAGAGATTGAAAATTCTTATTTCAGGTATTTATTATTGAAAATGCATTAGGAGTTGAATACCTTAGAAACAAAAATCTTTTTACTGTTTTAACATATCCAGAGTGACGGGATGATACAAATAAAAACACGAACACTCGAATACACGAATTTTAGGCCTCTTGGTGTTTACAAAGTGCAAAAAACGGCCATGTATGATAAGACATTGTCGTTTTTCACGCTTGATATAGGCCGAAGGGGCCGAATTTGTGTATTCGAGTGTTTGTTTTTTTTCATTTCAATAATATTGTTAAAAGGTTCGTCTACATGTTGTTTGAAAATGAAATAAAGAAACCACGGTCATATCCTGTTACAAACATTTGTTGCCATCTAACATTTGAATCAATTAGTGAGTGTCACTGCTGGTGGACCAGGAGTCCCCGAGGGCACATGAAGCCAAGTTCAATCAACTTCGGTTGATCGTTTCTTCAACGCATTCGAAAATTTCTGTCATTAAAATGGCTTGAAATTTCTAAATCAAGGGTCCTGGAGCATCATATCCCACCCATTCTGCTACATTTTCGGTACATTTTTGACATAACATTGACACTCTTTGGTCATATTACTTTGTTTAGAGTTATGATCACTGACGAGGTTTAAGTATCCGAAACGTGCATGTCTGGTCCATGCTGCAAATTTATCTGTTCTTAAATGATGCTATTGAATTTGAAAACGTTTCACACGCCAATCACAATCGAAAAGAATTTCAAAATCTGTAGGTGACAAATATGGACAATGACCATATCCCAATACACAGTAAAAATCGACAATTCAGGAAATCACAAACCGAAGGCATACAAAATCAGGATAAAACAGGAACAAAAGCAAACAAACTAAAACCTCCACCACTTGAAAAGAAGCGAACTCCCAATTTAGGGTGCCCAGGAAGATTTAGCATCTCCTGCTTGCATGCAACAACCGTCGCTTCAATTCATCAGAAATATCGCATCCGGTTACTTCCGGAAGATAAAGTATTGTCTGTGGTTGGATGGTTCAAATGGTCTCAGACATAATATCATTCACCATTCTGGACAATGGGATATTTGCTATTCAGTATCGTTATTTCGGATTGATCAATAACTTTTCAAGGTATATCTCAAGCAACATTATCTTTTAATAATAATACGATATAGATAGAGGTAAATACAAGTTCTGCTTTATAAGAGATAAATTATTCGTAAGTATAAATAAGATTTAAAGTGAAACTAATTGACCAAGAAATAAGAGAAAACGAAAACCACATTAGTGATAGATCAATTAATTGTTTGCTTACCCGTTTTCCCTTACTCATATGAGCTGAAAAGAAAGTAGAAGTAATCTAATTTTCCCTGAATAAAATTTCATTTAATAGCTTCAAATGACGTTACAAACAGAAAATCTTAATTTGATTAAAACATCCAAAACATAAACTATTTTGATATGTTTCGCCATTTAATGTGTCGTAAAGCATATATTCACCCTAGTACAGCTAGTATCTAACCTTTTTTCGCATGCATAGTTTAAAAAAAACCCCGATCTTGACAGGTCACTTTTAACGTGCATTTTCAATGGTTTTGGACGAGAGTTTCATGTATAAGCTATTCTTGTATTTCTTTTGATTATTTAAAGATTTAAAGATTAATCTTCAACCGATTAATAAGAAGGGCTGTAAAACATACCACAATAAACGGAAATTTCCACTAAGATATTTAACTTTCAGATTTCTTTGCATATTTTAACTATATTTGAATGGAGAAACTAGTATTCATCTAAATTTTTACTGAAATTTTTCTGAAAGTGGTCCAACAACAAAATTTCAGAAGGATACCAAACCATTCAACAGGAGCTAGAAACAATACGCTTTATTCAGCATTATCATTGTGATATGTTGCGAAAAAATGATCAAAATTGGTTAATCCTTGGTAATTCCAGTGCCGGAAAAAAAAACTATAATCAAATGCAGTAGATTGAAATATTTCTTCCAGAGGGAAGAGATGATAGAAAATAAAAACACAAACACTCAGATACACAAATTTCGACCTCTTGGCCTTTACCAATTGTAAAACTCGACGATCTATAAAATTCTAAGTAAAATCCATCCTTGCTTCTCTGGCGTTCATTGCAAATAATTGATTTTATTTGCAATTTGCAATGAACTTGCAATGAACTTAAATGGATTTGCAATGAACTTGCAATGAACTTAAATGGATTTGCAATGAAATTGCAATGAACTTACCGGTAAATGGATTTGCAATGAACTTGCAATGAACTTGAATGAATTTGCAATGAACGGCAGAGAAGCAAGGATGGGTGTTACTTAGAATTGTTATAGATCGTCGTTTTAATACACTTGATAAAGGCCAAGGGGCGGAAAATTTGTGTATTTGAGTGTTTGTGTTTTTATTTGGTATAATCAAATGTTTAACTAAATGTTCATGATCAATTGAAAAAAATGTATATACATATATTCATTTCTGAGCATTTTGTCCAAAGCTCGTCCGATATCTTGCCTGAATACAGAAAAAACTTTCGAGATCACCCCTATCACGAGTACTACGATGTCCTATTATGCATCTAAATTCCTTTTCAGTTTGTGAGGGCTATATCAAAAGTAATTAAGGTAGAGTATCCCTCAGGTCAGAATTTTGAAAATTTTATGCCTGGATACCCTATTTTTTCTCTTCAGAAAATTGTTTAGAGTATCAAACTAACATAGTTTTGGGAAAAGAAAATTTCATAGTTACATTTTATCACCTCTAAAATTGGTATTTTCTTACTTTTCCCATAGGGTCCAATGTTAAAGTTCAGACTCCTTACGTTCTCATGATAATTATGAAACCACAAATTTTATTTGGTCTGTATATCAGGTCTAGCACAAATTTCGAATATTTGAAAAAGAAAATATTGTTAAAGTTGAAATTTTGGAAATATTAGCATCTGAGACCTGAGGGATGCTCTACCTTGAGGGTGGCTTATACAGGTTAGTATAGATATCTCGTAAATGACACATCCTGCCTCCATTGGGAGGCTCACGATTGCTTTGTCCATAGAGACTTACAGAGTTATACAGTGAAACCTGTTGAAAGCGATATCGACTCGGACCAAGAAAAAATATCGGTATAGACAGGTTATCGGATTACACAGGTTTAATAGAATTAAGGCATCCTGATCATTTCTTCAAATTATCTTTATATTCCTAGTGATAAATTCATCATAAAACTGTGAAACAGTAATGCTTTCATGTTTACCATGAACTGTTTAAAATCTGTTTAATCTCCTCCCTTCTGTTATTTTTCATAAAAAATATCTTCTCTATGATAATAAGTTAAATTAAATATATATTCCATGAAAAAAGATTTCAAGTCGGATGGAATTGGCTATGGAATTTTCATATTTATATTAGGTTTACATACAAATTAAACTCATTATAATACATGTACACCATGACACTGGCCATGGCTTGGGCAGGTTACTAATAAAAGAAATGGAGTCCATTGAGCTATAGTTTTAATTGATCAGCTTGGGGTGATAATTCATCAAAACATTGATTGGTCAAGGTAGGTGTTGTTTTAACATATCGGTTCAGACAGTGTAAAATACATGTATAAAATGACACTGGGACCAAAATTATATATCGGTATTCGGAGTAGGCAGTGTTCGGTTTACACAGGTTATTTTATATAGAAAAAGATAGTAAATTCTTTGGGACCAAAAAAATTCTATCGGAATAGACAGGTTATCGGATTAGAGAGGTATCGGTTTAGACAGGGTTCACTGTATTCCTCTTTCACTACGATTGGTACTTCTTCACTGGTTTACGTTCCCCGCGAAGGGATTGACAGTAAGTGTTGTTAGGGGTTTGACAGTAAGTGTTTTGAGGGGTTTGACAGTAAGTGTTTTGAGGGATTTGACAGTAAGTGTTGTGAGGGGTTTGACAGTAAGTGCTTTGAGGGGTTTGACAGTAAGTGTTTTGAGGGGTTTGACAGTAAGTGTTTTGAGGGGTTTGACAGTAAGTGTTTCGAGGGGTTTGACAGTAAGTGTTTTGAGGGGTTTGACAGTAAGTGTTTTGAGGGGTTTGACAGTAAGTGTTTTGAGGGGTTTGACAGTAAGTGTTTTGAGGGGTGTGACAGTAAGTTTTTTGAGGGGTTTGACAGTAAGTGTGTTTGTAGGGGTTTGACAGTAAGTGTTTTGAGGGGTTTGACAGTAAGTGTTTTGAGTGGTTTGACAGTAAGTGTTTTGAGGGATTTGACGGTAAGTGTTGTGAGGGGTTTGACAGTAAGTGTTTTGTGGGGTTTGACAGTAAGTGTTGTGAGGGGTTTGACAGTAAATGTTTTGAGGGGTTTGACAGTAAATGTTGTGAGGGGTTTGACAGTAAGTGTTTTGAGGGGGTTTGACAGTAAGTGTTTTGATGGGTTTGACAGTAAGTGTGTTTGTAGGGGTTTGACAGTAAGTGTTTCGTGGGGTTTGACAGTAAGTGTTTTGAGGGGTTTGACAGTAAGTGTTTTGAGGGTTTTGACAGTAAGTGTTTTGAGGGGTTTGACAGTAAGTGTTTTGAGGGGTTTGACACTAGGGCTGGGACGATACTCCGATTCATCGGTGCATCGCGATATTTTTTTTCGCGATCCAAGTATCGGTACACCCCGACGATACCTAAGTTACGATTTACAAAGAAATTGTGCTTAAACTTTACGTATTTTCAAGTACTCAAGTTTGAATCCAACTTTCTTCAGTTTACATATAGAATTGTCCCGCATTTTCGACCGAAAAAATCTGTCCCGGCCGGGAAATCACGATTTTTGGACGTTCCATTAAAAAAATCAGCGTAATATTGATTATTAGTCACTCCGTCTTTTCATAAACTTAAACTGTTTCATAATATTTATCTAACGCACGCTACATACCCATGTACAGTAATCAGCCGGTAATCTGTTTTGGTAGTAATCGGTTGATAAAAGGTCGTCTGTACCACAAACAATAGTCAATTAACGTCGCTAAATAAAATGCAAGTAAGCCTTCTCTTGTTGTTGTTGTTGTTTTTTTTTTTTTTGGCTAGAAAAATAATTCGATCATTGAAAGTAATAGTTATAAGATGTTCGAGTGATACCATTTGTGTAAGCCAAGATACAATATTTTTATGAGAATAAACAACGTGAAGTAAAAATGTAAACAAGATAAAAAAAAAAGAGAGAAGAAATACGACAAGCACGGAACGCTCTTAAGTTATTATAATACTCTCTTTATTATTATCACGTAAAAAAAACCTCAATACTATTCAACGTACGTCAGCTTACTGTCTTTTTCAATACCCGAGACGTTAAGTTATCGATTGTGTATTTGATTTAAACTCCCTTGTTATTGTTCGCCAACGTCAACTCAGGTAACGGCACAGGTGTTTAATACGGGTCCCTGTAAAGTGCGAAACGAAACAAAAACGAAACGAAACGAAACGAAACAAATCGAAACGAAACGAAACAAATCGAAACGAAACGAAACAAATCGAAACGAAACAAAACGAAACGAAACAGATCGAAACGAAACGAAACAGATCGAAACGAAACGAAACAAAACATAAAACTTAAAGAAAATGAGAAAAAGAGGAAAAATCGCCGAAAACGAATATTTCAAGACAAGATCAGCATGTAATATTGCCTTAATCCAAGAGTTCTACATTTGTAACTAATGCCGAGAGGGTTTCTTGAAAGAGTCAAAGTTGACAATTAAAAAAAGTAAATGTCAAATGCCATTCATGTATTTATGAGGAATAAAAGGGAGGGGATAGAAAACCACGCTATGACACCGTAATGAGATCATAAAACGGGGTGGGGGCACATTTCAGGAAAAAAAATCTTATCCTATTTCAAACGAAATGTGCCCCCCCCCCCTCCTTGTTTTTAATTGTTCTCATTTTTCTGATTAAATTTTCAAATACACATAACGGAACAGTTCCGTTTCCTCTGCGCTAGACTCCTCCCTGCTAAATAATATTTTTTTCCGTCTGTGACGAGGTTATTCATCCCAATCACTCTCCTTTAAAATGCAATTGTGCTATATATACACCGTATATATTATGTTTTAATCGTCAACTTTGATTCTTTAAAAAACCCTCCAGCCACAAGAACTAACGGTTGAAGGCAATAATGAGGAGGTGGACAGGGACAAAGGGAGGGGAGAGAAAGGGGGCGGGAGGAGGGAAGAAGGGGGTGGGAGGAGAGGAAAGGGGGCGAGAGGAGGGACAGATGATTGGGAGGGTAACAGTAACCCAAAAAATTAGGAAATTACTTTTGATATAAATAATCTTACTCTTATAAATGCGTTCATGTACATAATCTCAATTTTAAAAATTACCAGGAAATTCATCTATATATACCTTAAAACATTTTCCGATTGCTCGCCGCAATTTTCAATTCATTTTTCAAATTCTTCAGGCTCGCTTCGCTCACCTTAGTTTTTCATCTAAACAGGTCTTTTTCTTTTTTCAAGGTTTAAAAAAGGAAACAACCCAAATAACTTCACTATTGCACCAATTTACGCTTTAAAGTTTAAACATTTGTCTTGACCGCCAAAGACCCCCTCCCCCCACGGGGAGGGGGGGGGGGGAGGCGGCAGGAGGAGAGTGGTACCCCCTAGCCCTTCAATAAGATCTTGTCTTGAAATATTCGTTATCGGCGATTTTTCCTCTTTTTCTTTAAGTTTTATGTTTTGTTTCGTTTCGTTTCGATCTGTTTCGTTTCGTTTTGTTTCGTTTCGTTTCGATCTGTTTCGTTTCGTTTCGATTTGTTTCGTTTCGTTTCGATTTGTTTCGTTTCGTTTCGATTTGTTTCGTTTCGTTTCGTTTCGTTTTTGTTTCGTTTCGCACTTTACAGGTACCCGTTTAATACTTGTGAATAAAAGGGTGGACAAGTTCGCTGAAGCGCCACTTTTTAGAAATGCGTCCGACCAGGAGCCGACGCCCGTGTACGTATAGGGCGCGCGTTAATAAGATTTATTTTTTCTCTGACGTTCTTGCGTTTGCAGAGAGCTATGATCTAGTGCAATTTTGGATTGCAATATCAGAAGTTCAACCTCCTAATGGAAAGTTACCTTAAACATAATTATGAAAATTAGCTCAGGATGTATTGTGTGCGACACACTCAGATGCTGATACTTAGTGAGATATTTTCAGAAAAAAAAAATCAGACAAATTGCAAATTGAAGAGGAAATATGTGAAACAAATTAATACCACATGGCCCTTTGTTTTGAAAATTTTACACTTCTCATTGATTTGACTGTGTTGCTCCTTCAAAAGTGAAGGAGCCCCCCCCCCCTCAAAAAAAAATCCCCAGCTTGTAATTATAATCAAAAGGCCTTATTATAGTGATGAAAAAGTGTCCCTCATTGGTGTTATATTTGTCCCTCTTTTTGATGATTTGTCCCTCTTTTTGATGATTTGTCACTCTTTTTGTCCCTCTTTGCAACATGACAAAATTATGGCAAGTATGTAGATATAAAATAACAAAATGATAAGAACCATTGATTTTTAATACAAAATTTCCATGACTTCTTATTGTTATTTGAAATGATTTTTTGTTTTTCAATTCTTCTAGTCAAATAACAAACCATTTATTAATTTTTTTCATCTTTATTCTAGACAGAAATCTAGTGTTGGATAAATATAACATGTTGAATAAAAAAAGCTACTAATATGATGAAAATAAATACTATCATATAGCTTTTTGAGAAGGTTTTATTACTTAACTTAGAATCGCGATATGTATCGTATCGGATATCAGGTATCGTGATACGTATCGGATCGGCTGGGTACAGTATCGTCCCAGCCCTATTTGACACTAAGTGTTATGAGGGGTTTGACAGTAAGTGTTTTGAGGGGTTTGACAGTAAGTGTTTCGAGGGGTTTGACAGTAAGTGTTCTGAGAGGTTTGACAGTAAGTGTTTTAAGGGGTTTCACAGTAAGTGTTTTGAGGGGTTTGACAGTAAGTGCTTTGAGGACTTTGACAGAAAGGGTTATGAGGGGTTTGACAGTAAGTGTTTTGTGGGGTTTGACAGTAAGTGTTTTGAGGGGTTTGACAGTAAGTGTTTTGAGGGGTTTGAGAGTAAGTGTGTTTGTAGGGGTTTGACAGTAAGTGTTTTGTGGGGTTTGACAGTAAGTGTTTTGAGGGGTTTGACAGTAATTGTTTTGAGGGGTTTGACAGTAAGTGTGTTTGTAGGGGATTGACAGTAGGTGTTGTGAGGGGTTTGACAGTAAGTGTTTTGAGGGGTTTGACAGTAAGTGTTTTGAGAGGTTTGACAGTAAGTGTTTTGAGGAGTTTGACAGTAAGTGTTTTGGATAATTTTCCCTGACATTGTCGCCATAGCACTTTTTATATAGACGTGGCCTCAGACAGTGTATGTATTTTAAAATTTCTTTTCATTTGCGAGCATGAACATCGACGGCGGGTGCGGCTAGCCAACAGGGGATGCTTCCTCCTCCCCGGTACCTGGTCCCACCTCTAGCTTGCTAGGGGCCAGTCGATGCTCAAATTGGTGCTCTATTGTGAGTGCTGTTGAGAATATCGTCAGGATCTTCTTTAACTAATAAACCAAAGGAAAGATAACGTAGTGGTGTACTTAGATGTACCTACATGTGTATATGTAACAATTCTACTTTCATTTTAGTATTTGTATGTTGCAGATGATTTAAATGTGGCTTCATAATCCTTTTTAAGGATACCCTGCATTACTGATTGAAAACTCATTTATGAAGACGTTTATTGCAAAACTCGTTAATCGGTACACGAATTTATACCTGAATTCCTCCAACATGTTCTCACAATTCCTTTAAAATTACCTCGTACTTCTTTATCAATTGGTAAATAGTTCCGCTAACTTTTTCCTTGCGGTTACAACACTTGACCAATCGTGCGTAGTAATCTGAGTAGATTTCATACATTTCTGTACCGTAAAGCAAGGGAAAAAGAATATGGCTAATTCTTTAAGATCAAATAAGACATCGCCAAAACAAAGAAAAAATTGTTTTAAGCCTATTTCAAAGCTTGAGTTTTCGTGTAATTTCATCAAGGACATTTATATAAGTTGATGTATATCCTTATCAAAATTCAATCCTTCGCGGAATTTTTTGTTGACATAATGAATTTAAATACGTTAATATTGAAAAAAAATTTCTTTATTATTGAAGCGAATATCGATGCCAAAGTACTTTTTTCAGCAATACATATCATACACATGAGTACACGGATAACAGACATATACAAACATAACATACACATGAGTACACGGATAACGGACATATACAAACATAACATACACATGAGTACACGGATAACGGACATATACAAACATATCATACACATGAGTACACGGATAACGGACATATACAAACATAACATACACATGAGTACACGGATAACGGACATATACAAACATAACATACACATGAGTACACGGATAACGGACATATACAAACATAACATACACATGAGTACACGGATAACGGACATATACAAACATAACATACACATGAGTACACGGATAACGGACATATACAAACATAACATACACATGAGTACACGGATAACGGACATATACAAACATAACATACACATGAGTACACGGATAACGGACATATACAAACATAACATACACATGAGTACACGGATAGCGGACATATACAAACATAACATACACATGAGTACACGGATAACAGACATATACAAACATAACATACACATGAGTACACGGATAACGGACATATACAAACATATCATACACATGAGTACACGGATAACGGACATATACAAACATATCATACACATGAGTACACGGATAACGGACATATACAAACATAACATACACATGAGTACACGGATAACGGACATATACAAACATATCATACACATGAGTACACGGATAACGGACATATACAAACATATCATACACATGAGTACACGGATAACGGACATATACAAACATATCATACACATGAGTACACGGATAACGGACATATACAAACATAACATACACATGAGTACACGGATAACGGACATATACAAACATAACATACACATGAGTACACGGATAACGGACATATACAAACATAACATGCACATGAGTACACGGATAGCGGACATATACAAACATAACATACATGTACAAGTCTACAACAATGAGAATCGGAGTTTATAGGCACTTGCTAAATATTTTCCTAAAATCCTAAGTGTTTTCACATTTGTTAATGAAAGTAACTGAACTAATTTAAAAAAAGAAGCTCTCTTCCACAAATATGGTTGAATAAATTTCTTTCGTACATCTACATATACAGGACATTGCAAAATGAAGTGAAAATCGTCTTCAACTGTATCCGAGCAAATAAAACGAATTCTTTATTTTTCTCTCTTTTTCAAAAATCTTCCTGTTTCAATGGCTAAGTTATGCGATGAAAGTCCAAATTTTGAAATATATTTTCTATGATTCTGATCTAATGATTTTCGTTAGTAAAACTGCAAACGGTGTTTATGTTCAATTGAATGATTTATAAAATAAAAGAAGGCGGTCCAAATAACCCAGATTGAATTCATGCATGTACGCAAAACAACATTTATAATTTGCTCGTGAAGCTATTTCTGTTCGTCCGTCTTGTCTAATTATTTTTTTTTAAGAAATAACTGTCTTACTTTTGGTGTTCATGGGTGTATAATTCTGGTTGGTCACGTGCAAATTCCGTGAATTGCCGTGGCGTAGCGGTATGAGCGGCCTGCTTTGTATGCTAGGCGAATCCGCCGTACGGAGTTTACCGACTTTATATAGAAAAGTGTTTGTATTAAAAAAAAGTTCTGATAATTGTTTCCATGGCAACAGAATGTCGCAAGAAATCCTACTTCTCTTTTATATGAGTTTGTGAAATAATTGGACCTTATATGAGGTTGTCAAATAAGTGATCCTCGTTACCATGACAAAAGTGCTTTATATAGATAATTATAGTTTGTTTTCGTTTTTTATATTGAGTATGACAATTACAGAAAGTTTCATGGAAATCCATGATATGCCGTGATAAGCTGTATTACAGAAAATCAATATCAAGAAATAATGTCTTTATTTGGGGTGTTCTTCGCCGTGAACATCGACGGTGGGTGCGGCTAGCCAAAGAGGGGATGTTCATTCCTCCCGGTTACCTGGTCGCACCTCTAGCTTGCTAGGGTTCCTTCGATGCTAAACTTTGTGATTTATTGTGAATGCTATTGAGATTGTCGTCAGGATATTCTTTATCTCATTTAGCTTAGTCAAATATTCATTTATTTTAAATCGATATCGACACTATCAACATTAATATTATAAGTAATGCTTAGTAGAGATAATTCAAGATCATCTGCACCAATAAGACGTATTGCCATATGGCTATTATTTCCACATTCCTGATCATAAAAAAGACATACTTTTTTTCAATATACAGTTCAGAAAATTCATCACTTGAAATTAAAAATAGATTAGATTTAATTGTGTTTATAATAAGTACTTACTAACTACAAATAGAGCAGCGATAATGACCAAAATCATTACTTTGTTCACCATCTTCAAATTTGTCTGATTAGGTACAAGATTGCAGATGCTGGACCGAAGAAGTTGTCACTATTTATTTTCACATACAGACGTCATTCTCCCTATAAAAATTATTTCCGTCTGAAAGCAATATGCATATGGCAAAAATGGTGTCTTGGTTATATAATTTTCCTTATGCCTCTCTTTTAATTATACGGGGAAATAGAAATTTTATGGGTTTTATAGATGTAATTTTGCATCAATTACCTCATTGTGTAGTTTTCTCTTGGAAACAGCTTGTGATGCAGTGACCGTTAGTAAGACTCCTCCCCTTTTTGTTGATCTTCCAATGATATTAGAGTGTTTTGTGAATGACATGTTCAATGTAAATGCTCGTTGTCACTGTTCTTCGTGTAATTGTTCAAGTGAAATGATTTTTCATCTTTTCATGGTGGTCTTCACTTTTCAGATATATTTATGAATAGATTACGTCTGTAAGTATATTGTTCAAATTAATTATTCTTTATCTTTTGAAATCGTAAAGCCCGAATCCAACATAATATGTATTGAATATTGACGTTATATTCACTCTGAATTGTTTCTTGGGCAAATAATAAAATAGCGTCTTTTATTCGCGGCGTCTTAAGTTCGTGATCACGGGTGAAGAGACATGTTTGCAGCGTTGTATTTTTGCGAATTCATAGGAATGTTATTTAGTTTACATATGTTTGGACATGTTTGTGACTTTCTATATTCGCAAATCGAAAGACCTCGCAAATATCGCGAAATTAAAACGCTTGCTAATAAAGTAATCACTGATTGATAGGCCTCATATATCAGCGACACGTTAATCTCTTTTGAAATTATAAATGTATTTATTATTGTTATCGAACACTCTGTTATCCTAAAATTTCATGGTTCAATACCGTTTCCATTTCATTGGCTTTGCATAGTGATATTAATTTGCATAACATGCTTTTCGTAGGTAATGTACAGGTAATGTTAAGTTTAGAAAGTCATTCGAAGGCTCAATCTCGGTCTGATAAGTCGCTCGTAGCATATATCCACCCGGTATGTCCGAATCAGAGCGCATGTTGTTAGACTCTCCCCCTCGGACGGAAAAATCTACAAGGGGCAACACAGATCTTGCGGACGCAGTGAGTCTGTTTAAATCGATAATTGACAATCAATTTGCCAGTCTATCGGAGCAACTGATTTCAGAACAAAAAAACTAGCGCTCAAAGCCTATAAAAAAACTGAAAGAAAATACGGCCAGTAAGCTTCGTGGGGAAGGGAATCGTATTCAGTTTTCCTTTAACGAAGAAGTGGTCGAAGACATTGATAGACTTTTAGAAGTTGTCAAAGATAGTTCCGTTGCAGTTTCCTTGTTGAAAGAAATAAGATATAAATTACAAAGGTGTAATAAGCTAATTTGTATTTCCGGGTGGAAAACGGTAAATGAATATGAAACAAATGACTACGCGTCCGACTCCGATGACGATAAGAAGATCAGAAGCGCCGAAAACAGGGCATTGCGTTCTAAAAGACTGGGGCGTGGTCGCTCGACCCCCTACAGCAGACCCACATCGGCGGCGGGATCAGCTGTGCAGCTCAATACCGGCATACATGGTGTTCCTGGTCTTGGCAATTTTCGTCCCTACTCAAGGCGTACTCCACAACCTACATACATCTGTTTCAAGTGCTTCAAGCCCGGACACTGGAAAGAACGCTGTCCCTTCAATTTTGCAGACCCCCAGTCTAGTTCCGCCTTCAGTGCAGGGATCAGTCAAGGTAAAAAATGATGGAATTGATGATAAGTATTTTGATTATTTGCCAGCTTCTGATTTTGAGAGATTTTTTATTGAAGTAGAAAACAACTCGATAACTGTCAAAAACAGAGTAAAGAAAAGTTTACACAATCATGTAAATTTTTGGGAACAGATAGACACTTACGTTTCAGTTTTATTAATTTTGAAAAACGAATACTGTATTGATTTCAAAGATCCTCCTCCGTCTATGAACATGAAAAACAATTTGTTTGCTTTGAAAAATAAGAGTGAGAATTTTATTTCAGAATCTGTCCAGGAATCACTTGACACGGGTAGAGTGGTAGAACTCGATTCTAGACCTTATGCTGTAAATCCCCTAAGTGTTGCTGAAAACAGGGATAAAAGACGCTTAATTTTGGATCTTAGCGTTCTGAATACTTTTATAAAGAAAGAAAAAAATAAAATTTAAAGACTGGAAGATCGCTTCTCAATATCGAAAAAGAATGTTACATGACCAAATTTGATCTGCAATCCGGATATCACTACATAGATATTCAACCAAAATTTCAAACCTATTTGGGGTTTTGTTGGGAGGGTTCCTATTACTGCTACAGCGTTGTACCTTTTGGACTCTCGACTGCTCCTTTTGTCTTTACAAAATGATTAAGGCCGCTGGTTAAATTTTGGCGCAAAATAACGTCAGAATAGTCCTATATTTAGATGACGGAATTATCATGGCAAAAGACAAAGAAACCTGTATTTCTGTTACAAATTTAGTTAAGTCTACTCTCTGCTCCGCTGGACTTTTTATCAATTTCAAAAAGCCTTCTTTGAACCCGTGCAGAACTTGGAATAGTTATATTAGGTATTTGTTTGCGGTCTCCTGATTTTTCATTGTATATACCCGAACGTAGAAGTATAGATACGAAAAGTAGCTTGGAAAAACGTATTTCTCTGCTTCCAAACATCTCTGCAAGACAATTAGCACAAGAAACGGGAAAAATCATGTCTATGTCACCAGTTATGGGTAATATCGTACGTTTAATGACAAGAAAGTGTTATGTAGCGATTGAATCAAGGAAAAGTTTTGATCGTAAACTTTCTTCGTCGTCACTGAATTCTGTTGTAGAAGAACTTAGCTTTTGGTGTAAGAACCTGTCTTTATACAATAACTGATCCCTTTTTCTGTCAAAAGAGAAATACGTTATAGTCTATTCAGATGCTAGTGATTCGGCTTGTGCAGCATGTACGGTTGAGGTAAAGGAAAAAGTTTTCCATCGAATGTGGACAGATAATGAACGTTTACAAAGTTCGACTTGGCGTGAACTTAAAGCTATTGAAGATGCACTCAAGTCTTTCAGTAATTACTTAGCAGAAAAATCTCTGAAGTGGTTTACTGATAATCAGAACTGTGAAAAGATAGTTCACAGTGGTAGCATGAAACCAAATTTGCAAGACATGGCCTTGAATATATTTAGTACTTGCATATCTCATAGTTTTGACCTTGACATACCATGGGTACCTAGAAAATGATCGAAAGGGCAGATTATCATAGCAAAATCGTTGATCTTGATGATTGGTGCATATCTAATAGTTAATTTGATTACATCAGTTCAATATGGGGCCCATTCACTATCGACCGTTTTGCTAGTTCTTCGTACAATAAAGTCCCTAGGTTCATTCCATGTTTTCGAATCCTGGTTCCGAACATGTAGACTGTTTTTCACCAATTTCACTCGTAGGTAAATGCATTTGCCACCTGCTTGCATGTAAAGCTCGAGGAGCACTTGTTGTACCGTATTGGCCTTCGTCTTACTTTTGGCCCATTTTGTTTCAAGGTCAAGAACATTTTCAGGCCTATGTTGCCGATTTTATCGGATTTGATGACGGAAAAAGCTGTTTTATTCATGGGGAAATAATAATTCCCTATTTGGTTCAAACACATTCTATGGAAAGGTATTAACCATAAAATTAGATGCTACTATGTGTAAATCAGAAAACCAGACGGACACTAGGCTTGGTACTTGACCAATCTACAGTCTTGTACCAGCGCATCCTTAATACTTGCACGCTGACTGACTGTGACGACGGGACTCCATGTCCAAACCTCTTTAGAGAAGACAGGGCCCCGACCACCTGTCCTCTCTGAATGTCAGTCGGACTCCTCGGGTGATAACATACATTAGCTCGCTACAGCCGGCAGAGCACAGATCGTATTACGCATGCCCTCTTTTTATATCAATTTACATATTCATCTGTGTTGCTTGGACCCTGCGTTTTGCGGTCTTGTTTGTGTGTGGTCATCTGACAGTGAGGAGGTTGTTTTACACCACAATTGTACGTTCTTCGAGACCTCTGGGTAATCGGAATAGTGGGAGGGTTGTGCGCACGTAATCCAGGATAACCACACCGTCTGCTACTGACGAGGCAGATGGCCGTCCTAAGTCGGCACCGTTTGCCCATTGGTCTCGTTGGTTTATGTGTAGTCATTTGTGTTTTATGTTTTTCTCTGAATTGACGTTCATGGTACTACTGCGTCTCTTTCTGTGCGTGTCATTTTTGTGTTTTACAGTGGGTGTTTTGGGAGGTTGCTGTTGATGCTGCAACTAGGTGTTGTTGGAGATCCCCTCCTTTCTTTTAATCAGAAAAGAGGGGCCCCGGTGTGCTCACGTGCACATTGCAGATTATTATTTCTAGGGTATATGGTCCTGGTGTGTATATGGTACACATTGCAGAAGTTTGATCGTTTTATACTGTAAATATTTCTAATTTAAGGTGGCTCCCTACTCGAACCGTTATAGGTTTCTCCTTGTATGCAGCAGTCTGCGAATAACGTTTTACAATGGTTGGTGAGAGACCAGCCAGCGCATTGAAAAACACAAACAGAAGATCTTTAATGCCAAAAGAGGCAAAAGATGGTGCAATCTATCAATGTCAACACCAATTATATAGTATAATTTCTTAGTTGAAAATGTGATGAAACTATAAGGGGGTACCCTTATGTTTGTAGCCATATCTTGATCATTTATAAATTGTATACCTGGATGCGATTTTTTCACCATCTATATACATTATCGTATAAAATGATCCAATTTGAAGAAATTCCATCTGTTGTTTTTTGCAAAAAAATGTGATGTACTATATATTATTTGTCGAAAATATGCTAACATTATAAGGGGGCACCCCTATGTTTGGAGCCATATCTTGATCATTTCAAAAACTGTGTACCTGTATGTGATTTGTTCTTTATCTACATACATAATCCTATGAAATATTACAAAATGAAAAAAAAAATTATGCAAAAAGTTGGATTTAGTACATATTCTTGGTCAAAAATGTTATGAAATTATAAGGGGGTACCCTAATGGTTGGAGATATATCATACTTAGATTTATGTTACAATATCATTTTATGTGTTGTATTTCTTCTATATGACTTGTTATCATAAAATAAAACAAAATAAATAAACATATTCGTATCATCACTGAATTTGGAGGGTTCAAAAGCATATGAGGGATATTTGATATTTCTCAATTTTTAAGTGTTAGGGTACCTTTCTTTAATGTACTGTATCTATAATGAAAACAAAATTACCCATCTATGTCTGTGTTCATTATGTCATTTTGACTAATATGTATAGAAAATAACCTTAAAATACCAAATTCATCTGTTAAATCCACGAGTAGGAACCCACCTTAAGAAAGGTCCTGATGTGAACGCGCACATTGCAGAGAATTATATACTACGTACGTTAATATATGTAGCTTTTTCAGTCGTTTTCAGTTTTGCTGCAGGTCCTGGCGTGCAAGTAGCATGTTGCAGTGAAAAAAAAATAACCATATCAATGATTTTATATAAGAGATTGATCCTGATATGCATTGTGCAAATTGCAGTGGATGCAGGTTCCTGATGTGCTATAAGGCACAATGTAGAATATAACTTTCTTTTCTATCGACGAGCTTTAAAGTGATTTTCCATCATTACTTTTGCACGTTTTTCAGATGTTTTCAATACATACTGGCAGATGGACATCTACATTACTAGATTCTCGCAATATGAGGGATCAGCGACTTCAGGAACTTACATCTTTGCTCCCATCCTATTGTCTGAAGGCTAAGGCGGATAATACTGGACGACAATATAGGTACGCTTACAAACATTTTTTTGATTGGTGCATCTCTCACTCATTGACCTCTCTTCCAGCTTCGGATAACACAGTTTCCATGTACATTATTCATCTAGCTCAAACGTACTCTTCAGTTCCAAAGATAGAGGAGAGTGCTCATGCTATTTCACGGTTTCACGACCGGGTTTACTGATCCGTGTCAGTCTAATCTGGTTAAACAGGTTAAAGAGGGTGCTATTAGAGACACTAAGAAGCCTGTTTGTCGGAAGGAACCTATATCTGCTCAGCATATGTCTCTACTTGTTGATTTTGGAAATGGGAATTGTAGTTCGTATGATCTGAGAACAACTACTATGTGTTTACTTAGTTACGCTGGCTTTTTGAGGTTTTCTGAACTATCTTATCTTAGAATGAGTGATGTGGACTTTTTCAGACTCATGTTACTCTGTATATACTTAAGAGTAAAACCGACAAGTACAAAGCAGGCTCAACTGTTTGTATATCTAAAACTGGTTTGTCGACTTGCCCTGTCTCTATGCTATCAAAATATGTTGTGAAAGCAAATACTTCACCTTCATCCGAGAAATATATGTTTAGACAATTAACCTATTTCAAAAAATCAGAATCATTTAGATTGAGAAAAGTGAACAAGGCTATTTTTTACACAAGAAGCTTGGAAATTATTTTATTGGCCTTTGGGAGCATAGGATTAGACAAGTCAAAATTTGGCTTACATAGTTTAAGATCTGAGGGAGCGACTGCTGCAGCTTCGGCTGGCATAAATGACAGAATTTTCAAAAAACACGGAAGGTGGAAAACAGACAAAGCCAAAGATGGATATGAAACTGAGAATTTAGTCAAAAAACTGTCTGTTACTAAAAATCTAGGAGTTTAATCATTTTGTTTTTCTACCTCTTTACATGCCATTATATTTTGCTTTCTTTGTCTTAATTCGAAGAGATTGAGCGCTTCGCCTCCTATCCGACAAATGTGTTTGTTTTATTTCATAAATGATTTATGTTCGTTTGAGTGAAGCGATTTAGAACATAAATGTTTTCATTATAGTTATCGAACACTCTGTACAGGTAAAATTTCATGGTTCAATTCCGTTTCGATTTCATTGGCTTTGCATGGTAATATTAATTTGCATAACATGCTTTTCGTAGGTAATGTACAGATAATGTTAAGTTTAGAAAGTCATTCGAAGGCTCAATCTCGGCCTGATAAGTCGCTCCCCACCCACCAACCCATTGCATATACATGTTATTGATAATATTTTTCTCTTTTGTAGTTAAGGACAATGGCGGATCGCGAAAAATTGAGAATGTACTTTATGATAATAAAGAGATTGAGCGCTTCGCGTCCTATCCAACAAATATGTTTGTTTTATTTCACAAATGATTTATATTCGTTTAAGTTAAACGAATTAGAACATAGCTCAATATTGTTCTAGAATCTAGAATGAAGAATTATTTTTCATATTTTTGGTCAGGGAAAAATCATACAAAAATATTCATTCAAACTCTTCGCCGTATGATATGAATACTAGTGTGCATGTATTGAGTCTCTGCTGAAATCAAAGTTATTTCCCGAATGAGACGGTATCTGACGTAAAGCCATTGTGACGCCATGAACATGGTATGGTAACGACAGTGTTATACCGTCATTTCCAAGATTTTAGGGACCGTTTCCATAGAATTTTATGACATCACAATTAGTATACGTCAGATACCGTCCAAAAGAGGAAACAACTCTTGTTTTTGAAAATACGGCATATAAAATACTAAGATACTTAACTTCTGACTTTAACTTCACTTACAGATATATTGATGGTGTGCTGTCCATCAATAATCCAAAATTCGCGG
This sequence comes from Pinctada imbricata, assembly GCA_033119305.1. Classification (NCBI taxonomy): domain Eukaryota; kingdom Metazoa; phylum Mollusca; class Bivalvia; order Pterioida; family Pteriidae; genus Pinctada; species Pinctada imbricata. Next base: position 34,761,059 of record VSWD01000014.1, on the reverse strand, counting down.
ATTACCTTAGCAGAATCTATCAGTCGGAGCATGAGGTCAAAGAAACTACAGAGACAAATAATTCAGCATCATATTTGGACATAATGCTGTCCTACGACACTGATGGTCACATGAACACCTCACTCTATGACCAACGTGACGACTTCAATTTCAACATCACAAACTTCCCTTTCCTGAGTAGCAATATCCTTTACTGCCTGCTTATGGCGTGTTCATATCCCAATTGATACGTTATGCCAGAGCAAGTAGCAAATATACAGATTTTGCCCTGAGAGCTAGGCGTCTTTCAGATAAGCTTCTCGGTCAGGGATAGCTTTGTGATCGACTAGCATTGTCATTGAGGAAGTTCTATGGTCGATACGGGGAACTTGTCACACATTATGATGTCCAATTGTCCAGAATGGTGAACGATATTCTGTTTTAGACCATATGAACCATACAACCACAGACTATACTTATATCTTCCGAAATGGAATAATGTCGAAGGGTTCCATCTCTATACCTTCTTGAAGAAAATTCCAAACCAATTTCCAAGCACCAGTCACGTGTTTCGAATACTCAATAATCATCAGTCATGGTTCCAGCGGAGCCACCAAAAATCATTTCAGTAGCGCACTCTTTACTTTTTTGAATTTAGATTTGTACATTTACATTGCAGAGAGTGCGCTGCTCCAAATTTCCTGTAGGGTCGATTCAGTAGCATATCCAAATAAAACTTATGTTCAATATAGCATTGGAGGGATGTTGCTAGGATGCTAAGATGGAAGTAATCGGTTGTGATATCTCTGCCGAATTGAAGAGACGGGTGTCGATGCTTAATTTTGTGCTCTATTGTGAGTGCTGTTGAGATAATCGTCAGGATCTTCTTTAACTCATTTGCATGCAAGCAGGAGATGCTGACTTTTCCTGGGCACGTGGTCTCACTCCTAATACGGAAGATCGCAAATATTTCTAACCAAGTTCATACGAATGTTCTCGCCCACATTCCGATTGTCTTCATTGTTGTGACGTCATCAATTTGCTTGGGCAGAAAAGGTGCCCAAGTTTTGAACAATGGTTTAGATAGGTGACTAAATGAAAAATCAGAACGGACATGCTGCACGCGCTGTATTTGCGATCTTGCGTATTGGGAGTTCGCTTCTTTTCATGTGGTGGAGGTTTTTGTTTGCTTGCTTTGGTTCCTGTTTTATCTTGATTTCGTATGCCTTCGGCTTGTGATTTCCTGAATTATCGATTTTGTACTGTGTATTTGAATATGGTCATATTTATTGTCATATTTTTCATTTAATGAATTAATTTGACATGAATAAACTTCAGCAACACCAACCCGCCATTGCCACAGCGAAACATACCCACAGGGGTGTTACAAACAACGAGCATAAGACGAAAGAACTCCAAAGACAACACGGGTAGATCACAACTACTGTGCGTCTATGGAGACCTCTGTATATCCCGATAAGTGGGAGGGTTGCGCGCACGTAATCCGGATAACCTCACCATTTGCTTAGAGCAGATGGCCGTCCAGGTCGGCACCGGGTGCACATTGGTGTCCTTCTTTTTATGTGTTGTCATTAATATTTGATATTTCTGTGTGTCTGTTTCGATTGTTTTGTATGATGTTCTAGTGATAATTGTCGTGCATTTTTGTGGTTTGTGGGTTTGTCTGATGTCATTTACGTTTCACTTTCTTGTGGGTTTGTTTCCCTGGGTGGATGCAGGATGGGCACTGGTCATGCTGGAGATCATTCCCTTTTCACAATTAAAAGACAAAATTTAAAATGAAGAAGACCAATATGTGGGCGTTTTTACTTCATTCTTATGTCATAATGTCTTTAAATAAATTATTTTAATAGTTTAACAGAAATTGCATGTTTTAAATTTTTCTGTGACATGGTCGCCATAACACATATTAATACTATATATAGAGTATACAAGAAAAGAAGAACTGGTAGCTCAGTAGTCAAAGATCCAGGCGAATTTAGATTAATTGTGTAAATCTCCATTCAATTGCAATTCAGAATGAAAATGTTTATTAAAGAAAGAGGGATGTCAAATGCTTTTATTAGATCCCCGTTGTGACCGAAGGATTCCCCCAAATGATGGTTTCTGACGTTGTATAATATAACTAGCAAGCCGTATATATTTTCAAATTCTTAATACAATAATCTTCTATTTGATTTTATGATAAAAATGTGGAACTTTTCTCCATCAAGACTACTAAATCTAATCTCCTATAACAGCGGAACATACCCACATTGTGCAACGACCATACGCAACCAATTGTGCCTCATATAAAATTCATGTGAAATTTACATAACCTTAACATAAAAGTTCACAAGAAACGGGGTAGGGGCAAAATCTTCCGTTTTTGGCTCCATTTTTTGCTATTTTCAAAATTGTTTTCATACTAATTTTTATCTTTCAAATATGAGTAATGATGTTGTTGTTTATTGAAACTGAATTGAAAATAGATATAATCAACTAATATGAGTGTTATTTCCCGCCAAAATTGCCCACTACTATAGAAATTAGTGGTAAAATGATAACAACCAGATTTTAACATAATAGTTTATAGTATATATAGAGGCAAGCGCATGTAATAAAGATATACTTTCCATGTACATTCAGAATATGAAAAGGAATGTCCCATATGAGTATGAACCTGTTACACGCCCTTGCTCTAGGGCTTACAACTGTAGTACATGTATGTGTCCCTTGCTAAAAAGCTAATGTAAAGACATGGTGCTCAACTTTCAATCATGTTGCCCTAAAAGGCTGGATTTTCAAAAAAATCACATAAAAATTGTCATTTTTTGTTTAGAAGAAGCATAATGAATAAGAAAATAGTACCTTTCTAAATTTTTTGATTGGGGCCAAAAATGGTCACTTTTGCCCCTACCCCTTTACGTGAAACGAGCACGAACATGAAATTTACATGGAATTTTTTATATGATATTCATATGAAGTTTCTGATATGAAGTTTATGTGAGTTCAATTTCGCATGAAGGTCACAAAGAAAAATTCATGTGAAATTCATGTAAAGAAAATTTATGTGAAATATTATTTATATTAAAATATTTTTTACATGAATCTTATGTGAAATTTATATAAAATTCATATGAACTTTCATGTGAAATTTACATGATGCTCATTTCATATGAATTCTATGTGAAAGAAAGGAGGGGATCTCCAACAACACTAAGTCGCAGCACCCACAGCAAAATCCCAAAACAAATCTATGTGAGGCACAATTGGATGTGTAATGTATAAAAACATCAACAAACAACAAAGACACAAGGCACTAAATGAAATGCACAAAGGACATGAAAAAAGATTATGGAGTGCTATGATTTATTAATTTCCTAGTAAGAATGAACTGAACTTCTGGACAGGAAAATATAACACGTCAGAATCTGTCTACTATCGCTTTTTCCGGATGAGTCTTGGGGCAAGCAAAGGGAAATGACGTTTCCTTACTGAAACGACAAGTTAATTCAAATTTTCAATAATATTGAGAAAAACAAATTTAGGTAAATGAGAAATATATACAGGAAAATGAGAAATATTTTCAGGAAAATGAACAATAAATTGAGGAAAAAAAAAAGAAAGGAAAATAAAAAATAGATTTATGACAATGAAAAATATGTTTAGAAATATGAAAATTGAAAAATATATGAAGGAAAAAGAACAATTTTATTTCGCATTTGCTTCTATTTCTTTTAGAAATTTAAAAGATCTTTATTATAAAGAAGTGTTTAATATTGTTTTGTTATTTTCTTTTGCTTTAACAGAGTAGGAAATTATATCATGTTTCAGAACTAAGCAATATCGACCTGACTTCTTGTGCATCCCTTAATAATAATTATTGAGTTAAAGACCATTTGTTGTATACTAACATCCATGAGCCCTTATACATTTACATGGCAGTACATGACAAATATGGATAATGACCATATCCATGTATACAGCACAAAATCGATAATTCAGAAAATCAGAAACCGAAGGCATAGAAATCAGGATAAAACAGGAACCAAAGCAAACAAACAAAAACCTCCACCATATGAAAGGAAGCGAACTCCCGATATGGAACTGAGACCAGGTGCCCGAGGAAGAGTAAGCATCTTCTGCTTGCATGCAACACCCGCCGCTATAATTCGGTAGAACGGTCACATACACATCGCAGGCGGCATGTATAACAGTTAACCAAAATATCATCTGCAAGGATATAATTTTTACTCTTTGTGTTATTAGTTTACATAAATTTGTCCAATTACCATTTAAGACAAGCATTTCATTTTAGAAGATATACGGTATTTGTACCATATTGTGAACTATTGTAAGTTCTTAAGAACGATAAATGTTTAACTTCTTCAATTCATTAGCATCAAATTGATCGAATGTGGCTACATGTGCCCTCGAGGACTCTTGGTCCACCAACAGTGACACTCACAAAGTGGTACAAATGTTTAACGTCTTCAATTCATTAGCATTATTTAAGAGCAGATAAATTTACAAAGTGGACCAGAATTGCACGTTTCGGGTAATAAACCCTCGTCAGTGATCTTCAATCTAAACAATGTAATATGACCAAAATATGTTAAAATTATGTTCTAAATATACCGAAAGACATAGCAAAATGGCTGAGATATGATGCTACAGGACCCAGGTATTAGAAATTTGAGAAAATTTTGTAAACAGAAATTTTCAAATACGTTTGAAGAAACGACCAACCGAAATTGATCGAACTTGGCTACATGTGCCCTCGGGCACTCTTAGTCCACCAGCAGTGACACTCACCTAGTCGTACAAATGTTTAATGTCTTCAATTCATTAGCAATATTTTAGAGCAGATAAATTTACAACATGGACCAGACATGCACGTTTCGGGTAATAAACCCTCGTCAGTGATCCTCAATCTAAACAATGTAATATGACCAAAAGATGTTAAAATTATGTCCTAAATATACCGAAAGACATAGCAAAATGGCTGAGATATGATGCTACAGGACCCAGGTTTTAGAAATTTGAGAAAATTTTGTAAACAGAAATTTTCAAATGCGTTTGAAGAAACGACCAACCGAAATTGATCGAACTTGGCTACATGTGCCCTCGGGGACCCCTGGTCCACCAGCAAGTGACACTCACCAGGTGGTACAAATGTTTAACGTCTTCAATTCATAAGCATCATTTTAGAGCAGATAAATTTACAGCATGGACTAGACATGGACGTTTCGGGTAATGAGAATTTGAATTCGGGTAATAATGATAATAGTTATATTCTTATAACAAGAAAATAATTCTAAGCCAATTTTGATACACCATACTAAGTAAATCCTCACTAGTGGCACGTACTTTTTAAGTGCCGAAATTATTCTACGTTAAATTATTTTGTATACCATAGACAGCAGACTTTCCTGTAGCAGATTTTGAATAACATGGAACCCCTTAACGGATAACTTAACGACGAACAGGATGGCTGGTTGTATTAAAAATATCACACACTTCATTTAATTTTACAAAATTTATGATTGTCAAAATGGAGTGTACCATATGCGCTTTTCATCATTTTATTTCTAATCAGTGATGCTCTAGGCCAAAAAGGAGGATATCAAAATAATATTAAATTATAAAGAGCAAAAGGCTAAACTAGAATTATAAATCCTATTATAAAACCATAAGAGAATATTTGAGAGTACCATATGTGCCTCTTGCAACAATGCACCATCTGTGATCTTCTTGACCGAAAAGTTAATAGTTTGCTTGCCCTTCACTCCTGTATGTTCCGAATTTTACATAAAAAGACGTTCGTATGATAGACAGTAGGTGACAGAGGTTTAAGTATAATCTGTCTGGCGGTCGCAACATAATCATCTGGCGGCCGCCATTGCTGGAAAATTTGGCGACCGCCACACACTTATCTGGCGGCCGCCACTTAATTTATGTGGCGGTCGCCGCTTCATTATGTGTCGGATGCCACATAACTATCTGGCGGCCGCTGCAAAATCATCTTACGGTCGCCACTTACGATTATTTATATGGCGGACGCTACTTACTTTATGTGTAGGCTGCCACTTATTATATGGCGGCCACCAGATAAATATGTCTTACATTTCATCTGGTTATTTTGCATCTGCTATATCAAAAAGATTCAAAGAGATGTGGCGATCGTAATTTATACTTGCCATCTGCGGTCTTCCATACGTTCGAATTCAAAGGAACAATAACTAGTATCTCTAACCAGAACCATGATATACTTACCGTCAACCAACAGTGCTGTAATTAAGACTTATCGTCAACCAATAGCGCTGTAATTAAGACTTACCGTCAACCAATAGTGCTGTAATTAAGACTTAATGTCAACCAATAGTGCTGTAATTAAGACTTACCGTCAACCAATAGCGCTGTAATTAAGACTTACCGTCAACCAATAGTGCTGTAATTAAGACTTACCGTCAACCAATAGTGCTGTAATTAAGACTTACCGTCAACTAATAGTGCTGTAATTAAGACTTACCGTCAACCAACAGTGCTGTAATTAAGACCAATATCAGCAACTTTCTGTCCATCTTCTGTATGCTTCTCACAGGAATACAGACCTAACTGAATATATTTTAGATGTCAGTGTTAATAAATATGAATTGTTTCCTCGCATTCTATATATGAAAAGCGTTTAATTATTACAGTGTTATTGAAAAACAAAAACCGATTTTACTTCATATTAAATAGTCATTAATCTGGTTTAGATGCAGGTTGTTTCTTTGTATTTTTCTATTTTCAATCATTTATATATAAAGTAACTAAACATGTTCAATTATCATTTATATGATACAGGACTACATTTCTTTCTTAATATTAAGATCTAGAAACATTTGTTAGCACGATAAATTGTTTGTCAAATAAATTCTCCGTCATGAAATTTAATGATTTTTTTTAAAACTATAGGATATCTCCCTATTGGTAAAACTCTGTCTTAACAGGTTCTTTGGTAGAAAATCAAGGTCAAGTTTAGACTTTTGCTATTCATATTTTATACTATTTTGATTTCCTCTTTTTCGTTCTCGAACATAAATGATGAGACATAACTTGTTGAATGCGCATACGGTGCACTGAAATTTCATATCAGAACATTTATTTCAATATTGACAATTGTAGTTACATCATTTACGATTGTTCAGAGATGGTGTAGGGATATACATAAATCAAAGTAAACAGTACGGCAACACCTACCCAAAGTCAGAATCCAAAAGTCATGATCTATAGACAAAAAAGTTTGTGAAGAAAAAAAAAACCAGTATTTTTCTATTGGAAGAACTTAGCAATCAAAACTAAAAAAAAAAAAAGATTTTTCGTAGTTTTGTGAAATCTGGTGCAGAACAGGAAATTCTATGGTAAAATTTGGACATGACCTGTCATGAAGTATCGTCATTATGGTTTGTCAGCGTACAATGCTGGAGATAATGCGGATATAAATTTGTGAATTGATCCAATTCCAAATCCGCACGACAGAAATCGTGATTTTCCTCTTCATTTAAATCGGGTTTGGCCTAAAGTGCTAAAGCTTGCTTAGATTTGGTGCAGCATTTTGCGAATAAGGTACAGAAAATGTCAATTATTAGATACATAAGTGACCATAATAGCACAACGGATTTGTTATAAAATCATTAACTTGATTAAATTCAGTATGGAATCTTTGATTGTTTTGTCGGCTTCAGTGTTTGACTATCATTCACTGATTTAGCAAAAGGATAAGGATCGTTATAAAATATAAACAATTATGAGGGAGACCAATATTCATGTATTCACTATTTGAATTCCTTCCCTTTATGCTTAGCATCACTGCTGATACTTTAGTGGGTGGACAGGGTGAAAGGGAGGGGGGGGGTAAAGGAAGGGTTAAAAGATGGGGGATGGAGAAAGGGTTGGGAGATGGGAGAGGTACCCTGTCCGCCCCATACATTGTTGAAATGGTGCACTAAATTATGCTAGAACATAAATTTCAATATGATAATGTCAACCACTAGGTTGGCATTTCTTCTCTGATGATACTTCGTTTATTGAAAAGCATATATGGTGCCCTTAATCATTACGCTAGAATATAAATTTCAATACTTATGATAATTTTAACCACTAAGTCTGTACCTCTGCTGTTAGACCCCGAGGATATTGTTCGACTAATTTTACTGTGAATTTGCTTTGACTTGAAATATTTTAAATTTTCTAATGCTAAATTTGATAAATTATTCTGTAACTTTAGAGTTTTTCCCACATGACAAAGCTCCTCTCTGTACTTGGCTGGCGCTTAGGCATACATTTAAGATATGTTTAGAATTTCGCTATTTGTAATTTGACAAGTTTGTCTGGAAATCCCGGATAGCGATTGGCAAATAACGGTCACGTGAAGACGTGGTATTTCTTATACCGGGTGCCTAGCCAGACTCCTTGTGACATCACACTATTATTCTCTACGTCGACGTTGTAGCGTAAACAGACAATGACGTCCAAACATTCTATAAGGTCATCGATGGGGTAAACTTGTGACCTAGTACGCCTCGCCCGGTATAAAACTGAGTGACCTGGTATCATCCCATACAAGGTTTACAGATGACTAGACAACTAATAATTCGACATTTGGATCTCCTCTCTTTCGGCCCAAGCATTTCTGATTATACAATGTTTTGTGAAATGTGCATATGGTGTCATAAACTATAAAGATAGAACATTTATACATCTTGATATGATGATTCATCACTTTCTGATTTTGGATGGTTATTTGCTGTATTAAAAAATACAATGAGGTTAAAGCACTCACACAGGCTGTGCAGTTCTTGCACAATGACAGTAGATTTTCACTGAAAGGTGACACATCGGACCCTTTTATCTTACCAACGATTTATTAAGAAATCTTTTTATATCAGCCACATACCATGACCAAATGTTAAACATTGTTGAGGGTGGTGTTTTAATAAAATTGATAATAAATATATATTTGATAAGAAATCAAAAACATCGAGAAGGTCAAGACGGGTTTTATTTCCTAATTTCGTTTCAATTCTTCTTAGCAAATTTTATTTTGTCAGGCCGTCATCGTGTTCTTCGATTTTTAATCTGAAAGAAAAAAATACGAATGTCATTTCGATAGACAAATTTAAAACAACAGACATATTGAAGATTAAAGAATTGACAAGAGAGCTGACTGACTTCGGCCCATGTCATTATTCAAAATATTTTTGTTGTGTTTATAGTAAAACATATGAAACATACCGTATATCGGGTAAATTTCGCGAAAATGACCATAAAAAGGTGTGTCTTTTTTTCGCTGAGTCTAATTTTCGCTAATCTATGAATACCAAAAATTAAAATTTGTACAAATATTTATTTAATGTGAAATGAAATACGATCATATAATTGCGAACGTGTTTTTCTGCTGGATTTACGTATCTGCGTATAAAATAATACAAATGTACAAGAATATGTACACATCAAACAGTTCATTCGTTCAAAGCATAAACGATGCCGGCTCCTTTAAAGCCATAGCTTATAATTTTCTTGTTTCCCATGTAAGTTAAGTCATATAGTTTTGTGGTTCGAAAAAGACCTCTAAACCCGAAATCATTGTTTAGATTTAGTTTCTTGTGAGAAATTTACGGATAAAACGCTATATGTCATAATTACAGAACGACAACAGGTGGTTTGAAATAAAAGCCGACGTGCATTCATATCGGTGATTGTTTGATTTACCATGTTTGCACTGGGTAATTAAATTAATTAATAGTACTTGTTATCTGTAAACATCAACTATAATAATCATAATTATCTTAATCAGACGAGTACTCACTAGCCTCAGGACAATAACATTTTGTACATATAACTGAACCTCTTTAGAAGCGTTAGTTTGTGTCTTTTTTTCGCTATGTCCATTTTTCGCGACTTGATGATGCTCGCGAACTTAGCGAAAATTAGACACACGCGAAAAATTCCCGATATACGGTAAATGACAAGAACAAATTCAGAAATAACTTATAAGAGCATCAGAAGTAATACTAATGACACATTGATTATGACCATATCCCAATACACAGTACAAAATCGATAATTCAGGAAATCACACCCGAAGGCATACGAAATCAGGATAAAACAGAAACCAAAGCAAACAAACAAAAAACTCCACCACATGAAAAGAAGCGAACTTCCAATATGGAAGTGAGACCAGGTGCCCCGAAAGAGTCAGCGTCTCCTGCTTGCATGCAATAATCGCCGCTTCAATACGGTAGATTTGTCACAACCGGTTACGATACAAGTATATTCTGTGGTTGGATGGTTCAAATGGTCTAAGACAGATTATCATTCACCATTCTGGGCAATTGGACATCATAGTATACCCGACAAAAAACGAAAGGCACATCATATTATAAAGCGATTTTTTTCAATTGATCATAGATATTTAGTTAGACATTTGATTATAGTTTTCTTTTTCAACACTCGAATTACCGAGGATAAAACACGTTTCGATCATTTTTCGCAACATATCACAATGATAGTGCAGAATAAAGCGCGTTGTTTCTAGCTCCTGTTGCATGAACGAAGGTTTGGTATCCTTCTGGAATTTTGTTGTTTGACAACTTTTCAGGAAAATATAGATGAAACTTGGTTTCTTTATTCACTTGTAGCCAAAATATGCGAATAAATCTGAAAATTGAATGTCTTCCGTATATTGGGGTATGTTTTACAATAAAGGATATCAATATTTTGCAATTCTGATCCAAAAGGAACACTAATCTTGTCTTCAGTCATTCATTTATGTATGTTGCAGATTTATCTTTAACATCTTATAGAAATAATCAAATATAATACAAAAAATCTTAAAATTAACGTCCAAAATCTTTGAAAATGCACGTAAAATGACCTGTCTGATCTCTAATATTTTTCGGGATCATAGCGTCCAAAGTGCTATTCCTCAATATTTTGAGAATTTTGAACCTTCTCTTATTTGTTACAAGTATAAAAAACCTATTCGAAATTTCGTATTTAACTACAATAAAGTAACATCAGATCCTAAAATTCTTGAATCAAGTCCTACTTCTTGAGAATGTGCAACTTCTGAATACCTTTATAAACCAGCTGGCCATATTGTAACAGGTGACTTTTCAATTATCCAGGACAGGCAGCTCCGCAATCTTCTCAAGAAAGGACCTAAGTACAGAATTCCATCCAAGATAGATTTTATCAAATGTCGCGAAGAACTAAAGGAAGCCTTAGATAACTACACAAAAAGATGGTGTAAATCGGAAGGGGTCGAATCACATTCTCTGAATGACTGGAAGAACCTCATATTGGATATTACCGATATTCGAATAGATAACTTCCACAAAAATCCTCATCTTTTCGAAAATCCAAGTTCTAAATCTGAAAGATATTTCAAATCCAAATTACGCAACTTACACAAAAATATGTCTTCGCTCCTGCAGACAAAGCAGCCAACAACACCATAATCATTTGAAAACGTTACTACATATCAACTATGGTTTCGGAACTTTCGTCTACAAACACTTATATCAAAATCAATGAAAGTGTTCCTAACATTTTGAACAAACACAACAGTGAAATTTCTTCATTCAAGATCCCTATGTCTAAACTGGATCTTCCTACACTATACTGCATACCAAAATTGCACAAGTCTCCTTACAAATTTCGATACATTGCTAATTCTAGCAACTGCTCAACTACAATTTTGTCTAGAAATCTGACGTCAGCACTCACGGTGATAAAGGAACACGTTGCAAAATATTGTGAAACTGTTCTAAACAGGAATGATGTAAACTTATTTTGGTCTATTAAAAATTCAGGGGATGTGATTGACAAAATGAAATCGAGAAATTTTCAAGCCAATTCGATTTCTTCGTACGACTTTTCAAATATGTACACCACGCTTCCTCACGATAAGATTAATGATCAATTGTCCAAACTCATTAAATGGTGCTTTAACCGAGAGGGTAAAACTTATATTTGTTCATCTGAATCAAAGGGTTTCTTTTCCAATACAGAATACAAATCATATAAATCATGGACATGTAGTCACCTTTGTATTGCCTTTTCCTTTCTTTTGGACAACATTTATGTAAGATTTGGTGAGAATCTCTACAAGCAGGTTGTAGGGATCTCTATGGGTACTAATTGTGCGCCTCTTGTTGCAGATTTATTTTTATTCACGTATGAAAAAGAATTTATCCAAAATCTTCAAAAACAAAGAAAACATGATGATGTGAAATGTTTCAATGGTACTTCTAGGTACCTGGATGATATCCTTACTATCGACAATCCTGTTTTTGAAAAGTATAAAAATGTCATTTATCCACAGGAACTGAATCTAAACAAGGCGAACGTCACAAACACGGAAACACCATTTTTGGACCTGAATATCAAAATTATTAATGGAGAGATTCATACAAGGGTGTATGACAAAAGAGATGACTTTGGATTCAATATAGTAAATTTTCCCTGGCTTGATGGTGATGTTCCTAGATTACCGTCTTATGGTATCTACATTTCGCAGCTCATCCGGTATGCTAGAGCATGTACTGATGTTTTGGATTTTCATGATAGAAATTTACAAATAACAAAGAAACTTTTAGGTCAAGGTTTTCGCTTTCACAAACTTGTCAAGACATTCTGGAAATTTTACAAAAATTATTGTCAACTACTTTTGAAATTCGGACCCATACAAGCAACAGAGTATATTACTTTGGGTATTTCGCAACCTGCATTTTATGGTGACATGATCAACAAAATTAGAAGGATCAAAGGTAGACAGAATTACTATCGAAAATGCGTCAGAATCATCTAACGCCTCTTATACCGTGGATATGATCCTAATGTCACCAGACGGACACTAGGCTTGGTACTTGACCAATCTACAGTCTTGTACCAGCGCATCCTTAATACTTGCACGCTGACTGACTGTGACGACGGGACTCCATGACGGGCCCAGTCCAAACCTCTTAAGAGAAGACAGGGCCCCGACCACCTGTCCTCTCTGAATGTCAGTCGGACTCCTCGGGTGATAACATACATTAGCTCGCTACAGCCGGCATGGCACAGGTCGTATCACGCATGCCCTCTTTTTATATCAATTTACATATTCATCTGTGTTGCTTGGGCCCCTGCGTCTTGCGGTCTTGTTTGTGTGTGGTCATCTGACAGTGAGGAGGTTGTTTTACACCACAATTGTACGTTCTTCGAGACCTCTGGGTAATCGGAATAGTCGGAGGGTTGTGCGCACGTAATCCAGGATAACCACACCGTCTGCTACTGACGAGACAGATGGCCGTCCTAAGTCGGCACCGTTTGCCCATTGGTCTCGTTGGTTGATGTGTAGTCATTTGTGTTTTATGTTTTTCTGTAATTTGACGTTCATTGTACTACTGCGTCTCTTTCTGTGCGTGTCATTTTTGTGTTTTACAGTGGGTGTTTTGGGAGGTTGCTGTTGATGCTGCAACTAAGTGTTGTTGGAGATCCCCTCCTTTCTGTCAAGATCGAGGTATTGTTTCTGACAACTGTGCTTGCAAAAAATGTCAGATAGTAGGGTGATTTTGTGCTTTGCGAAAAATATGAAACCACGGACTTCATTTTCAAATGAGTCTTGATGTTTGGGATATTTTCTCAAATTTATATCTTCTGTTTGATGACGTCATTTGAAGCAATTAAATAAATTTGTAATATGGGAAAGTTGTCTACCATCATTGAAAAAACAAATCGCAATGCCTGATATACCAATTTGGATAGGTTTAACAGCTTTAATAATTACTAAAAAGTTAAAGGAACTCTTAAAAGCCATTTTGTGACATTGCATTTTGAACCAAGTGTCTTTATCATGGCGACGTGTCTGATCATGAAGACGGATTCGTTTGGCGTTTGACAGAATAAGTCACTCGTATACCTATGATTTATGATGGAAAAGAATAGAGTACCTATAGATTACATAACACATCTTATAGAATGATAATTTAGTGGTGCGTTTCATTTTTAGTTGGGTATATATATCTCGATTTCCCCGTATCGACCGTAGAACATCCTCAGTGACTTCTTCCATCACAGATGTACCCCTGATTGCGAATCTTATCTGAAAGACGAATAGCTGTCAAAACAAAATTTGTACATATATTTTGCATTTGCTCTTACATATCGTATCAATTGAGATATGGACGCGTCATAAGCAGTCGGTGAAGGGATTTTGCTACTCAGAAAAGGAAAGTTTGTGATGCTGACATTGAAGTCGTCACGTTGGTCATAAATTGAGGTGTTCATGTAACCATCAGTGTCGTGAGACAGTATAATGTCCAAATAGGATACTGAACTGTTTGTCCGTGAAGTTTCTTTGACTTCAAGCCCTGAAGGATAGATCCTGCTAAGGTGATCCGCGAATTTTGGATTATTGATGGATAGTACATCGTCTATATGTAAATGAAGTAAAAGTCAGAAGCTAAGTATCTTTTCCCACCAGAGAACAAAGATTGAATAAATTCAGCTTCATACGAGTAAAGACAAATATCGACAAGGAGTGGGGCACAGTTGTTTCCCAATGGAATTCCAACAATTTGATGGAAAACCTTTCATCCAAATATCACAAAAATGTTGTCTGTTCTGTTTTGCATTATAGTTTTTAAATCATACGAAGAGAGTTTAAGCCTCCCTATTTGTACTGCTTACTTGGATAATTTAACTTAAGCGCCATCTAGAATGTATTCCATATTCCCATTATATGTTCATGAGATTAAGCTGTCCTTGGTGTTTCTATGGGGCGGTGTAGTTGTCTATGTCAGTTTGTCCTATTTTCTTTTTTTAAGGTGCATTCTTCACAAACGTGTTAAATTACGATTTGAAAATGGTAAAAAATGAAGTTTCGCATTTGATAAGTATTTACATTGTTATTGAAGGATGCATATCTCAGGTATTTGAAATAGAACAGGGGAGATGTCTACTTAATCTACTTCTAGTGATATGCTTTGTTCAATAAAGAGGGGTCCTGGTTGCAATTTAACAGGTACGTTACAAGAGGTAGCCTTTTTTCATTCCATCACTGAGAAAACAGATGTAGTAAGGATATAAACTTTTGTCATGTGACGTTTTACTATGCATAAGAAATCTTTTGAAGTATGATAAACTTTTTTTGAATTCATACATTATTTGAAAATTCGACGTTTGAAGAAGGCATAAATATTTCTGTCTTAAATATTTTCGCTCTCTGTACATTCCATTTACAATTATACAAAGCACACATGCATGGTCAACGAAATATTTATTGCTCGTCATGTCAGAGGGTAACATCAGTAATCCTGCGCAATATGATTTTATGTAAATTTCTCAGAACATCGTTGACTGCATTTTTACGTTTGTATACCAGTGGTAGAGAATTTGTTATAAAAGTACCAATTATTAAAATATACGGTCAAAAATATATGTAATTGATGTAATAAGTAAGCAGTCTATATGAGTAACCAATCATTTTATGACATTCAGGTTAGTATCTCTAGAATAATACAAATATCATCCCAACAGATAAGTTACCATTTGAAACAGATACGTTACTTTCTGTTCTAAAGCCGCGTTTGAGTACAGTACATAGGTTTCCCCCTTTGAATCTTAATATTGGGACAAAAGGGTACTGCAACAACAATTTATGGTATAAATTATGCATCTGCATTAAGACATGGATTGATTTTCCGAGTCTGTTTTTCAGGATTTTCCATAAAAACACAAAATATGCCCTATAAGCTATGGTTTTGCTTTATACATGTTTCTTCTGACAAAAGATAAAATATCAGCGTCAAATTAGTAATATACAGGTTCTACTGTATATGTGCCAAAACGAAATCTAGGTAACGTATCTGTCGGCAACTCATCTGTTATTTAGCTGCATTTTCCAGTTTATTTTGTATGCTTCATCATTCTTATTAAAAGAATCGTATTTTTGAACCAACATTCTCTAAATCTAATCAATAAATAGGATCAAATCGGTTGAATTCTCACTGTAGAGCTATATAGTTGGTAACGTATCTGTTGCTGTCTAAATGTCCAAATGCTGATTTTAAATACTCCCGATGTTACAAATGAATTATCGTTTGCTAGATTGATTGAAGAACTCTTTTTGCTGATAGTACCCGTTCTACTAAAAACTTTAGAATATGTCATAATTGTCTAAAATATTTAGCAGCTTGGAGTGTGGTGACGTATCTGTTCACCTTCAAACGGACATCAGGATATTTCTTATTTCAAAAACAACATTTCTCATATAGGAAAAGTTTTGTCCTTTTGTAAAAGTAATACTTTGGGTATTCAATAGGGAGTAAAAAGGACACCGATGACACATTTCTTAATTGTATTTTACTACATCAAAAAAGTAGCCTTGTGCACCGGACAAGGCAAATATTCACTCAGAATTGACCCTTTGTGAGTCCAGCAAAAAGCATCACGAATGTTCTGGTTGTAAATACTATTGTGGTATATTGGAACATTATGAAAGGTAATCAAATTCGATATTTTTGCACAGGCTGCAGACGCGCAAATTTAGTCATCTAACACTTTAACGGAGACTGTACCCTTTGAATATATGTATTATATACTGACATAAACCATCGAAACCAACAAGAAAACGAAAAGGACGACCATCTGCGATGTAAAAGAAGGGAGGGGATCTCCTACCAGACCCTTTTGCAACACCAACAGCAAAACACCAAAACACCCGATGCGAAAACAGAGAGAAAACAATCACAGCAAGGAACGAAAAAGAGAATACGAGTGGAGTCATTAAACACAAAAGACCACACTTAAACCATGCAGCGAGACCAAGGGGTAAACGGTACCGACTTAGGAAGGCCATAAACCAACGAGACCGCCGACTAAGGACGGTCATCTGCATTGTAAGTAGCAAAATGTGGGGCTGTCAAGCTCTCCTGTGCACAACCCTCCTATTTATTCGCTCCCCAGTGTTTTCGAAGAAATTGTTGTAAATAGTTGCCTCCTTACTGTAGGATGAATAGTCTATTATACAAATTTACATGTATAAAGGACGAATGTATTCCGGCATGTGTCCAGCTTATATTTTTCTTGGTCTATGAAAGATATCGGCACTTTTCATTTTGATTTTGTTCTAATTTTATGAAAATAAAGATAATTTAATGTTTTCCAGTATACATTTGTGTGTTTTACACTACGATGAGTTTCTTTTTCATGAAATTGAAAATTACGATGAGGGAGCATGCATATACCTTATTTCCACTACATTAGCATGATTAGCTCCCATTTCAACTTACTTAATGGTAATCAGCGACCTCTTCCGTTGTATCTTCTAAAAGGTGGTATGTCTCGCTTTGCAACTAAAATATATATAGAATTGATAAAAATACATCGTATGGGTGTGGTCAGTACATGGTAGTCTTGTTGGTAATCTCTTCCATCGTGGGTGAATTCCACTGTGGTCAGTACAGGGTAGTCTTGTTGGAGATCTCTTCCATTGTGTGTGTGTTCCGCTGTGGTCAGTATAGGGTAGTCTTGTCGGAGATCTTTACCATTGTGTGTGTGTTTCACTGTGGAGAGTACAGGGTAGTCTTGTTGGAGATCTCTACCATTGTGCGTGTGTTCCACTGTAATCAGTACAGGGTAGTCTTCTTGGGAATCTTTTCCATTGTGTGTGTGTGTGTTCCACTGTGGACAGTACAGGGTAGTTTTCTTGGGAATCTCTTACATTGTGTGTATGTGTTCCACTGTGGTCAGTACAGAATAGTCTTATTAGAGATATCTTCCATTGTTTGTGTGTGTTCCACTGAGGTCAGTACAGGGTAGTCTTGTTGGAGATCTCTACCATTGTGTGTGTATTCCACTGTGGACAGTACAGGTTTGTCTTCTTTGGAATCTCTTCCATTGTGTGTGTGTGTTCCGCTGTGGTCAGTACAGGGTAGTCTTGTTGATGATCTCTTCCATTTTTGGTGTGTACCACTGTGGTCAGTACAGGGTGGTCTTCTTGGGGATCTCTTCCATTGTGTGTGTGTGTTCTACTGTAGTCAGTGCAGGGTAGTCTCGTTGATGATCTCTTCCACTTTGGGTGCGTTCCGCTGTGGTCAGTACAGAGAGGTCTTGCTGGAAATCTCTTCCATTGCGTGTGTGTTCCACTGAGGTCAGTACAGGGTGGTCTTGTTGGAGATCACTACTTTTGTGGGTGTGTTCCACTGTGACCAATACAGGGTAGTCTTGTTGGAGATATCTTCCATTGTGGGTGTGTATATTTTGCTGTGGTCACCACAGGGTGGTCTTGTTGGAGATCTCTTCCATTGTGTGGGTTCCGCTGTGGTCAGTACAGGGTAGTCTTATTAGAGATCTCTTCCATTGTGTGTATGTGCCGCTGTGGTCAGTACAGGGTATTCTTGTTGGAGATCTCTTCCATTGTGGGTGTGTTACGCTGTAATCAGTAAAGGGTATTCTTGTTGGAGATCTCTTCCATTGTGGGTGTGTTACGCTGTGATCAGTACAGGGTAGTCTTGCTTGAGATTTCTTCCATTGTGGGTGTGTTACGCTGTGGTCACCACAGGGTAGTCTTGCTTAAGATTTCTTGCATTGTGTGTGTGATGCGCTGTGGTCAGTACAGGGTGGTCTTGTTGGATATCTCTTCCATTATATGTGTGTTCCGCTGTGACTAGTACAGGGTGGTCTTGTTGGAGATCTCTTCTATTGTGGATGTGTTCCTCTGTGACCAGTACAGGTAAGTCTTGCTGGAGATCTCTTCCGTTGTGTGTATGTACCGCTGTGGTCAGTACAGGGTAGTCTTGTTGGAGATTTCTTCAATTGTGTATATGTTCCGCTGTGGTCAGTACAGGGTAGTCTTGTATGGAATCTCTTCCATTGTGTGTATGTTCCATTGTGGTCAGTACAGGGTAGTCTTGTATGAGATCTCTTCCATTGTGGGTGTGTTCCGCTATGATGAGTACAGGGTACTCTCGTTGGAGATCTCTTCCATTGTGTGTGTTTCGATGTGGTCAGTACAGGGTAACCTTGTTAGGGATCTCTTCCATTGTGTGTGTTCCACTTTGTTCAGTATAGGGTAGTCTCGTTGGAGATCTCTTCCATTGTGTGTGTGTTCCGCTGTGGTCAATATATGGTTGTCTTGTTGGAGATCTTTTCCATTGTGTGTATTATGTGTTCCACTGTGATCAGAACATGTTAGTCTTATTGGAGATCTCTTCAATTATGGGCGTGTTCCGCTGTGACCAGTACATGGTGGTCTTGTTGGATATCTCGTCCATTGTGGGTGTGTTCCGCTGTGGTCAATACATGGCGGTGTTTGTGTGTGTTCTCCGCTGTGGTCAAAACAGTCTTGTTGGAGATGTCTTTCGTAATTTTTGTCTTTGTAATTACTCAAACAGAAAAATTATATAAAGCTAGATGGCACATTGAGTTGTGCGACCGTAATACGGATCAGGACACCATTTGCAAACAGCAGATGGCCGTCCGAAGTCGGGACGGGGTGCACATTGGTCTCCTTCCAGTTATGCATTGTTATCATTCATTTTGCTTTATGTTTTTTACGCCTGTTCCTACTGTTTTTGTCTGTTTGGTATGATATTCTTATGCATATTGTTGTGACCTATGGTGGATTGTAGTTTTGGCTGATGTCATTTATGTGTCGCTTTCTTGTGATCTTGTTCCGCTTTGTCAGTGTAGGGTGGTCATGCTGCAGATACTTCCCTTTTTTCTCATACCCGCGTATGTGTTACAGAGAAGGTTTATGAGATACAGGAATGTGTGCGACATCTGTATCATATATCACGTGTCAGCTGTATCTCACATCACGTGACGCTTTTGTTTCAATTGCATACCCTATTGTGACATCATGATTTCATCCCGCAAACAAACAAGCTAGCAGCGACGTGGCAATAAAACATATATTTTAAGATCATTTTTTTATGTATTCTTGCGTAATATTTTGAAAAGCCTAATATATTATATATATTTCAAATGCATATGACTTACAAGGACAAACTATGATATACCCAGGAGCACTTTTGAATATAAATAATAACGACTGATTTCATAGTAATAAGGATTTACCAGAAATTAGCGATTTTTAAATAAGAATTGATATTTTCCACCCAAAATAGCAAGATAATCAAAGAAATCTCTTCTAACTCATTAAACTTAATCACATTTATGCTATCCAATTATATGAAACCTCTCCAGCTTCGATTAGATAAAAAATATAAATTAAAAAACATATTCACAGAAATAAGTGAAATTTGCACATAAATTAGGTTTTTTGTCCCAAAATAAGATATAAATTAAATTTCAGTTATAAAATGACATTCCTATCCAATTATAATAAGAAACAGCATAATATCAAAGCTAAAACATATCAATTTAGGCAAATTAAAAAGAGCTAGTACTTATTTTTTTAAAATAAGTGGTTTTTGCATAAAAAATGCATATTTTACCCAAAAATGTTGGTTTTAATGAATTACATGTATTACATTAAAATTCATAATCATCTGACAAGATGATTACTTTCTATTATGATAATAGCTTTAAATGTATAGTTTTGCCAAAAAAAAAATAATGAATTAATAGAATTTTTCCAGAAATCTGTTATTTTTAGACAAAAAACAGGCATTTTGCCTCAAAATTAAGTAGAAAATAAACCTTTCATGTTTCATACATATAATTTATGAGCGAATCTCAATAATTAAAGTTCAAAATACATTCCTGCTATCATTTCAGGAAGTTCTATGGATTCAATAAATATTCTCCTGAAATCAGCTATTTTTAAATGACAAAATACATTTTCCCCAAAAAACACTTTGATTTTGAATGAAATGTTAGTAAGACATATATAATCTGAAAGAGTGTGACAAGTTACACTAGAAAATAGCTTTCAATCATTGCTTTCATAATAAATAAGGGTTCTTTAAATAAATATACAGAAATCTAAGATTTCTAATTGAAAATACAGGTTTCTGTATAAAGTAATTAGTTTCGAGAATTTTACAAAAAAAAAAAAACAAGAATATAAAATATATTATGTCATTTGAAAGAGGAGACTTTAAAGAATTTTTTAAATCATCATTGAACGATCATATGCAATATTGAGGAGCTGAGAAGCAGAAATAAATTAAAATTTCCTCAAATTTCTGTGAATTTTGGTAAAAATTCGACTGTTTTACCCCAAAAACACACAGTAAAAATAGAAATTGGAACTTGCAACTTATTTCATCTGAAGAGCATGAAAAATACTATTTGTTCACAATTTTCAATTTTTGAAAACATCAACCATATAAAATTTATAATTTTTTTCCTATTTTCAGTGATTTTTGACTACAAAAACATGTTTTTCCCAAAAAACACCACTTTTGCAATGGAAATTTCCATGAGACAATTTTTTATCTGAAAGAGCGCAAAAAATGCTACAAAGTTAGGCCGATTTTGGAGGATCAAGGTGGGGGGGGGGGGTGCACCCAACTCAGTGATACATCCCAGACTATATCTGTTATCAAAATTTCTCGAACATTTCTCAAACGTGGGTCCTGTAGCATCATATCCCATCCATCCTGCTACATCTTAAGGTACATTTTTGGACATCTGGATGCTGAATAACAATGTACATATTGAAAACGGAGTGAACTTATAACATTTTACATAATGCACGACATTTTCAAACCTGACAGCAGTTTCAAAACTGGATAAACTTAGCTGCTTAGCTGCTATTTCAAGCCGGAATTAAAAAAAATCTCAAATTTTGCATTTTGAAATTTTGACTTTCGTATTTGCCCAAATTGTGTATTTGTTGTTTCTTGCGTTGTGCACCGCTGTGGCCAATGCTGAATAGTCTTGTTGAAAATCTCTGCACTATTAAAATTTACCGTTGTATGCTTCAGCTGTTCAACTTCTTCTCTTGTGCTGCGTTTGAAGCGTGCTTGTTTTTAGAATGATTCGGACATTAAATAATATATAGGTGTTTTAAATGAGAGGAATATACGTAAATAAAACACAAAAAGAAGACGTATGATACAAAAAAAAAATCCACTTACGTTTGAAATCGGTATGTCTTAATGTGCATCCGCCCTCTGTACATCGAGATCCATGAATTTGACTTAAACCAAGGGTAAAGGCTTCATCTTCAATAAACGAATTAAGTATTATTATTTCATTTAATAATCTGACTGTTAGGTACTTCTTTGATGTTTATTTTTTATTATGGATGAGACTTCACATCTTCTAAATTAAATGTTATATTTCTCTTGTTAATTATTCAATAATGCGGAAGGGTTCTAACTCCAACACACTCGATTCTTTTTTAACACAGTTTTATGAAAAACCTAAGACCATGTCTTGGCTTTTTTTTTTAGCTCACCTGAGCGAAGCTCAAGTGAGCTATTGTCATAGCGCGCCGTCCGTCGTCCGTCCGTCCGTCGTCGTCGTCGTCGTCGTCGTCCGTCTGGCGTAAACTTTTAACATTTTCGACATCTCCTCTGCAACCGCTGCACAGAATTTTACGAAACTTCACAGGAAGCAAGTACTCAATGCCCTCTACCAAGTTTGTGTTTTTTTAGCCGATCTGAAATCCAAGATGGCCGCTACAGGCTCTGATTGGCTGACACATTTTCGACTTCTCCTCTGAAACCAGTTCACACAATATCTCGAAACTTCACAGAGGCAAGAACTCGATGCCCTCTAACAAGTTTGTGTTTTTCGAACCGATCGGAAATCCAAGATGACCGCAACAGGCTCTGATTGGCTGATACATTTTCGACATCTCCTCTGCAACCGCTGCACAGAATTTCGTGAAACTTTACAGGAAGGAAGTACTCAAGGTCCTCTACCAAGTTTGTGTTTTTGTGCCGATCGTTCAACAAATATGGTTGCCGAGGGCTCTGATTGGCCGACACATTTTCGACATCTCCTCTGCAACCGCTGCACAGAATTTCAAGAAACTTTACAGGAAGGAAGTACTCAAGGCCCTCTACCAAGTTTGTGTTTTTCCTGCCGATCATTCAACAAATATGGCTGCCAAGGGCTCTGATTGGCTGACACATTTTCGGCATCTTCTCTGCAACCACTGCACAGAATTTCATGAAACTTTACAGGGAGGAAGTACTCAAGGTCCTCTACCAAGTTTGTGTTTTTCGTGCCGATCGTTCAACAGATATGGTTGCCGAGGGCTCTGATTGGCTGACACATTTTCGACATCTCCTCTGCAACCGCTGCACAGAATTTCATGAAACTTTACAGGAAGGAAGTATTTAAGGTCCTCTACCAAGTTTGTGTTTTTCGTGCCGATCGGTCAACAAATATGGCCGCGGTAGGCTCTGATTGGCTAACACATTTTAAACATCTTCTCTGCAAAAAAAACACTGCACAGAATTTCATGAAACTTTACAGGAAGAAAGTACTCAAGGTCCTCTACCAAGATTGTGTATTTTGTGCTGATCGGTCAACAAATGTGGCCACTGAGGACTCTGATTGGCTGACACATTTTCGAAATCTCCTCTGCAACCACTTCACAGAATTTCACGAAACCTTGCAGAAAGCAAGTACTCAAGGTCTTCTGCCAAGTTTGTGTTTTTCTTGTCGATAGGTCAACAAATATGGCTGTCAAGGGCTTTGATCTGTAGAAGTATTTTTGTGACTTTTAACCCTTTGTCTGCAACTCAGGTGAGCGATGTGGCCCCCTTGGGCCTCTTGTTGGTCTTAGATAAAGTTAGGTCATTAGGTCAAGGAATGGAAACCTATCTACCTATCCATTGAAAACAAACAACGGGAAGAGGGGAATATCTAAAGACAACTTATGGAGTATCCCAAAAATTAGGATCGCATGGTAGGTAAACAACGAAAGTGGCATAAAATGATCGTTTTGTGTCATCTTTGATTAATTTTCAGGTAAGCTAACCGTTTGTGTCATCTTTAATTAATTTTCAGATAAGCTAACCTTTGTAAGACTAAATATACCCACTGTAAATTGTTGAGACTATATACATCTTTCTTGAAAAAGGCGAATAATGATGGAAAAATATTGAAATGGCCTTTTTTTTACCAACAATACCCAACTCGCTTGGTCTGGCCTAATCGTATGAAGTTCGATGTACATCTAATTCTGTTCGAAAACAGTCGTTTGAATTAATTACGCTCACATTCCATTTTAATGCTTTCTTTTCATACTTGACATATTTTTTTAGCTTGAAAACTTCAAAATTTTGCGAAATGCAGTGAAATTTCCAGAAAACTCTCGCAAACATGTAACATTCACGGAGAATGAATATGCGAGGGCTGTTCCGAAAGTTCATGGACTACGCAAATTAAGAAAAGATCTAGAGAATTTGCTTTTAACCATGTTGATTTCCTGATGTAACAGATAATTTTGAATACATATACGAATTTTTATTACGATTGGTCAATACTAAATTTTAATTTTTGAACAACGTAAAGTTCTACGTCACGGAGTAGCTAACAAAACCTAACGACGACTAATTTCAAAAGATGTATATATACATGCTATCGTTACAATACTTGCTATGTTGATGATTTAAGACAAATGGATGCTATTATGAAATTGAGAAAATGTCAAGGTCATTAGTACAATATCCAAGGTCATTGAAATATTTCCTCTTTTCAGACCAATTTTTTTCTGAAACTATGAAAAGAGGCATGTTTAATACTGAATGATAAGAAGCTATAATAAAACAATCAATAAGAGGCGAAAGACTGATAAATGTATTATTTGTTGGGATGAGTACCAAAATCACCAAAGTTAATTAATGACCCAATAAAATTTTATATATCTTATAAAAGTGAAACACTAGTTTTGCAAAACTCTGATGAAGTATATTTCCATTGATAAGTTCTTCAACTGCAAACATTTGAAATTAAAATATCTGAAGAGACAAAATGGAAAAATGAACTCAAAATAATTAGAACCTCCTGATTTTTGTGTGTGTAAATTTGAGTATAAATCAAGAAATGACCATGATCTCTTGACAGATGACCTTGATATGAACTGACGGTCAAGTAAAAATGATATATGTTATTAGTTGTTTGTCTGTCTATGGAGACCTCTGTGTATCCGGATAATTGGGAGGGTTGTGCGCACGTATTCAGGATAAACTACACCATTTGCTAAAAGCAGATGGCCGTCCAAAGTCGGCACCCGGTGTACATTGGTCTCCTTCCTTTTATGAGTTGTCATGTGTTGATGTTTTTGTGCTTCTGTTACGATTGTTTTGCATGATGTTCTGGTGAATATTGTGTCTTTTTGAGATTTGTAGTTTTGTCTGATGTCATTTATGAGTCACTTTCTTGTGGGTTTGTTTCGGTGGGTGAGTGCAGGGTGGTCATGTTGTAGATCATTCCCTTTCCCTTGTATAAAGGTATACTAATGCATACTCATAGGACACAAAATGGGAAAAACATTGATTTTAGATATGCAGTATACGAAGTCATTCATTCAAAGTTGCTATAGCAACTATTTTAATCAGTATTTATGGCAAAATGTTGCATTTCTATATAGATTTTAGTTCTTGTTTTTTTTTCCAGCAATGGACATTTATTTTGCCAATTTGACATCAAAGATCTAAAGCCTGTTTTTTCAGCCTTCAAAATAGTCAAAAACAGGCCAAAATTACCATAGAAATATATCTTGTATTTACCAAATTTTCACATATATTTACTAAAATTCAACTTCCTTAGTTATTATCCCCAAAAAGGGAATTTATTTTAGAGTTAAACTAAATGAAAAGTGTTTGTATTTAAAGTTCTGAAAATTGTTTCCATGGCAACAGAACGTCGCATGAAGTCATTTTTTCTCATTTATATGAGGTTGTCAAATAAGTGATCCTCGTTACCATGACAACAATGCTTTATTTGGATCATTATAGTTTGTTCTCGTTTTATATAGTGAGTATGAAAATTACAGAAAGTTTCATGAAAATCCATGACATGCCGTGATAAGCTGTATTACAGAAAATCAATATCAAGAAATAATGTCTTTATTTGGGGTGTTCTTCGCCGTGAACATCGACGGTGGGTGCGGCTAGCCAAAGAGGGGATGTTTATTCCTCCAGGTTACCTGGTCGCACCTCCAGCTTGCTATGGGTTCGTCGATGCTTAACTTTGTGATTTATTGTGAATGCTGTTGAGATTGTCGTCAGGATATTCTTTATCTCATTTTGTTTAGTCAAATATTAATTTATTTCAAATCGATATCGACACTATCAACATTAACATTAATGTTATGTAATGTAATGCTTAGTAGAGATAATTCAAGATCATCCCCAATTAGACGTATTGCCATATGGCTGTTATTTCCACATTCCTGATCATAAAAAAGACATGCTTTCTTCAATATACAGTTCAGAAAATTCATCATTTGAAATTAAAAATAGATTAGATTTAAATGTGTTTATAATAAGTACTTACTAACTACAAATAGAGCAGCGATTATGACCAAAATCATTACTTTGTTCACCATCTTCAAATTGGTCTGATTAGGTACAGGATTGCAGATGCTGGACCGAAGAAGTTGTCACTATTTATATTCACATACAGACGTCATTCTCCCTCAAGAAAATTCATATTCTTTTATATTAATTATTTCCGTCTGAAAGCAATATATATATGGCAAAAATGGTGTCTTGGTCATATCAGTTTCCTTATGAATGCCTCATTTTCAATTATACGGGGAAAAAGAAATTTTATGGGTTTTATAGATGTAATTATGCATTACCTCATTGTGTAGTTTTCTCTTGGAAACAGCCTGTGAGGCAGTGACCGTTAGTAAGACTCCTCCCCTTTTTTGTTGATCTTCCAATGATATTAGAGTGTTATTGTGAATGACATGTTCAATTTAAATGCTCGTTTTCACTGGACTTCGTGATATTGTTCAATTGAAATGATTTTTCATCTTTTCGTGGTGGTCTTCACTTTTCAGATGAATTTAAGAATAAATTACGTCTGTAAGTATATTGTTCAAATTGATTATTTTTTATCTTTTGAAATCGTAAAGCCCGAATCCAACATAATATGTTTGAATATTGACGTTATATTCACTATGGAATTGTTTCTTGGGCAAACAACAGTATAGCGTCTTTTATTCGCGGCGTCTTAGTTTCGTGATCACGAGTGAAGAGACATGTTTGCAGCGTTGTATTTTTGCGAATTCATAGGAATGTTACTTAGTTTACATACGTTTGGACATATTCGTGACTTTTAATATTCCCAAATCGAAAGACCTCGCAAATATCGCGAAAATAAAACGTTTGCGAATAAAAGATGGTCCACAGTAATCAGTGATTGATAGGCCTCATATATCAGCGACACGATAATCTCTTTTGAAATTATAACTCAATATTGTTTCTAGAATCTAGAATGTAGAATTTCTTTTCATATTTTTGGTCAGGGAAAAATCATACAAAAATATTCATTCAAATAATGAATGTTTACCATTCTTATCATTTAGAAAAAGAAAATGCAAATCAATAGAGCACTTGCTTGATGAAAAAGAACACCAAAAGATGTTGAATGTGACATTTTGAACTTCCCGAAAAGATTGATAAAAAATTTTACAGATAGTATGCATCCCTTGTATATAAGTCAAGTACAATAAGTAAAAAGGTATCTCCTTTGATAAGTTGTAACGGTCCCGTCAGTGATTCCCGTTTTCAGAGTTGGTCACTGTAAAATGCTGGGAAATATGCTGGTGAAAATATTAAACGTCTTCAAATTCAATAGCATCATTTAAGAACGGATCAATTTGCAGCATGGACCAGACCCATAAACTGTGGGTCCTGTAGCATCATATCCCACCCATCCTGCTACGTATTTCGGAACGTGTTTGGACATAATAATTTTCACACTCTTTGACCATATTACATTGTTTAGAAAATTTCTAAACCGTGGATCCTGTAATATCATATCCCACCCATCCTGCTTCGTATTTCGGTACGTGTTTGAACATAATAATTTTCACACTCTTTGACTATACCGGTATTACATTGTTTAGAAAATATCTCAATTGTGGGTCCTGTAGCATCATATCCCACCAATTCTACTACATATTTCTTAAATTTATGATGCTATTGAATTTGAAGGCGTTTAACATTCTCACGAATTAGTCTCGATTAAATTCTCAAAAAGCCATGCAATTATTCCTATGATTTCGATTGAAAAATGAAGGGAAATGTTTCAGTATTTCTCATAGAAAGACTCTGTGGTGATCACAGCTAAACACTTGAAACAGAAAATGTGAAAAGATGAACATTAAGTTCATTTGTCCTTGAGTTTTATGTTGTTCATTGGAAGTGGTCCACCTTTTAAGTTTTTAGCTCACAATAGTCATGACAGAAATGATGACGTTTCTATTCGGAAAACATAACCTTGCATTTAGATCCTTGAAGATCGACGCCCACATGTGTCAGTTTATGTGAACACTTTGCAGTTAGTTAAATGGACTGTGATACCTTATTCATAAATCAGGGACCATGTATGCTCGGTATACGAGGGCTGATTGATGCCTGGTATTGAACGATTTGAATGTTATCAGACATTTTGCATTATCCTTCTACATAATCCCTTTTAAAAAGTTCCCCGCGAGGGGTTTGACAGTAAGTGTTTTGAATATTCTTCCCTGACATTGTCTCCATAGCACTTTCTATATAGACATAACGTCAGACAGTGCATGAATTTTATATATTTTCATTTCCATGCTTCATAAACATCGACGGCGGGTGCGGCTAGCCAACAGGGGATGCTTACTCCTCACGGGCACCTGGTCCCAACTCTAGCTTGCCAGGGGTCCGTCGATGTTTACTTTTGTGCTCTATTGTGAGTACTGTTGAGATTATCGCCAGGATCTCCTTTAACTCATTTTAGTATTTATACACTTTTATAAAGACATCTTGATTGGTCAGAAGGCTATCCATTGCAAGTATGACGTCATCATCGCACTTGATGCTAGAAATAGCTGCTGTCGGTTTTGGGAATAGATGAAAGTCTGACGGAGCAAGATCAGGGGAATAAGGTGGATGTGCAATCAAATTAAAGCTACAATCATAAATGGCAGCAATGGCAGTGACAGACTTGTGAACATGAGCATTGCCCTGGTGGAACAACACACCTTTAATTAGTTAGCTTTCCACGTCGCTTAAGTTTGATATTTTCCCGTAACTGTGTCATTCGTCATTCTAAGTAAAGCATATAATGTGTCAGTGATTGTTTATGCTTTTTGGAGATAATCACAAAAGAAATTGCACAAAGGACAGGAAAAAATAGATCGCTATGTTTGAAATGATTTATTTCCTGTTAAGAATTAACTGAACTTCTGGACAGGAAAATATAACACATCAGAATCTGTCTACTATCGCTTTTTCCGGATGAGGCTTGGAGAACTCAAAGGGATGTGACGTTTCCTAACTGAAATGACAAATTGAATTGGTACTATTGTATGGTATACAGATTATTATATTTAAAAAAAAAAACAAAAGCGTGAGCAGCCTTGTTGACAAAACTGTCTAAATGCGGTAAACCAGACATGAATTTTTCAGGAAAATGAAAAATACTTTTAGGAAAATGAAAAAAATATTTTAAGAAAAGGAATAATTTATTTAAGAAAATAAAAAATACTAGTATATTTAGGAAAATGAGAAATATATTTAGGAAAATGAAAAATAAATTGAGGAAAAATGAATAAATTTAGGAAATTAAAAGATGAATATATGACAATGAAAAATATGTTTAGGAAAATTGAAAATGTATTAAGGAAAATGAAAAATATATTTGGGAAAATGAAAAATATGTTAAGGAAAATGAAAAATATATTTAGAAAAAGGACAATTTTATTTCGCAATTGCTTCTGTTTAATTTTTCATTTAGAAATTTAATAAATCTATATTATAAAGAATTGTTGAATATTGTTTTGTTCTTATCCTTTGCTTTAGCAGAGTAGGGAATTATATAATGTTTCAGAATTTAGCAATATCGACCTGACATCTCGTGTGTCCTTTGATAATAATTATTGAGTGAAAGACTAGTTTAATTAAAGTCATCCGTGTGCCCTTATATAAATACATTTCCATCCGTTGGCGGTATATCGCCAATGGCATGTAGAACAGTTAACCCATATAACATCTGCAGTAATAATTATATAATTTCTTTTTACTCTTTATGTTATTTGTTTACATTAATTTGTAAAATAAAGCACTTAAGACAAACATTTCATTTTAGAAGATATACGGTATTTTTAT
This sequence comes from Pinctada imbricata, assembly GCA_033119305.1. NCBI lineage: Eukaryota > Metazoa > Mollusca > Bivalvia > Pterioida > Pteriidae > Pinctada > Pinctada imbricata. Next base: position 34,730,793 of record VSWD01000014.1, on the reverse strand, counting down.
ACCATATTGCGAAGTAGTTAAGGCCTTAAGAACGATTAATATTATAATAATATCTCACTCCCATATCGGGTGTTCGCTTCTTTTCATGTGATGGAGGTTTTTGTTTATTTGCTTTGGCTACTGTTTTATCCTGATTTTGTATGCCTTCGGTTTCTGATTTTCTGAAATGTCGATTTTGTGCTGTATACAGGGATATGGTCATTATCCATATTTGTCATAATAAGAAAATTCCAAACCAATTTTAATACACCATACACGTGTTTAGGATAGTAAATCATCACCAGTGGCATGTACTTTTTAAGTGCCGAAGTGATTCAACGTTTATTATTGCATACCCTAGACAGCAGACTTTACTTTACTGTAGCAGATTTTGAAGCACATGGAACCCCTAAAAACATAACCTTACGACAAACAGGACTGCTGGGTGTATTAAAAATATTGAAAATATTTGAGAGTACCATATGTGCCTCTTGCAACAATGCACCATCCGTGATCTTCTTGAACGAAATAGAATAGTTTCCTTGTTTATATAAAAAGACGTCCGTATGGTAGACAGTAGGTGACAGAATCTATCTGGCGGTCGCCACATAATTTATCCGGCGGTCGCAACATAATCATCTGGCGGTCGCCACATCATTTATCTGGCGGTCGCCACATAATCTATCTGGCGGTCGCAACATAATCATCTGGTAGCCGCCACTTAATCATTTGGCGATCGCCACTTACTTATTTGGCAGCCGCCACTTAATGTATGTGGCAGTCGCAACTTTATCACATGTCGACCACCACATAACTATCTGGCGGCCGCTGCAAAATTATCTGATGGCCGCCAGTTAATCTATGTGCCGTTCAACACTTAATTATGTCTTGGCCGCCATATAACTATTTGGTGGCAACTGAAAAATTATCTTACAGCCGACACTTAATTCATGTGGCGGTCGCTACTTAATTTATGTGGCGGTCGCTACTTACTTTATGTGGCGGCTGCCACTTCATTATATGGTGGCCACCAGATAAATATGTGTTACATTTCATCTGGTTATTTTGCATCTGCCAAATTACAGAGGCTTAAAGAGATGTGGAGGCCGCCAGATAAATTGTAATTTATACCTGTCACCTAGGAACATTAGCTAGTATCTCTTACCAGAATTATGAGACTTACCGTCTACCAGTAGTGCTGTAATTAAGATGAATATCAGCAACTTACTGACCACCTTCTTTATGCTTCTCTCAGGAATACAGACCGAACTGAATACCTTTTGGATGTCAGCGTTTATAAATATAAATTATTTCCTTGCATGATATACAAAATGCGCGTAATAATGACAATGTAATTGAAAAGCAAAAACCGATTTCACATCAAATTAAATAGTCATTAATGTGGCCCAGATGCAGGTTGTATCTTTGTACTTGTCTATTTTCAATCATTTAGATAAAAAGTAACTAAACATGTTCAATTATTATTCATATGATACGGGACTACATTTCTTTCTTAATATTAAGATCTAAAAACATTATTAAGATTCAGCACGCTAAATTGTTTGTCACATAAATGTTCCTTTATGAAATTTAAAGATTTTGTTTTTAAACTATAGGATATCTCCGTATTGGCAAAACTCTGCCCTTAACAGGTTCTTTGGCAGACAATCAATGTCAAGTTTAGACTTTTGCTCTTCATATTTTATACTATTTCGAACATACTTATGATACATAGCTTGTTGTAATGCGCATACGGTGCACTGAATTTCATAATATAACATTTATTTCAATATTGACAATTGTAGTTACATCATATACTTTTGTTCAGCGATATGTATAGTGATAAACATAAATCAAATCAAACAGCACGACAACACCTACCAAAAATCATAATCCAAAGTCATGATCTATAGACATAAAAGTTTGTGCAGAAAAAAACCCAGTATTCTTCTATTGGAAGGATTAAGCAATCAAAATTTAAGAAAATTCCTATTACTTTTCGTAGTTTTGTGAAATCTGGTGCAGAACAGGAAATTCTCTGGTAAAATTTGGACAAGGCCCGTCATGGAGTATCGTCATCATGGTTGGTCAGTACACAATGCTGGAGATGATGCGGATAGAAAACTTTAGATTGGTCCAGTTCCAAATCTAAACGATAGAAATCGTGATTTTCCTCCATTTTTAAATCAAGGTTGGCCTAGAGGTTTCAGGCTTGCTGAGATTTGGAGCAGCATTTTGAGGATAAGATACAGAAATCGTCAATTATTAGATGCATAAGTGATCAAAATAGCACAAATGATTTGATTGAAAATCGTTAAATTGATGAATGTCAGTATCAAATGTTTGGAATGTGGTTTCGGCTTTAGTGTTTGACTATCATTTACTGATATAGCAAAAGGATAAGGATCGTTACAAAGTATAGACAATTAGGAGGGAGACCGATTTTCACTATTTGGATTCCTTCTCTTTATGCTTAGCATCACTGATGATACATGAGGGGCTGGACAGGGTGAAAGGGGTGGGGAGGAGGAGAGTATGTGGGAGGAGGGAGGTAAGGGAAGGGTGAAAAGAGGGGAAGTAAGGGGGTAGGAGGGGGAGAGAGGTATTCCTTTATGCTTAGCATTACTGCTGATACATGAGGGGTTGCACAGGGTGAAAGGGAGGGGAAGGAAGTGGGCAGGAGGGTAAGGGAAGGTTGAAAAGGAGGGGAGGAAGGAGGTAAGGGGATTGTTGTTGAAATGGAGCACTAAATTATAATGCTGGAACATAAATTTTAATATAATTATTTCAACCACCACTAGGTTGGTATTTCTTCACTGATGATAAATTGTTTGTTGAAATGCACATATGATGCACTTAATTATTACGCTAGAAAGTAAATTTCAATACTTATGATAACACCAGCAACTAGGTCTGTATCTCTGCTGCTTGACTGTGAGACCACGAGGATTTTTTTTTCGCATAGTTTTACCGTGTATCTGCTTCGACTTGAAACATTGTAAATTTTCGAATGCTAAATTTAGTAAATTATTCTGTATCTTAAGAGTATTTCCCTCATGAAAAAGCTCTTCTCTGTACTAAGCTGGCGCTTTGACGAATACATATAAGTTAGATCTAGAATTTCGCTATTTGTATTCATATTTATCCCGCCCCTGACAAGTTTGCCTGGAAATCCCGGATAGCGATTGGCCAAAAACGGTCATGTGAAGACGTGGTATATCTTATACCTGGTGCCTAGCCTTTTATGCCAGACCCGTCATGACGTCACAATATTATCCTTCATGTCAATGTCGTAGCGTAAACAGACAATGACGTCCACACATTCTGTGAAAATTATCAAAATAGGTCATCGGTTCGGCTTCGCCTCGCCTGGTTTAAAACAGCCTGTCCACGCGGCCCACTTCTGAAACTGGATCAACGCAATTTTGATAACTTTGTCATGCAAAAATTAAATGAAATCCATATCATTGGATAGATCTAGCTTAGTCGTTAATTTTGGTATATGTGACATGGTCGAGGGTTTATGCAATCATATTATACAGGCAAAATACATTTTAGATGGGGCATTTTCAATGTTAAATTCCAGCGTGATGTCGCCGAGTTTAACATTGAGCCTATAGAGAGCGTCACGACGTCATGGAAAAAATTAGCATGGGAAATGGCCCATCTAAAGCTTGTTTTGTCTATAAAGTTTTATTGCGTAAACTGACTATCCTATAACTTATACCAAAATTTACGACTTAGCGAGATCTATTGGATGATATCAATTTCATTAAAATTTTTGCATGATAAAGTAATCAAAATCGCGTTAATCCAGTTTCCGGAGTGAGCCGCGCGGTCACTAGTGACGTAGTATCATCCCATACAAGGTTTCCAGGTGTATAGGTATATTTTTAACTAATAATTCAACATTTGGATCTCCTCTCATTTGGCGCAAGCATTTCTGATTATACAATATTATTTTGAAATGTGCATATGTTGTCATAAACTATAAAGATAGAACATATATACATCTTGATATGATGATTCATCACTTTCTGATTTTGGATGGTTATTTGCTGTATTCCAAAAACACGGTGGGTTTAAAGCACTCGCACAGGTTGTGTAGTTCTTTCACAATGATAGCAGATTTTCTCTGAAAGGTGACACATCGGACCCTTTTATCTTACCAACGATATGTGTAGAACATTTTCAAAATCAGCCACATACCATGGCCAAATGTTATACATTGTTGAGGGTGGTGTTTAAATAAAATTGATAATGAATATATATTTGATAAAAAATCAAAAACATCGAGAAGGTCAAGATGGATTTAATTTCCTAATTTTGTTTCAATTTTTCGTAGCAAGTATTATTTTGTCAGGCCGTCATCATGTTCTTCGATTTTTAATCTGAAAGAAAAAAATATATATATATAGGAATGTCATTTCGATAGACAAATTAAAAAAAAACCGACATATTGAAGATTAAAGATTTTACAATATAACTGACTGACTACGTCCCATGTCATTATTCAAAATATTTTTATTGAGTTTATAGTAAAGCAAAAGAAACATAAATGACGAGAACAAATTGCAGAAATAATTAACTCATTATAAGAACATCAGATGCAACTAATGACCATATCCCAACACACAATACAAAATCGATAATGCAGCAAAAGAAAAAAAAACAACCAAAACAAAACCTCCACCACATGAAAAGAAGCGAACTCCCAATATGGGAGTGAGACCAGGTGCCCTTAAAGAGTCAGCATCTCCTGTTTGCATGCAGCAATCGTCGCTTCAATTCGGTAGATTTGTCACAACCGGTTACGATACAAGTATATTCTGTGGTTGGGTGGTTCAAATGGTCTAAGACAGATTACCAACCACCATTCTGGACAATTGGACATCATAATGTATGTCTCGATTTCCCCGTATCGACCGTAGAACATCCTCAGTGACTTTGTTAGTCGGTCACAGATGTACCCCTGATTGTGAATCTTATCGGAAAGACGCCTAGCTGTCAAAAAAAATTGTACATATATTTTGTACTTGCTCTGACATAACGTATCAATTTAGATATGAACGCCTCATAAGCAGGAGGGATGTTGCTACTCAGAAATGGAAAGTTTGTTATGCTGACATTGAAGTCGTCACGTTGGTCATAAAGTGAGGTGTTTATGTAACCATCAGTGTCGTGAGACAGTATAATGTCCAAATAGGATACTAAATTATTTGTCCGTGTAGGTTCTTTGACTTCAAGCCCATTAGGATAGATTCTGCTAAGGTGATCCGCTAATTTTGGATTATTGATGGATAGTACATCGTCTATATGTAAGTGAAGTTAAAGCCAGAAGCTAAGTATCTTTTCCCATAGGAGACCAAAGATTGAATAAATTCAGCTTCATGCGAGTAAAGAAAAATATCGACAAGGAGTGGGGCACAGTTGTTTCCCATTGGAATTCCAACAATTTGCTGGAAAAACTTTCATCCAAACACCACAAAATGTTGTCTGTTCTGTTTTGCATAATATGCTTATATTGGGATCAAATTGGGTCTTTGGTCTATATAAATCAATTTAAAAACCCGGAAAATTGTTTCCTCATCCCAATTGATGTATAAAACGCCACTTACTATAGGGGTGTATATTAATACTACACTTTTTGGACAAAGTCTTTTGAATCTCGAAAGGAAGGATGGGGACAAAGCCTATCAGATTATTTTACTCGTTAATTTTAATTATCAATCAAACATTTTACTTTTCTACAGTATGAGAATTTCAAATTCAACATCACAAGCATTATTTTAAGCACGCAGCATTCTACTTTCCCCTGCCTCTGGTTTAATCATGCCCTATTCCCAAAACACAATCTCTATAGACAAAATATAACAATGTTATCTCAAATGCATAATTCTTCTCAAGGCAAGTGTACTTAATATATATATACCTGACTCCCCCTTGTCGGATGTCATACACAGTACTGCGTCTCCGGTGAGTCTCGCGGCGGAGACTTATCAGGCCAAAATTTCGAATAAATGACTAGCAGTTTCAAAATTACTTGTATATGAAAGGACTGACCGTGTCGTATATATCCTGAGCGAAATTCATCGGTGACACAGGTTTATGCTATGACACCCGACAAGGGGAAGTAAGGTATGAAGTACATATTGTGATGAGAAGATGTCTCAATCTGTCAGAAAAGTTACTGAGAGGTTTGAATCTTATTGAACTAATTGAATTAATGTATAGATTCCTTAGAATCTATACATTAGAAAAGTGGGAGCGTTGTGCACACGTAATCCGGATAACCACACCGTCTGCTATTTGCATAGCAGATGACCGTATTAAGTCGGCACCGGTTGCCCATTGGTCTCGTTGGTTTCATGTTTCTATGGGGTGAGTTGGTCTCGTTGGTTAATGTGTGGCCTTTCTATGGTATGGGTTGGTGTTCCTTGTCCCTTTGCGTCTCTTTCTGTTGGTGTCTGCTTTGTGTTTTTGCATTGAATGTTTTGGAATTACCTGAGGGTGATGCAACCGAGTCTTGTTGGAGATCCCCTCCTTCCTTTTATATCCAATATACGTGGTCTATGATCAGCATAAAATATAGCACAATATAACTTTTAGAAAGAAAAAAAAAACGATAGAAGAAATTGAAGAAAAAAAGTTCTTCTGTTTATATGCGTTTTAAAATATCTAGCCTAAGTAATATTTGGTGAGAACTTGGAAATACAGTACCTGGCACGAGAAACAGTCGAATTCTAAAAATGTGTGCCATGTTTAGTGACAATGCTTAGAAAAAGAATATCCGATTCAACAATTAAGACAGACTAAATCAAAAAGGACAACATCCTAACACTAAACACAACAGATTATTATTACTTCTTTGCAGAATTGTTGAAGTGAATCTCCAAAGATTTTCATGTAAAATGGAAATTTCTTGTAGGTTGCATTGTTGAAATAAATTTGTGAGGCGCCGCACACATGTAAAATTCTATAGACCCACTCCCTTGTGTTTCATTAGTCTGAAATATTTCATTAAGTTAAACTATATTTAAACAAACAGAATATTTCAGGTTTGTTGTTGAAATATTTTCTAATAATCTTTTGACTTTATTATATGACAAGCTTTTGGATCAACGAAATTGGATTTTGCAATCATAATATTGATATAATGTCTTCAATCTGAAAAGTGGGAGGGTTGTGCGCACGTAATCCAGGATAACCACACCTTCTGTTATTTCCGTGGCAGATGGCCGTCCCAAGTCGGCACCGGTTGCCCATAAGTCTCTTTGGTTTATGTGTAGTCCTTCGTGTTTGATGTTTCTGTGTTGTGCATTGACGTTCTTTGTCCCTTTTGCGCCTCTTCCTGTGCTGGTCTTGTCTGCTCTGTGTTTTTGCATTGGGTGTTGGGGGTTTTGCTGTGGGTGCTGCAACCTGGTGTTGTTGAAGATTCCTTCCTATCTTTCATCGAATTTATTACGGGTGCCACTGCGTACAATCAATTTTGGCAGTTTTTTTTCTAGGTTCTCTAACCGAGGCCAATGAGCGAAACTCTCCCCTTCTTTTAAAATCATACGAAGAGAGTTTAAGCCTCCTTTTTTGTCTTGCTTAGTTCGATATTATAAATTAAGCGCCATCTACAATACATTCCATAATTGCTCTGTACCCATTATATGTTTGTCCTATTTTCTTTTCTAAGGTGCATTCTCCACAAAAGTGTAAAATTACGATTTGAAAATGGTGAAAAATAAAGTTTCGCATTTGATAAGTATTGACATTGTTATTGAAGCATAAATATCTCAGGTATTTGAAATGGAACAAGGAAGATCTTTACTTAATTTACCTCTGGTGATATGCTTTGTTCAATAAAGAGGAGCCCTGGTTGCGAATTTAACAGCTACGTTACAAGAGGTAGCCTTTTTTCATTCTATCACTGAAGAAACAGATGTAGTTAGAATATAAACTTTTGTCATCTGACGTTTTACTATGCATAAGAAGTCTTTTGAAATATAAATGAACCTTTTTGATTTCATACATTATTTGAAAATTTGACGTCTGAAGAAGGCATAAATATTTCTGTCTTAAATGTTTTCGCTCTTTGTACATTCAATCTACAATTATTCAAAGCTCGCATCACTGGTCAACTAAATATTTATTGCTTTCATGTCAGAGGGTATCATCCTGTGCATTATGATTTAATGTAAATTGATTAGAAAATCGTTGACCGCAATTTTATGTTGGTATACCAGTGGTAGAGAATTTGTTATAAAAGTACCAATTATCAAAATATATGGTAACAAATATCTGTAATTGATGTAAGCAGTGTATATGAGTAACCTATTATTTTTATGATATTCAGGTTAGTTTCTCTAAAATACTACAAATATCATCCCAGCAGATACGTTACCATTTGAACAAATACGTTACTTTCAGTACTAAAGTCACGTTTGAGTACAGTACAAAGGTTCCCCCCCCCCCTATGAATCTCCTATATTGGGACAAATGAGTTATGCAACAACACCTTATGGTATAAATTACGCCTCTGTATGAACACATTTATTGATATTCCGAGTCTGTTTTTCAGGATTTTACATGAAAACACAAAATATGCCCCATAAGCTATGATTTTGCTTTATTTTCAAGTATATGTTTCTTCTGACAAAAGCTAAAATATCAGCGTCCAAACTAGTAATATACAGCTTCTACTGTATATGGGCCAAAAGTGAAATCTAGGTAACCTATCTATCGGTAATGTACCTGTTGTTTAGCTGCATTTTCCAATTCATTTTGCATTTTACATCATTCTATTAAAAGAACTGTATTTTCGAACCAACATTCTCTAAATCTAATCCATAAATAGGGCCAAATCGGTTGACTTATCACTGTAGAGCTATATAGTTGGTAACATATCTGTGCTGTCTAAATGCCCAAGTGCTGATTTTGAATACTCCTGATGAAACAGATGAAATATCGTTTGCTAGATTGGTTGAAGTACTCTGTTTGCCGGTAGTACCCATATATACGCTTTCTTTTCTACTCAAAGCTTTAGAATATGTCATTATTGTCCGAAATTTTTAGCAGCTTGAAGTGTGGTAACGTATCTGTAACGTATCTGTTCACCTTCAAACGGACATCAGAATATTTCTAAAAACAACAAAATAAAACAACATTTCTCATTTAGGAAAAGTTTTAGTCCTTGTGTAAAAGTAATACTTTGGGTATTCAATAGGGAGTAAAAAAGGACACCGATGATACATTTCTTAATTGTATATCACTACATCAAAAATGTAGCCTTGTGCACCGGACAAGGCAATTATTCACTCAGAATTGACCCATTGTGAGTCCAGCAAAAAGCGTCATGAATGTTCTGGTTGTAAATACTATTGTGGTATATTGGTATATTGGAACATTGTGATAGGTAATCAAAATCGACGCGCAAATTTAGTAATCTAACACTTTAACGAAGACTGTTCCTTTTGAATATATGTATTTAAGAATGTGTAAGCATTTTTAATGTGATTTTTAAATTCGTTTTTCGGGTTTTGTGTTTGATTTTCATTCACTGATATAAACCAACCATCGAGACCAGCAAGAAAATGAAACTTCGGATGACGATCTGCGACGTAAAAGAAGGAAGGGGATCTCCTACCAGACCCTTTTGCAACACCAACAGCAAAACACCAAAACACCCGATGCGAAAACAGAGAGAAGACAAGCACACCAAGGAACGAAAAAAGAGAATACGAGTAGAGTCATTAAACACAAAAGACCACACATAAACCTTGCAGCGAGACCAAGGGGTAAACGGTACCGACGTATGAATGCCATAAACCAGCGAGACCGCCGACTGAGGACGGCCATCTGCATTGTAAGTAGCAAAATGCGTGGCTATCACCCTTCACGTGTACAACCCTTATATTTGTTAGCTTCCCCTGTGTTTTCGAAGAAATTGTTGTAAATAGTAGCCTCCTCACTGTATGATTAATAGTCTATCATACAAATGTACATGTATAAGGGACGAATGTATTCCGTCATGTGTACAGCTTTTATTTTTCTTGGTCTATGAAAGATATCGGCACTTTTCATTTTGATTTTGCTCTAATCTTATGAAAAATAAAGATAATTTAATGTTTTCCAGTATCCATTTGTGTGTTTTACACTACGATGATTTATTTTTTCATGAAATTGAAAATAACGCAATGAGAGCATGCATATACCTTATTTCCACTACATGAGCTCGCATTTCAACTTACTTAAAGGTAATCAGCCATTATGACGTCTTCTTCCGAATCTGTCTGGACGTACGTCTCGCTTTGCAACTAAAATGAATATAGAATTGATAAAAATGACATCCTGTGGGTGTGTTCCGCGGTTATCAGTTCAGGGTAGTCTTGTTGGTGATCTCTTCTATTGTGGGTGTGTTCCACTGTGATCAGTACAGGGTAGTCTTGTTGGAGATCTCTTCCATTGTCTGTTTGTTCCGATGAGATCAGTACAGGGAGTGTCTTGTTGGGGATCTCTTCCATTGTCTTTTTGTTCCACTGTCATCAGTACAGGTTAGTCTTGTTGGAGATCTCTTCCATTGTCTTTTTGTTCCACTTTGATCAGTACGGGGTGGTCTTGTTGGAGATATCTTCCATTGTCTTTTTGTTCCACTTTGATCAGTACGGGGTGGTCTTGTTGGAGATCTCTTCCATTGTCTTTTTGTTCCACTTTGATCAGTACGGGGTGGTCTTGTTGGAGATATCTTCCATTGTCTTTTTGTTCCACTTTGATCAGTACGGGGTGGTCTTGTTGGAGATCTCTTCCATTGTCTTTTTGTTCCACTTTGATCAGTACGGGGTGGTCTTTTTGGAGATATCTTCCATTGTCTTTTTGTTCCACTTTGATCAGTACGGGGTGGTCTTGTTGGAGATCTCTTCCATTGTCTTTTTGTTCCACTGTGATCAGTACAGGTTAGTCTTGTTGGAGATCTCTTCCATTGTCTTTTTGTTCCACTTTGATCAGTACGGGGTTGTCTTGTTGGAGATATCTTCCATTGTCTTTTTGTTCCACTTTGATCAGTACGGGGTGGTCTTGTTGGAGATCTCTTCCATTGTCTTTTTGTTCCACTTTGATCAGTACAGGTTAGTCTTGTTGGAGATCTCTTCCATTGTCTTTTTGTTCCACTTTGATCAGTACGGGGTGGTCTTGTTGGAGATATCTTCCATTGTCTTTTTGTTCCACTTTGATCAGTACGGGGTGGTCTTGTTGGAGATCTCTTCCATTGTCTTTTTGTTCCACTGTGATCAGTACAGGGTAGTTTGTTGGAGATATCTTCCATTGTCTGTTTGTTCCGATGTGATCAGTACAGGGAGTGTCTTGTTGGGGATCTCTTCCATTGTCTTTTTGTTCCACTGTGATCAGTACAGGTTAGTCTTGTTGGAGATATCTTCCATTGTCTGTTTGTTCCACTTTGATCAGTCTCAGTTGACAAAAATTGTTGTATAGACATAAAACCTCTCACTTTTCAATTTGCCATCTAATTCAGATTTCTGAGATTTGTCTGTTGAAGTGGAAATTTCCATGAGACAATTTTTTTATCTGAAAGAGCACAAAAAATGCTACAAAGTTAGGCCATTTTGGAGGATCAAGGAGGGGGAGTGCACCCAACTCAGTGATACATCCCAGACTATATCTGTTATCAAAATTTCTCGAACATTTCTCAAACGTGGGTCTTGTAGCATCATATCCCACCCATCCTGCTACGTCTTTAGGTACATTTTTGGACATCTGGATGCTGAATAACAATGTACATATTGAAAATGGAGTGAACTTATAACATTGTACATAATGCACGACATTTTCAAACCTGACAACAGTTTCAAAACTGGATAAACTTAGCTGCTATTTCAAGCCGGAATTAAAAACAATCTCAAATTTTGCATTTTGAAATTTTGACTTTCGTATTTGTCCAAATTTTGTATTTGTTGTTTTATGGGTTGTGCACCGCTGTGGCCAATGCTGGATAGTCTTGCTGAAAATCTCTGCAGTATTAAAATTTACCGTTGTATAATTCAACTGTTCAACTTCTTCTCTTGTGCTGCGTTTGAAGCGTGCTTGTTTTAAGCTAAAATGATTCGGACATGAAATAATAAATAGTTGTTTAAAATGAGAGGAATAGACGTAAATAAAACACAAAAAGAAGACGTATTATACAGAAAAAATCCACTTACGTTTGCTATTTGTATGTCTTAATGTGCATCCGCCCTCTGTACATCGAGATCCATGAATTTGACTTAAACCAAGGGTAAAGGCGTCATCTTCAATAAGAGAATGAAGTATTATTATTTCATTGAATAATCTGACTGTTAGATACTTCTTTGATGTTTATCTTTATTATGGATGAGATTCCACATCTACTAATGTTTTATTTCTCTTGTTAAGGAAGAGCATCCCTCAGGACTCAGATGCTCATATTTCCTAAATAACAACTTTTACAATATTTTCACTTACATATACTCAAAGATTAGGTTAAATCTGATCCACAAACAAAATACAATTCGTGGTTTCATGATTATACCGAGAACTTAGTCGTTTGAACTTTAACATTAGAAACTATGGGAAAAGTAAGAAAAAAATCCTTTTTAGAGGGAGTAAAATGTAACTATAAAAGTTTCTTTTCACAAAACCATATTAGTTTGATCATCTGAACAATATTCTGAAGAGAAAAATTAGGGTATCAAGGCAACAAATTACCAGCAATGCTGACCTTTGGGATACTCTACCTAAATATTTTCAATAATGCGGAAGGGTTCCAACTCTAACACACTCGATTCTTTTTTAACACAATTTTATGAAATACGTAAGACCATTTCTGAGTTTTTTTTTCTTTTTTGGTCTTAGTTAGAGTAAGGTCATTAGGTCAAGGAATGGAAACATATCTATCTAACCATTGAAAACAAACAACGGGAAGAGGGGAATATCTAAAGAAAGAGTATCCCAAAAAGTAGGATCGCATGGTAGGTAATCAAAGAGAGTTGCATAAAATGATCTTTTTGTTTCATCTTTAATTAATTTTCAGATAAACTTAATACCCACTGTAAATTGTCGGGACTATTCATCTTTCTTGAAAAAGGCGAATACTGATCGCAAAATATTGAAATGCACTGCTCTTTATTTTTTTGCAAACAATACCCAACTCGCTTGGTCTGGCCTAATCGTATGAAGTTAGAAAAGTCTTAATTCTGTTCGAAAACAGTCAATTGAATTAATTACGTTCGCACTGCATTTCATTCTAATGCTTTCTTTTCATATTTGACATATTCTATAGGAGCGTGAAAACTTTCAAAATTTCGCGAATTGCAGTGAAATTTACAGAAAACTCTCGCATACATGTAATATTCACGGAGAATGAAAATTGGTTACATTTACTAAACAATTCTCCAAGAATTATTTTTCCGTGAATTTGCGCTGTAGAATTTGTCAAAGAAGTTTTAAGCGGACTGACACGATGTCATACTACATGCATTTTTTTAATTCCCAAATCATGTTCATGTAACTTTAACATCAACAGTTACAGTAATAAAATATACCTAAGGAGGAATTCGTCAAGACACTAGTCAACTTTAATACATGAAAAATAACGTTTTCATTTACTTAGATGGCAAAATGTGAGTTAAGCCAATCACAGGCTCTGAAATTGCTCTTCTCATTTGATAAGAATCTGTGGAGGAACCTGCATTCTACAAAAGATGAACAGCATATACTTGAAAGATATGTGACCTGAGCGCGACTCAAATTCAAGACCTTCAGCTTGCTAAGCGGGCGCGCTACCACTACGCAACAGGGGTAGTTGCCATCTAAGTCGGTTAGAAGGTAATTTAAAGTTTCTACATAAATAAAAAGTGGCTTCGTTGATGCTCCTACCACTTCTTATTCATGTAGAAAATTTTACTTTACCTTCTAACATAAACTTGGAAAACAGATTGCCAAACCTATGCTGTCTTCTTCACAAAAGTCGCAAATATAGCACATGAGACATGCATTTTGTATGGGAAAGTCATTGGCATATGTAGCCAAGTCCTATCAACTTCTGTTGGTCGTTTCTTCAAATACATTTGAAAATTTCTGCTCACAAAGTGTTCTGGAAAGGTGTAGGTGCGGTAATATGTCGTTTTGGACCTATTCTTAAAAAAAGACGTTCAGATTTTCGTTATTCTTTGTTTACAACAAATCAAAAGATCAAATGTATGGTGAATCGAAATCAGGAAAGACTGGTTTGATTCCATTGACCTATACTGAAAACTAAGATATTCACTACGTGTATAAACGGTGAAATCATTTTAAAAAATATCAATAAATGGACGAAATTTCGATACAAAATTATGAAATTAAGTAGCGCGCCAGCCCTCGCCAATCATAATTTTTTCACCAATTCATAGACGTCAGATAGACCTTTCAATTTGCATAAAAGGTTTTATTGGCGAGGCCTGGCGAGCACTCGAGTCTGTATGATTTGTGTGTAAAATACGATGATTTTCCATTGTTTCCGTTATTCAAGTGAAATGACGTCAGCGTATAGCGTCAATAAACACGCACGTGACGTTACAAGGGCTCAAAATTATGACGCATTATTTCCTCACATATTGTACATCGCAATAAGTCATATGTGGGAAAATGTAATTTTCATCGAAATCATAGGGCCCACAGGGGGTACCGCACCTAGCCCTTTCTCAAAAGTAGTCCTGTATCATCATATCCCACCCATCCTGCTACGTCTACTTAATTTTTGGACATTATCATTAATACTGAATGATAAGAAGCTATAATAAAACAATCAATAAGAGGAGAAAGACTGATAAATGTTTTATTTGTTGGGATGAGTACCAATTTCCAAAGTTAATTAAAGACCCAATTAAATTTTATCTATCTCGTAAAAGTGAAACACAAGATAAGCAAAATTCTGATGAAGTCTACTTCCATTGATAAGTTGTTCAACTGCAAATATTTGAAATTAAAATATCTGAAGAGACAAATTGGAAAAATGAACTCAAAATAATTAGAACATCCTGATTTTTGTGTGTGTAAATTTGAGTAAAAATTAAGAAAGACCATGATCTCTTGATAGATGACCTTGCTATGATAAATGATATTTGTTGTTTGTGTGTCTATGGAGACCCTGTGTATCCGGATAAGTGGGAGGGTTGTGCCCACGTAATCCGGATAACTACACCATTCGCTAGTAGCAGATGACCGTCCAAAGTCGGCGCCGGGTGCACATTGGTCTCCTTCCTTTTATGTGTTGTCATATGTTGATGTGTTTGTACGTCTGTTACGATTGTTTTGCATGGTGTTCTGATTAATAATGTTGCTTCTTTTTGCGATTTGAAATTTTGTATGATGTCATTTATGTCTCACTTTCTTGTGGGTTTGTTTCTCTGGATGAGTGCAGGGTGATCATGCTGGAGATCATTCCCTTTACCTTGTATAAAGGTATACCAATGCAGAATCATAGAACACACAAATTGGGAAAAACAATGATTTTAGATATGCAGTATACAAAGAAATTCATTCAAAGTTGCTAAAGCAAAGATCAGTATTTATGGCAAAATGTTGCATTTCTATATAGATTTTAGTTACTGATTTTTTCCATCAATGGACATTTATTGTGCTAATGTGACATCAAAGATCTAAAGCCTGTTTTTTCAGCCTTCAAAATAGTCAAAAACAGGCCAAAAATTGCTATAGAAATATATCTAATTTTTACCAAATTTTCACATATCTTTACTAAAATTCAACAACTAGCTATCATCCTCCAAAAAGGTATTGGTTTTAGAGTTGAACTAATGAAAAGTGTATGTGTTAAAAAAACCAAGTTCTGATAATTGTTTCCATGGTAAGGGAACGTCACATGAAGTCGTTTTTCTCATTTATATGAGGTAGTCAAATAAGCGGCCCTTATATGAGGTTGTCAAATAAGTGATCCTCGTTACCATGACAACAGTGCTTTATATAGATCATTATACCTTGTTCATACGGAGAAATAATGCCACTCTGACATCGCGTCATCGCGTCATGGCTCGCAACCCGATTTGAAATTACTATTATCGTATATGGGCATTACTGTAACAAAGATTTTTAAACGGCTTCCTGGCATTGGATATGATACTCCGCTATTTTCTGAAGAAGTTGATGTAAGAAACTTTATTTTCCGTGTTAAATTCGCGGTTCCCACATGAGTTGAAAATAAGTAAGATTCTGTCCATAGGCTGTGCGGTAATTTCATAGGAAGACAGCATGATTTGGCGAGTTTAGGCAACTTCATTTTCCATTTTCTTAGGTTTCTACTTTAATAATTATTCTTCATTAGTTTTAATGTTCCGGGCATATTGAAAATAATATGAATAACAGAAATTAAGTAAAACGAAAATTTTACGGAGAAAGCTTCTAATTGATTTTAATGGGAGTTTCGCCGAACTTCGTCACGTGACTGAGAGAAGTGGTATCATTTCTCACATGTTTTCGTTTTTTTTATATTGAGTATGTCCATTACAGAAAGTTTCATGAAAATCGATGACATGCCATGATATGCTGTACAGAAAGTAAATATTAAGAAATAATATCTTTATTTGGGGTATTCTTCGCCGTGAACATCGACGGTGGGAGTGGCTAACCAAACAAGGGATGTTTATTCCTCCCGGTTTATTCCTCCCGGTTACCTGGTCCCAACTCTAGTTTGCTAGGGGTCCGTCGATGCTCAACTTGGTGATTTATTGTGAGTGCTGTTGAGATTGTCGTCAGGATCTTCTTTACCTCATTTAGTTCAAATATTCTTTATTTTAAATCGATATCTCCACTATCAACATAAATATTATAAGTAATGCTTAGTAGAGATAATTTCTAGATCATCTTTCCCACGAAGACGTAACACCACATGGCTATTATTTCCACATTATTTCCTGATCATAAAAATACAGACTTTCTTAAATATACAGATATGAAAAAAAAAACCACAAACACTCAAATGCAAAAATTTTCGGGCCGAAATTTTGTGTATTTGAGTGTTTGCGTTTTTATTTGTTAGATAAGGCGCGTTTGTATGTGTATTTGTGTGTTTGTGTTTTTATTTGTTATTGTCCCTTCCCTCTGAAAGAAATATTTCAACCTACACTGCTATGAACTATCGAAATCAGTTTAAAAAAATATCAATTTAAAATTAAAAATACATTAGGATAAAATGTGTTTATAATAAGTACTTACTAACTACAAATAGTGCAGCAATTATGACCAAAATCATTACTTTGTTCACCATCTTCAAATTTGTCTGATTAGGTACAAGATTGCAGATGCTGGACCGAAGAAATTGTCACTATTTATATTCACATACAGACGCCATTCTCCCTAACAAAAATTAATAGTTATTTATTTTAATTATTTCCGTCTTCATCAGGAAAGCAATATATATATATATGGCAAAAAAGGTGTCTTGGTCTTATCAGTTTCCTTATTAATGCCTCATTCTTAATTATACGAGGAAATAGACATTTTATGGGGTTTATAAATGTAATTGTACATTACTTACCTCAGTGCGTAGTTTTCTCTTGGAAACAACTTGTGATGCAGTATCCGTTAGTAAGTTTCCTCCCCTTTTTGTTGATCTTCCAATGATATTAGAGTGTTTTGTGAATGACATGTTCAATTTAAATGCTCTTTTTCACTGAACATGTCATCATTGAACATGTCATCATTTCATCTTTTCCTGTAGGTCTTCACTTTTCAGATATATTTATGATTAGATTACGTCTGTAAGTATATTGTTCAAATTAATTATTTTTATCTTTTGATATCGTAAAGCCCGAATCCAACAAAATGTGTTTGAATATTGTCGTTATATTCACTCTAGAATTGTTTCTTGGGCAAATAATAGTATAACATCTTTTATTCGCGGCGTCTTAAGTTCTTGATCACGAGTGAAGAGACATGTTCGCAGCGTTGTATTTTCGCGAATTCATAGGAATATTATTTAGTTTACATACGTTTGGACATATTCGTGACTTTTTATTTTCGCAAATCGAAAGACCTCGCAAATATCGCGAAAATAAAACGTTTGATAATAAAAGATAGTTTACAGCAATCAGTGATTGATAGGCCTCATATATCAGCGACACATTAATCTGTTTTGAAAATATAACTCAAAATTGTTTTAAAATCTAAAATGTAGAATTATTTTTCATATTTTTGGTCAGGGAAAAATCTATCAAAATATTGATTCAAATAATGAATATCATTCTTATCATTTAGAAAAAGAAAATACAAATCTATAGAGCACTTGCTTGATGAAAAAGAACGCCAAAAGATGTTGAAAGTGACATTTTGAACTCCCCGACAAGATTGATAAAATGGTCAATTTTACAGATAGTACGCATCCCTTGTATATAAGTCCAGTACAATAAGTAAAAGGGTATCTCCTTTGATGAGTTGAAACGGTCCCGTCAGTAAATCCCGTTTTCAGGGTTGGTCACTATAAAATGCTGGGAAATATGTTGGTGAAAATATTAAACGTCTTCAAATTCAATAGCATCATTAAGAACGGATCAATTTGCAGCATGGACTAGAGATGCACTTTTCGGGTACTTAACCCTCGTCAGTGATCCTCTATCAAAACAATGTAACATGGGCAAAGATTGTGAAAAGTATGGTGTCAAAATATCGAAAAATATAGAAGGATGTAGTAGGATGTAAAAATAAAAATATTTCTAAACTGTGGGTCCTGTAGCATCATATCCCACCCATTCTGCTACGTATTTCGGTACATATTTGGACATAATAATTTTCACACTCTTTGACCATATAACATTGTTTAGAAAATGTTTAAACTGTGGGTCCTGTAGCATCATATCCCACCCATTCTGCTACGTATTTCGGTACATATTTGGACATAATAGTTTTCACACTCTTTGACCATATTGCATTGTTTAGAAAATTTCTAAACTGTGGGTCCTGTAGCATCATATCCCACCCATTCTGCTACGTATTTCGGTACCTATTTGGACATAATAATTTTCACACTCTTTGACCATATTACATTGTTTAGAAAATTTCTAAACTGTGGGTCCTGTGGCATCAAATCCCACCCATCCTGCTACGTATTTCGGTACGTGTTTGGACATAATAATTTTCATACTCTTTGACCATATTACATTGTTTAGAAAATTTCTAAACTGCGGGTCCCGTAGCATCATATCCCACCCATCCTGCTAAGTATTTCGGTATGTGTATGGACATAATCATTTTCATACTCTTTGACCATATTACATTGTTTTGAAAATTTCTAAACTGAGGGTCCTGTAGCATCATATCCCACCCATCCTGCTTCGTATTTCGGTACGTGTTTGGACATAATGATTTCCACACTCTTTGACCATATTACATTGTTTAGAACATTTCTAAACTGTTGGTCCTGTAGCATCATATCCCACCTATCCTGCTACATATTTCCTAAATTCATGATGCTTTTGAATTTGAAGACGTTTAACATTCTCACGAAATAGTCTCGATCAATTCTCAAAAAAAAAAAGCCATGCAATTAATTATTCCTATGATTTCGATTGAAAAATGAAGGGAAATGTTCCAGTATTTCTCATAGAAAGACTCTGTGGTGATCACAGCTAAACACCTGAAACAGGAAATTGAAAAGGTGAACAATAAGTTCATTTGTTCATGAGTTTTAAGTTGTTTATTGGAAGTCGTCCTCCTTTTAAGTTTTGAGCTCACAATAGTCATGACAGAAATGATGACGTTTCTATTCGGAAAACATAACTTTGCATTTAGATCCTTGAAGATCGACGCCCACATGTGTCAGTTTATGTGAACACTTTGCAGTTAGATAAATGGGTTGTGATACCTTATTCATAAATCAGGGACCATGTATGCTCGGTATACGAGGGCTGATGGGTGCCTGGTGTTGAACGATTTGAATTTTATCAGACATTTTGCATTATCCTTCTACATAATCCCTTTTAGTATTCATACACTTTTATAAAGACATCTTGACTGGTCAGAAGGCTATCCATTGCAAGTTTGACGTCATCATTGCACTAAAATAGTGGGTGCCAGAAATAGCTGCTGTCGGTTTTGGGAATAGATGAAAGTCTGACGATGCAAGATCATGTGAATAAGGTGGATGCTCAATCAAATTAAAGCCACAATCATGAATGACAGCCATGGCAGTGACAAACTTGTGAACAGGAGCATTCCCCTGATGGAACAACACACCTTTAATCAGTTAGCTTTCCACGTCGCTTAAGTTTGATATTTTTTCTGTGACTGTGTCATTCTTAGTGAAGCATAGAATGTATCAGTGATTGTTTATGCTTTTTGGAGATAATCACAAAATAAAATGCACAAAGGACAGGAAAAAATAGATTGCTATGTTTAAAATGATTTATTTCCTGTTAAGAATTAACTGAACTTCTGGACAGGAAAATATAACACATCAGAATCTGTCTACTATCGCTTTTTCCGGATGAGGCTTAGAGCACGCAAAGGGATGTGACGTTTCCTGTCTGAAATGACAAATTAAATTGGTGCTATTGTATGATATACAGATTATTATATTTAAAAAAAACGAGAAGCGTCGAGCAGCCTTGTTGACAAAACTGTCTAAATGCGGTAATCCAGACATGAATTTTTGGATGTTCAAGCTTCCACAGTGGTATTTAAAGCCAAAATTATTCAGGAAAATAATAATTTCAAATAAATTAAGGCAAATGATAAAAAAAATGGAGGAAAATGAGAAATAAGTGTAGGAAAATGAAAAATGTTTTAAGGAAAAGGGAAAAATAAATTAAGGAAAATGAGAAATAAAATTTAGAAAAATGAGAAATAGATCTAGGAAAATGAGAAATGAATTGAGGAAATTGAAAGATATACAAAGGAAAATGAATAATGAATTGAGGGAAAAAAGAAACATATTTAGGAAAATAAAAGATGAATTTAGGACAATGAAAAATATGTTAAGGAAAATTGAAAATATATTAAGGAAAATGAAAAATATATTAAGGAAAATGAAAAATATATTTTCAAAAGGACAATTTTATTTCTCATTTGCTTCTATTTCATTTAGAAATTTAATAAATCTATATCATAAAGAATTGTTAAATAGTGTTTTGTTCTTATCTTTTGCTTTAGCAGAGTAGGAAATTATATCATGTTTCAGAATTTAACCATATCGTCCGGATTTCTCGTACGTCCCTTGATTTGTTGTATACTCACATCCATGAGCCACTATACATTTACATCCGTTGGCGGTACATCGCAGACGGCATATATAACAGTTAACCCATATATCATCTACAATGATATATAATTTCTTTTTTTACTCTTTGTGTTATTTGTTTGCATAAATTTGTCAAATTACCATTTAAAAAAAGACAAACATTTCATTTTAGAAGATATACTGTATTTTTATACCATATTGCGAACTTGTTATGGCCTTTTAAAAGAACGATGAATATTATAATAAGAAAATTCCAAACCAATCTTAATACACCATACACGTGTTTCGGATAGCAAATCCTCACCAGTGATACGTACTTTTTAAGTGCCGAAGTGATTCTACGTTCATTACATCCTCGGTTCCCCATGTTATTTGCACTTTGGCTGAATACCCTGAAGTCACATCGTACTATTTCGGGGATTTCCTTTATATGCAAATGTTGTCGATTGGTTCCCTTTTATAATTTTTTTATCCAATCACAGAATAGTTTACAAACGTCTTTTGGATAGCGACAATAAATAGTGCATGTTCGACTAGGTAAGATACTTCTTGATGCCCGGAGACAATAATCGAATGGTTAACTAGACGTTTTTGATACAAATATTAGGGTAACCGACAATAATTCCCTCTTGTGTACGATCACTGGTCTGTGCACAGCCATTATCGTTAGTATTTAATTTCACGAAGAAGAGCTATTTCTTTAAAAATCCCCGCAATAGTACGATTTGACCCATGGTATTCGGCCAAATAGCCTGGGGAACCGAGGATGCGTTCATTATTGCAAACCGTAGACAGCAGACTTTCCTGTAGCAGATTTTGATTCACTTGAAACCCCTAAACAGATAACTTTACGACGAACAGGACTGCTGGGTGTATTAAAAACAATCATACACTTCATTTCATTTTACAAAATTTATTATGGTCAAAATTGAAATATATGTACTTTTACAAAATCGGAGTGCACCATATGCATTTTTCAACATTTTGTGTACCATCAGTGATGCTCTAGGCCGGAAAGGAGGCTATTCAAATACGGTTATATAAAATCATAAAGAGCAAAAGGCTAAACCCGACCTAGATTTATAAATCCTGCTATAATACCATAAGAAAATATTTGAGATAACCATACGTGCCCCTTGAAACAATGCACCATCCGTGATCTTCTTGACCGAAAAGTTAACT
Organism: Pinctada imbricata; assembly: GCA_033119305.1. Classification (NCBI taxonomy): domain Eukaryota; kingdom Metazoa; phylum Mollusca; class Bivalvia; order Pterioida; family Pteriidae; genus Pinctada; species Pinctada imbricata. The sequence continues at coordinate 34,708,388 of VSWD01000014.1, read as the reverse complement.
TTGGTTTGCCCTTCACTCCTGTATGTTCCGAATTTTACATAAAAAGACGTTTGTATGGTAGACAGAAGTTGACTGGTATGAATTATAATCTGTTTGGCGGTCGCCACATAATTTATATGGCGGTCGCCACTTAATCATATGGCGTCAGCCACATACTTATCTGGCGGCCGCCACTTAATTTATGTGGCGGTCGCCACCTAATTATGTGTCGGCCGCCGCATTAGTATTTGGTGGCCACTGCAAAATTATCTTACAGCCGCAAATTAATTTATGTGGCAGTCGCTACTTACTTTATGTGGCGTCTGCCACTTAATTATATGGCGAACACCAGATAAATATGTGTTACATTTCATCTGGTTATTTTGCATCTGCCATATTAAAGAGATTTAGAGAGATGTGGCGGCTACCAAATAAATTGTAATTTATACCTGACACCTACGGTCTTCCGTAGGAATTCAAAGGAACAATAACTACTTACCGTCAACCAATAGTGCTGTAATTAAGACCAATATTAGCAACTTTCTGACCATCTTCGTTATGCTTCTCTCAGGAATACAGACCTAACTGAATACCTTTTAGACGTCAGCGTGAATAAATATAAATTGTTTCTTCGCATAGCTATACGAAAAGCGCGAAATAATTACAATGTAATTGAAAAACAAAAACCGATTTCACATCAAATCAAATAGTCATGAATGTTGTCCAGATGCAAGTTATAGCTTTGTGTTTTTCCATTTTCAATTATTTAGATAAAAAGTAACTAAACATGTTCAAGCATTATTCATATGATACAGGACTACATTTCTTTCTTAATATTAAGATCTAGAAACATTATTTAGGGTCAGCACGATAAATTGTTTCTAACAAAAATCCTCTGTCATGAAAATTTTCCAAAACTAAGGGGTTTCTCCTTGGTAGCAGAGTTCTGTCCTTAGTAGGTATTTTGGCAGACATTCTAAGTTAAGTTTAGACTCATGATTTTGTATTATTTGTATACCTGCTTTATTCGGCATCGAACATATATGATGAGATATAACTTGTTGAAATGCACATACGATGCACTGAAATTTCATGATACATATAATATTTCAATATAGACAATTGTAGTTCACGGTTGTTCAGTGATATGTGTGATAAACGTAAATCAAAACAAATGTTAAACGTCTTCAAATTCAATGGCATCATTAAAGAGCAGATAAATTTGCAGCATGGACCAGACATGCACGTTTCGGGTACTTAACCCTCGTCAGTGATCCTCAATCTAAACAATGTTATATTACCGATTAAAGAGTGTGAAAGGTATTATGTCCAAATATGTACCGAAAGGACATAGCAGAATGGGTGGGCTATGATGTAACAGGACCAACGTTTTAGAAATTTCAAGAAATTTGATAATGTTCAGCAATTCTTCGAAAACGATAAACCGAAGTTTATCAATAAGGCTACGTGTGCCCTCGGAGACTCCTGGTCCATCAGCAGTGACATAACGTGTACATTCAAAACCCAGAACCAGAGTACAAAAAGCACGATCTATAGACATACAAGTTTGGGAAGAATATATGAAACGAAATAAAGCTAGGGAGGAGATCTCAAATAAAGCTAGGGAGGAGATCTCAAATAAAGCTAGGGAGGAGATCTCAAATAAAGATAGGGAGGAGATCTAAAACATGAAGTAAATAAACATAGGGAGGAGATCTCAAATAAAGCTAGGGAGGAGATCTCAAACATGAAGCAAGGGAGGAGATCTCAAATAAAGCTAGGGAGGAGATCTCAAATAAAGCTAGGGAGGAGATCTCAAATAAAGATAGGGAGGAGATCTAAAACATGAAGTAAATAAACATAGGGAGGAGATCTCAAATAAAGCTAGGGAGGATATCTCAAACATGAAGCAAGGGAGGAGATCTCAAATAAAGCTAGGGAGGAGATCTCAAATAAAGCTAGAGAGGAGATCTCAAACATGAAGTAAATAAACATAGGGAGGAGATCACAAATAAAGCAAGGGAGGAGATCTCAAATAAAGCTAGGGAGGAGATCTCAAATAAAGCTAGAGAGGAGATCTCAAATAAAGCTAGAGAGGAGATCTCAAATAAAGCTAGGGAGGAGATCTAAAACATGAAGTAAATAAACATAGGGAGGAGATCACAAATAAAGCTAGGGAGGAGATCTCAAATAAAGCTAGGGAGGAGATCTAAAACATGAAGCAAGGGAGGAGATCTCAAATAACGCTAGGAAGGAATCTCAAACATGAAGCAAGGAAGGAGATCTCAAATAACGCTAGGGAGGAGATCTCAAATAAAGCTAGGGAGGAGATCTAAAAAAAAGCTAGGGAAGAGATCTCAAATAAAGCTAGGGAGGAGATCTCAAACATGAAGCAAGGGAGGAGATCTCAAATAACGCTAGAAAGGAGATCTCAAATAAAGATAGGGAGGTGATATCAAATGACGCTAGGGAGGAGATCTCAAATAAAGCTAGGGAAGAGATCTAAAACATGAAGTAAATAAACATAGGGAGGAGATCACAAATAAAGCTAGGGAGGAGATCTCAAATAAAGCTAGGGAAGAGATCTCAAATGAAGCAAGGGAGGAGATCTCAAACAAGAAGCAAGGGAGGAGATCTCAAATAACGCTAGGGAGGAGATCTCAAATGAAGCTAGGGAGGAGATCTAAAAAAAGCTAGGGAGGAGATCTCAAATAAAACTAGGGAGGAGATCTCAAACATGAAGCTAGGAAGGAGATCTCAAATAAAGCTAGGGAGGAGATCTCAAACATATAGCAAATAAAGCTAGGGAGGAGATCTTAAACATGAAGCAAGGGAGGTGATCTCAAATAAAGCTAGGAAGGAGATCTCAAACATGAGGCAAGGGAGGAGATCTCAAATAAAGTTAGGGAGGAGATCTCAAACATGAAGCAAGGAAGGAGATCTCAAATAAACCTAGGGAGGAGATCTCAAATAAAGCTAGGGAGGAGATCTCAAACATGAACCAAGGGAGGAGATCTCAGATAAAGCTAGGGAGGAGATCTTCTCAATTATGAAGCATAATGCCCTTCACGGGAACAAAATAGGAACAGACTGAGACAAAACACAGCACAAAAGAAATGCAAAGGACAACACTACCCAATTAACAATTTCCACAGACTCCAGTGCAGAGTATAAATATGTAAAGTATAGAATTATTCAATAAATGAATGAATGAATGAATGAATGAATGAATGAATGAATGAATGAATGAATGAATGAATGAATGAATGAATGAATGAATGAATGAATGAATGAATGAATGAATGAATGAATTATTCAAGAGAATGATGTTTTACATATAGTGCAAGTAACACTATCGACAAAAGTATATATGTAATAAGATAATTCTGAGAATTATTTCTGTAATTGAATTGTTTTCTATTTATATAATTCATATATTGTTTATATCGCGTCCAGATTTTAACATTTTGTGCGATGTTTAAGAATGGTTCTATCACGATCTACTGCGTGATACATGAAAATTTACACGAGTGACATGAGCTGCGCTCCAGTCGGGAAAAGATGAAAAATTTCCGTCGAGAGTGAAAATTTCTATGTCTCACTCAGTAGAAAGTGAAAAAATCTATTTCTTTATCAATGAAACATAAGAAAAAAGTTAATTCTAATGCACTCTGTTTGCAAGGTGCATTTTGATTAATTGAGCGATCAAAAAACTGTAAGGGGATTCACGTTTCACTGCAGTTTTTCTATGATGTCAAGCGTTCCCATGGCGACGTCGTTAAAAGCAGACGTTTTCTAGCTCATTACTTACCATTTGCTAACGCCTCGCGGTAAAACTCAATTTCTGACAGGGGATTCGCCGATACCCTGTCAGTTTTTGTAAAACATACGCATGGTAACCCCAAATTCAAACAACGTTTTATGCCATCTAACTCCATGTCTTCTGACGACGTTACCGTGACGTCACAATAAGATTCTCTTTTAGCATTGGTCAAATAGAGCCTTTGAGACAACTTCTGTGTCTCACATAGGCTATCTCACATATGGCAAGCCAATGTATAAAAAAAATTCTAATATTTGAAATTCATTTTCTAATATTTGAAATTCATTTTCTAATCATAGAAATTCATTTTCTAATATTAGAAGTTCATTTCTTAATATTAGGAATTCATTTTCTAATAAAAGAAATTCCTTCTGTTTTCAAATATTAGAAAATGAATTTCAAATATTAGAAAATGAATTTCAAATATTAGAAAATGAATTTCAAATATTAGAAAAAGAATTTCAAATATTAGAAAATGAATTTCAAATATTAGAAAATGAATTTCAAATATTAGAAAATGAATTTCAAATATTAGAAAATGAATTTCAAATATTAGAAAATGAATTTCAAATATTAGAAAATGAATTTCAAATATTAGAAAATGAATTTCAAATATTAGAAAATGAATTTCAAATATTCGAAAATGAATTTCTAATATTCGAAAATGAATTTTTGATATTAGAAAGTAATTTTTAATATTAGAAAGTAATTTTTAATATTAGAAAGTAATTTCTAATATAAAAAATGAATGTCAAATATTAGAAAATGAATATCGAATATTAAGAAATGAATTTGAAATATTAGAAAATTAGAAATTTCTAATATTACAAAACACCTTTTTTGTCCACATTGCTTGCCATACTCACAGGGTACGAGCAAAACTGCAGAAGAATTATATACCCTTATCATAGTACATGTACTTGGATATTAAATATTTTTTTCGTCTTGAATCAAGAGTTACCAAACAAGTTAGCCTTGGAGTGACAACAAAAATGCATTTTAATTAACTCTTCATTGTGCGTTCTTCGAAACCTTTGGGTAACCACACCATTTGCTACTGGCATGGCAGATGGCCGCACTAAGTTGGTACCGATTGTCCATTTGTCCCGTTGATTTATGTGTAGTCTTTTGTATTTAGTGTTCCTATATCGTATGTCTCTTTTGTACTTGTCTGTTTTTGCATTAGGAGTTTTGCTGTAGATGCTGCAACGAGTATGGTAGGAGATCCCCTCCTTTCTTAACTGAAAAGACGGGGTCTCCAGCAACACTCCGTCATAGCACTTTCAGCAAAACGCCAAAACAACCCATGTAAAACAGAGTAGACATGCACAGAAAGAGACGCAAAAGAGACAAGAAACACCGAAATACAACATTGACACGTTAAACACACTAAAGACAACACATAAACAAACGAGACCAATGAGCAATCGGTGCCGACTGACGACGGCCACCTGCCATGCCAGTATCAAATGGTGTGGTTATCCGCATTAAATTTGCACAACTCTCCTACTTTTGCGATTACTCAGAGGTAGTAAAATCGAATGAAAGGTGAATGGATCTCAAACGAGACTCGGTTGCAGCAACCACAACAAAACACCAAAATGCACCAAGGAAAAAAACTGAGACATACACAGCAAGAGACTCAAAAGGGACAAGAAACAGTCAAAACACTAAATACAAGACATAAACCAACACGTCCAATGAGCAATCGGTGCCGACATAGGACGGCCATCTGCCAGTTAAGTAGCAAATAGTGTGGTTATCCGGATTACGTGCGCACATCCCTCCCACTTCTCCAATTACAAAGAGGTCTCGACACCTGAGTACATGGATGAGAGGGGACGGGGAAACGCGCACGTAATCAGGTTAAGCAAATCATTGTATAGCGGATGACTATCAAATGCTGGTTTCGGGTGTATATTAATCGTCCCCAGTGTATGTACATGTATATATATTCATGTTTTATCTTGTCTATTTGAATCAGTGTTTACACATAAAATGCGGATGGCTTGTATATGGTATGTCCTCTGTTGATCGTAGGGTATCTCCAATAAGATTCTGTGGTAGAATACCAAACACCTTTATTAGCAGGCTTTCTATTCTACCTTGATGAAAAAGTAGGAAAAAAGTAGGAGTAGTCAATGAAAAAAAGTAGGAGAAAAGTAGGAAAAAGTAGGAATTAACAGAGAAAAAGTAGGAAATTTTCCATTACTTATATGACAATTTTCATGATTTATGACACACAAAATCAACAACAAGCCTTTTCAGCAAAGTTGTAGACCAGTGATGTTCATCTTTGAAGGAATCTCAGAGGGGAAAGCTGACGAGTTTGCTATGCTGCAGCTTTGGTATATAATTTTGTTTTCATCTGAAGTGAATGGGCGAGCGAAGCGAGCCCGAAAATTTTTAAAACTTTGAATCAGTCATTTTCCTCTGACATCACATTATCAATAATATTTTTTCATTTTTGAAATGAAAAAAGTAGGAATAGTAGGAGGTTTTGGAGAAAAAGTAGGAAAAAATAGGATCAAAACAAAAAAGTAGGAAAAGTAGGAAATAGTAGGAAAAAGTAGGAACAGTAGAAAGCCTGTATTAGTTATAGGGTTTGTTCCTGTCATACTTCCTACTCAAAGTAGGTGTGTAAATTTGTGGAGGTGAGGCCGAAGGCCAAACCCCTATATATTTACATACATACTTTGAGTAGGAAGTCTGACAGGAATAAACCCTATAACGAATTTATCATGCCGAGAACCATTTCGTAACGTTTTCTGTGTCCTTTTTGACGTTTGAAAATTTAGTGACCTACCTCGGCGTCAAGGTAGGACACCACTTGACCATAATAATGCGACGTCATTGACTGAAATTAGACTGAGGATTGATGATAATGGATAGAGATATGAACAGCACAACAAGAGACGTAAAAGGGACAAGGAACATCAAATACGATATAGAGCCATGACACAAAAAGACTACACATAAACCAACTACATGTACATGAATGAAAGGAGGGGCTCTCCATCAACACTAGGTTGCAGCACCCACAGCAAAACCCCAAATTACCCAATGCAAAAAACTCAGAACAGACACCCACAGAAAGAGACGCAAATGGGACAAGGAACACCAACTCACACCATAGAAACATTAAACATAAAAGACCACACATAAATCAACGAGACCAATGGGCAACCGGTGCAGACTTAGGACGGCCATCTGCCACGTTAATAGCAGACGGTGTGGTTATCCTGGATGTACACCAATCGGCGATCGGTGCCGACCTAGGACAGCCGTCTGACACGCCAGTAGCAAATGCTGTAGTTATCCGGATCACATGCGCTTATCCGGATTCAGTACGATCCATTGCTATTTAATTTGTATTTACATGATTCAAATGTAACACATCTTCCAATTCATAGCATAATTTAAGAGCAGATGAAGGATAAGGTCCACTTGTCCCTAAAATTGGCCCTGTATTTTTCGTGAAAAATAACTTTTTGAAAATCATGATTTCCTATCTCTAATATTTCATTAGAATCTGTGCGGATACATTAGGTTCATATTTCAAACAAATTGTAAGTTAATGAATAAATACTGTTTAAACCAAGTAGTTGTTAAGTCACGTGCGTAAGGTATGACGTCATACATAACTTCCTCTGAATAACGGAAAATGAAGTAAAAACCACCGTATGCTAGGCAAATTTCTTTTAGATTAACATGGGCGCGTACCCTCAACAAAAGTAAATTTTATATAGATAGAAAGATAAATTGCATAGCCATCTTTTACTGTAGGAATTATTTTGGTTTGCCTTACTTCTTTTCAATGTTTGGACCGAATGCTTTGAAATCGACATCTTTGAAATTGAATATAATCGACATCTGAATCACTTGAAAAATAGGACCAATTTGCCAGCTTACCGAACCTTCTCCTTTGCAGCATGTACCAGACATGCACGTTTTGGGTATTTAACCCTTGTCAGTGATCCTCAATCCAAACAGTGAAATATAGCCAAAGACTGTAATATTTATGTCAAAAAATACAGAAAGACGTAGCAGGAAGGGTGGGAATGATACTACATGACACACTTTTCAAACATTTCGAAAAAAAAAATGTGAACAGAAATTTTCGAATGCGTTTATAGAAACGGATCAACCGAAGTTGATCGTACTTGGCTACATGTGTCCTCGGGGACTCTTGGTCCACCAGCAGTGACACTCACCAAGTGGTACACATGTTACACGTCTTCACATTCATAACATCAATTAAGAACAGATAAATTTGCAGCATGGACCAGACATGCACGTTTCGGGTACTTCGTCGTGATGAAGTTGATAATTGAATATAGTTATTCAGCCAACAGTTATCACATAGTTTAAAATTAATATTAAGTTAAGACCCCGATACAACCATCCTCCAATAAGCACAAACATTCACACACGATATCAACTAACCACAGAAAATCTACTCTACAATCGCTTAAAAGAGGGCAACGCTAGTAAAGGAACAACCAACATTTAAAATGTTAAACGTCTTCAAATTCAATAGCATCATTTAAGGTATCCGATGTACAATAGGGCATTTTCCCATGCCTGGTAAGGTACTATAAACTATATATTTGCTGAAAGGTTATAATGCCCACTGCTCAAAAATAATGATTTTGGGGTCAGAAATATAAAGGGGAATAACTGGTGAAGCATTTAAATTGTCTATTTTCTCTATATAACCTATGCAAAATGACAAAGCTGTACAAGAGTTTTTCCCCTTTGATTTTTAAGACCTAGGAGTCTTATATCTGTACTCAGGGACATCATTACCTTTGAGAAAATATATAGTTTTTAGTACCTTATAAGGCCAAAAAGTGTGCAAATTATTATTTCCCAAAATGTACCGAAAGACATGAAAGGAACACGTAGAGGGGATAATAATGTACATCGTAATTGCCTTCGGGTGGCATCCGACATGCCAAAATATTGTGACCACAAACCCTGCACGGGACATAGAAATCTTGTATAATCTTTTTCAATGTAAGGCATCACTAGTCTAAGGGACCATGGTATATACAAACTTATCTTTAAATGAATATTGAAAGCATCGGTGCGTTAGAGACATATTTTGCGCTGAAGCAAACTCCTTCACCAATCACTTGATAAAACCCTTTGCCGAATCTGTAATTTGATTATGGCATAGTAAGTAGTTTGATTTTTAGGTGTATATTACATATTCCTTAGTTAAATTTAAACTTTATTTATTTTACAACGTTTAACAAACAATTTACAAAAATCATGTTGGCTCAGATGTTGGCGTGAGGGTGTCCAAATAGCAGGAGGAATCAGGAGTACCTGGAGAGAAAACCCCTGTCAAGGCGTAGGTGGGGGACTACCTACCCTCCCACATAAAACCCTTTGCCGAATCTGGGATTTGAACCCGGGACCTTAAAGGAAAGAAGCGAGCGTGTTACCACTGCGCTAACCCCGGCCTCATTAGTATAACAGACTTAACATATACATAGTTCTTAATGATTTAATGATTTCACTTCACAACAATTTGCTTGCATATCCTTAATCACAATCACATATAGATTTCTCTCACACTAAACTCATTAATATTCATGAAGAAAGTGTATGAATATTCATGACCATAATGATATGAAACAATCAACATTTTCAGTGATCATAAGATTCTAAGAAAAACAATCTTAAATCTGTTCAATGTCATATCTTGCATTGTTTTCAATTTTCTGATAAAAACCAAGACTATATTCTATGTTTTGTCTAATTCAAGCAGAACAGCTAGTTAAAAGATCAAAGATATTGAATATCACACCTCTGTATTGCATCTCATGAATTATTCATGAGAATGTGATGACAGCAGGGAGATCATTAAATGAATGCATGAATTCATTCAATAAGACATAACAATTAGAATTATTGAACATTCATTAAATAAGACATGATCATTTACTGAGTAACAGTATGAATTTCAAGAGAATTAATAAGATGAGATACATTTGTATTCATAAGAATTCATTAAATAACACATTAATATTCATTAGAATTCATTAAATGAGACATGAATATTCATGAGAATTCATTAAAACATAAATGAATGAATGTTTTATCAGATAATGACTAATCAGAAAATGACTAAAATTCATCAACCTGGAAGTCACAATACTGGAATGTAGGATAAACAACAGGCACATGTAAATAAGGTTAAATATGTAAATTAGCTTAAATATGTAAATTAGGTTAAATATGCAAATTTTATGTAAATCAGATTTTGTCAACACTGACTTAACACGGACTGAAACATGTATTGAATGAATTTTCTCCAAGAATATCATGAACTTTCTCACAGCTTCATTAATTTTTCATAGAATTTCATGAACTTTAATAGAATTTCATTGATTTTCATGCAATTTATGCCTAATCGATCATTTTTCTTGTCATTTTATCAAGATTTCTAACTAACTCTGACATATTCATTTCCAAAGACAGCATAATGCAATAATCATCATATTATGCAACTGTAACCAATTCCTTAGATACAGGTGCCTGTAGGGTAAAAGCATGTAAAATATATAATAGCACTTCTAAAATAAGACATAAATTTGTAAAAGTAAATAATTCAAAGTAATGAGGTATATCAACTAACAAAAGCCATTAGAGAAAAGATAATATTAAATATAAGAGTGACTAAAAACAAGTGAGACCAACACTTTTATTTTCCCTTTTCTTTCATTAAATGTACCTTGAGGCTTGACCTATATGGATTGTACAAAGACCATTCACATAAACTAGAATTTTCTTAATAAAAAAAATTATATTCATTCTAAAAGCCAAATAATGTACACCTTGCTGTATAGCAGAGGTTCCAAGATGTTGTTCAATACTGTAAACGTGGTTATATTCCCTGGGGGAAAATTTCGCGATTCCAACATCAAGACAATACGCATGGGGGAAATATTCACGATAGAAATGTCTTAAAGTTTCGTGACTAAAATTAGAATAAAGCCCATAAACACTGACATACACAAATAAACTGTGTATACTATAATTGTTGTTTGGATAGATTTTGTCTCGTTGTTTTTGCATTTGATAAAAATCAAGAACCAAAAAATTTCTTTATTTGAGGGTTTGTTTGTTTTTATTTGATGGAGGAGAAAGAAGGGGTACCGAATCTAGAGTCAACTTGTGAAACTTTTACGATTGATGCTCAACAATTTGAAAAAAAAAATGAGATAAAAATTTCATAAAATCAATGAAAGCTCAAATTGTCCCATAAATCTATTAACAAGCTACGTGGAAGCACAAATATGAACTCAAAATTGAATTTTCCGAAGAAAGACCGTTTTTTCGAAAACTTTCGCACATTTATAAATACATGAAATATGGCAAACTGTTAACAAGGCATTAAAGTTCTGTTATCATGGCAACAACATCTAATTAAGCAGAGTAATTCTTCTCAACAGTTGCTTTGGTTTAGCATAATTTTCTTTCACATAAACAACAAGTATAGACTATAACCAACAGTGCTTTCCTTTGCATACATACAAATAATATATGACTTCAATTCCTTTTTTTTTTGCTTTGAAATCGAAACAAAATCAAATTGCATTGCTCATCGTCACAGACATTCACACCTTAAATTAATGAAGTGTCCAAACTTTGCTTCTCTAAAACGTGTATAGCTGTATAACAGTAATTTATGTGTGCATTTCCAGCCAATAGAGTACATATGAAATGCATAATCATCTGCACTAACAAATTAAAGAAGGGGTGGGGTGGGGGTTAGTTGGTAAATTGGCACTAAATCCAACAATCATGTGCTTTTAAAAATTCAAATTTTATTCAAAATCATATCCTAATTCAAATTTAAAATTGGTTTGAGACAATGGAAAGTCAAATTTTCATTCCATTATACAATCAAAGTGTTAAAGGTATGTAACATCGGTCATAATAGGAAATTGTTCGATAATTATTACAACTGAGGGGAAATTTAAATGAAATCAAACAAATCCTACATTGAATCAAATCAAGGTAAACTGTTAAAAATATTTCTGAACAGAGCAGTAGAATGGCAATGTCAACAATATTGCATAAAACATGTAAAAATTGAAGAATTAATTAATATACTGTATACAGCTTTTGGATTCATCCAGTCTTATTTTTGCCCAGTCAAGATATGAAACTCGTGATTCGCCCAGTGTTGAATTCACCTTCTACTGAATAGACCACTTGCCAAAATCCATAATGGCTGACAAAATTACAAAAAATGTCTGAGGTAGGCAACTTTCGTGCACTTTTTCATTGTTACGTCAGAATAGAATTGCGTCTTTTGACAGTGACGTCATAATGAAAAATAACGCCAAAAGATGTTGACTTGGACATTTTGAGTTTTTAATCAAGATCGGCAAAAGGTCTTTTTTGTTCAACAATCCTTTGTATACAAATCAGTTTGCTGAGTCTTAAGGTATTAGGGGTATAATTAAACAATATCGTGGAAAAGCTAGAAATTATTTACATGTACTTCCATATCTAACATATTTTTAGACATTTGATATTTTTTTTTAATGTTTCATTCAACTTGCCATAAAAATGTAATTTGGTCCCGAACAATGCCAAAGTCGTGCGTCTTCGGCCAACTTATTCGTGGTATTTCATTACAACCCCAATTAGAGTATCATACCCCTGTTTGCCTTAAATTCGGCCTCTTGTTATGGGGCCAAAATAAAACGGAGGACAAAATCTTCCCTGTATACAGTTCACTTGCTAATGGTATCAACTAAATTGTTTAAACTTGAGTAATGGTTGACAATGGGAGATAACTCTAACTGAATTTGGACCTCGATGAGTTGATGAAAGTGAAGCTAGAGGTAACGAGATGTGATGGTGTGATTTATGTAGCGAGAGTACCAGCCCCTCGCACTTCTACGATAAAATGAAATACATCGTCAACAAATGTTGTCCTCACATGGGTCAAAGTTTGCCCTATTTTTTCATGCAAATTCTTTAATCTTTAATTACTTGAATTACTTTTTAGAGATAAAAGATGGAACTCATTAGGTTTTAAGTCAAGACGAAATAATTACAATTTCAATAATGCAATGATAGACAATAATACTATTCATGAATTAAGCATTCAAATATTAATAGTTGAATTTCTTAATTTTAAATTGCACTAAATAAAAATATTACTGTATATCTGAATTCATACAAATATTCTAATTTTAAATTCAAATTATGAATAAATACCAAGTTTATGAAACGATATGTAAGAAATCTGACCCATTGAGCAACAAAATTCTAGTAATTTGCAATGCCAAAAATGGACGTATAATTATACATTTGTACAGCAAATGTTTATATCATAATTGATAATAATATCACATCAGACATAAACAAAAAATTCCTGCCCAAAAAATTGTGCCTTTCATACTGTTCAATGCAAGTAAAACATTCATGATTAATTATACGTAATCCCATGAGGGTCTTGACTGGAAATGTTTTGTAAAGGAATAATTTGCCATTTTCAAAAAACAATTCTAAAAATTGTCATAACAACCAGTTTACAAAATATTTAAGTTAAGTTTTACGAAATCATTCATTTTCGTAATGTTTTATTTTTCACTTCAATCATGATTGATAGTAGTTTTGATTTAAATCTAATTTAAATTTAACCTAAATTTAATTCAAATTTAACCTTTTTCTTTCATGATGTTTGTTGTAATAAAAGTGATTAAATATCAATTGTATAATTCCTAAAAAAAAAAACAACAGCAAAAATCTTTTAAATATCAATGTTATTTTAGAAATCTTGAAAAGTCAAAATTCATTCTATTTAATTTTGAATCCAAATTTGGCATTACCTTTAAAATATTTCATAAACAGAATTTCAACAATCGATTAAATTCGACATTCAACATGATACCATTTCTTTGGGAACAAACAACAATACAGTTATAGTCTTGTAAATAACAAGTATTCATTGTTTATTTGATGATGTTACCATGGTGATTACATGTTACCATGGTTACGTCCTATGTACTGTTGTAGAGACGGTGATATCTGAACATTCATCCGATTCAGAACTGCTGTCAGAATTCTGAAAGAAAATGAAGTTGACAGTCATTATTTTGAGTGAAGTAATTGACCCTTCTGAACGCGGGAAAAATTTGTGAAATTCCATGACGTCACAGTGCAATGACGAAAAATGTCCGGGGTAGGAAATCTTTGCGCTCTTTTTCATTATTACTTAGAATTACCTCTTTTATTAGTGACTAGTGACGTCATAATAAAAAACAATGCCAAACTATGTTGCCTCGGACATTTTGAGCTTTATAACAATATCAGGAAATGGTCTTTTGAGCATGAAAAAATAATAATTCTATATAGAGGTAATATACATTGTACATAAGTCACAACTCTAATATGTCTTACCTGAAAAACTCGTTCAGGTGAGGTAGATACCTGTGACCTCATTCTTCGTACCGTTAATTCCTTGTCGGAAAGTCCGTCCGATATCACAGCACAGTTTGCTAACTCCATCTGTAAATTCTCCGAGCTGTTAGTAGATAACAAACCGTCCCTGTTATAAATAGAATGTTCACTCGTGTTTTCCTCTTCAGAGAGCACACCTTCAGAACTGAGGGTAGAACAGTACGACTGACGATTGTGCCGGATTCTATCCTCGTCGCTGACTTCCCCTTCTTCCTCTGACCAAGACTCTTCAGAGTTCTACAGTGTTATAATCAAGACATTGTCAGAAAAAGGAAATTTAAATTTAGATTTAAGATTTTTAAAGTTTTGAATGTACTAAAAGTGAAATATTCTTTCTTTGGTTACCGGCATTCTTACAATACAACACCATACACTTAATTCCCAAACTTTGGGCCCCAAACGGCATTTACATCAATTACAAGAATTATAGGTTTTTGCAATTTCAATTTTTCAAAAAGGAGTCATTCCTTCTGCCTTTTCCAAAACAATGTTAAATTCATGAGTATGGAAATTGAACAAAAACTTGCTGATCATATCCAAATGATATACGTAATTCATTTTTCAAAATGATATTACTTCCCCTTTGAGGAAAGCATGACAAGAATTGACAGTATAATTTACCTTTCTAGCTGTGGATCTCCTTGAATCTCGATGACGAAGAGGAACTGACCCAATAGACTCAATACTTGATAAATGATTCTGATTATGTAAACGTTTAGGCGACCTCAAAATGTCTGAGTCACTTGACACACGTTTTACACTCTCGCTCATTACAGAGTTATCCTCCCTTGCCAAGTCATGTATAATTATACTATCACCTCCCTGACCACTGCTTGTTTGTGTTAATTCCGTATCTGCCGGACAATTCAAATTTTCGTTAGAATCTTTATCCTGTGTGGAATTTGATGTTCCGCTATTTTCTACACTACTACTTGTTTTTGATTTGTTTTCCATATTTTTATTTTCCACTATACTATATAAGTTTTGTGATGAAGTGGGAGGCGTGATAGGGGATTCCCCTTCGTTACTTTCTACGTCCGCACTTCCCTGGCTAGAATTTTTACTCCGACACATGCGGTCTGTACAATTTCCATCACAACCGAAGCAAACATCATTAACATCATTCTGATCAAGGTCGTCAGGATGTTTGTCTTCATCAATTTCAGAATTCTCTTCATCATCGTTGTTCGACTTATAAGCTCTGATGGCCGTACCAGGTCCGAGATATCGAAACACTCTCGGAGTTATCTGACTTTCGTCGCAGTGTTGTAGATGATACTGTGTGGAGTGTAATTCCTCATGCATGGCTTCCTTTGTCTGACTTTTTGACGGGCTTCCCATAATGCTGCTCAGAGAACCCTTACTGTTGCTCCGCCTGTGACGACTTTTCCGCATGCGGGATTTTACGGGCGATGGAATGACCTGCTCAGAACTGGTGGTCATGCTACTATCCATATTACCATTGTCTGGGCTGTAAGATAACATTTTCATTCATGAAATTTCTGAAATTCATTCATTTCCAAATTCATTCACGAAATTTCTGAAATTCATTCATTTCCAAATTCATTCATGAAATTTCTGAAATTCATTCATTTTATGAAATTTATGAGATTCATTCATGTTCAAGTTCATTCATGAAATTTCTGAAATCTATTCATTTTCAAATTCATTAATTTTACGAAATTCATGAAATTCATTTATGTTCAAATTCATTCATGAAATTACTTTTCATAAGTCTTCACCATTATCAACTTTAAGGTTGATGTACTTTGTCTGTATTTTTAGCTACATGTACAGCTATTATACATGTATATTCTCATCCATATACATGTAGGTAAGATTGCATGGAAAAATCTTAACATTCTTTCTATTCCAAAATTAGGGAATCAAATCATAACACAGTCAATAAATTGCTCAGTGCCAACGTTTGGGTTGAGGCCTTCTTCAGAATGGAGTCCTCTTCGTTGGATTACTTTGTTTTTGTTTTTTTCTCTCTGTTAAAATTCATTTCCACTCATGTTTGGACTCCACCCTGAAGAGGGCTTCGGCCAAAATGTTGGGTCTGAGCAATTTATTGACTGTGTTATGAATCTTAACAATAAAAGCTTTCTATTATACAGCTTTCTGATGATAAAGAATAGTTACTTATAATTTTAGAAGCTTTATAAGAAATGGCCATTTAGCATCTCCTCATTTATTTTGTTTGAATTTCAAAAAGCTATGCATATCTGCAAATGTCACACTATGACAGGAAAACAATTTCAAAGGTATATAATTATCCTCTTCTTTACATCTAAAGCACAAGAGGGTTAAAAACAACCAAATTCACTATTCAGCAAAAGTCGGATCCATCTAGTAATAAAGGGTAAATGCACGTCAATTTATATATACGAGTATATACAAGTATTTTTTTGAATATAGATAAATGAGTGGACAAACCTTGTAAGTTCAGATCCTGATTTATAGGCCCTCTTTTTACTTAACCTCTCTAGACGTTCCTGGGCTCGGATCACGGGTCGAACGATACTCTTCCTTTTTTTAGCGTACATCGCTAACTGCTGCTCTCTCCTGTAAACAAATGTAAACATGTAGATCATATCCCTGAGATCTAGGATTTTTAGAACTAGGTGATTCATACATGTTATTGCATTCTTCTGATTCCAATCAGTGTGACAAATCACTGTAAAATTTATTTTCAACATTTACAGGACTGTTATTGCATGATCTTTCTGGAGTCTTACTCAGATGTACATTGTCTTCAAGCCAGAGAAAACTAGTACATGTAGCACATTATCTAAGTGTGATACTGCAAATGTGGTAATTTTTGCTGGGGAAAAATTTCGCAATTATAAAATCAAGACGTTTCGCTTGGGAGAAATATTTGCTATAAAAATATTTTTCCCACCGTAAGAATGCAGCAGGGATATTTTCGCATGGGGAAATTTTCCCAAAGTCTCCTGATTTGCGAAAATTACCCTCACAAGAAAATTTCCATGTCTACATTATTCTGAATAATTTAACAGTAGTTTGCTCAGGAGTTATCAATGTGAGTAATCAACAGACTAAACACATTCACACTTACTGTCTTTTAACAATTTAAGCATTTTATTGTACATGTTAATGTACATGTATCAATAGATTAAAACTTTATTCTTAACCTGATTCTTAGCTGATAATTAAGCCCTCATTCCTGTTTCTCTAACTGTAACTTATAGGCTGTACACATCTACTGTCTTTTAACTATAAAGGTGTTTTAGTCTAGTATATACATGATACATATAAGTTTAAGTTTTACTCTAAGCCTTTTTCACTTACTTGATAAGCTTGCATTCCCGTTACCCATTTCTTACAGGCTGTCAGTACACATTTACTGTCTTTTGACTATAAAGGTGTTTTAGTGTGGTATATACATACATATAAGTTTAAGTTTTTACTCTGAGCCTATTCCACTTACTTGATAAGTTCTCGTTCCCGTTTCTCCAGCTGTAACATACAGGCGGTCAGTTCCATGTACAGATTGTTGGCTCTTTCCAACTTCCTTTCGTAATGCTCTCTGACATCTTGTGCGTGCCTATAAAAGCATGACAATCTTACAGTTCATGTTTGTATATTGTAATCATGATCATGTCACTTGAACGTACCAATCTATGCTCACATATGTTATAAAACTTTTAAGAAAATTGTGTAATTGATAGTATCTACACAGAATGGTCTTTGAGTGACGCTATGTTTTTATCTTGAACTGCGGAGAAATTCAAGAGTCTCGCATTTTTCAAATCTAGATGAACATAAATAATGAATCCATATAGGACAATATTTGTTTATTATGATGTGTGTAGTAAGATACCGTATATCGGGAATTTTTCACGTGCGTCTAATTTTCGCTATTTTCGCGAGCATCATCAAATTGCAAAAAATGAACATAGCGAAAAAAAGACACAGATCTTAACCCTTGATCTGGTTAACAGATTAGCAAAAATTAGACTCAGCGAAGAAAAGACACACCTTTTAAGGGTCATTTTCGCGAAATTTACCTTACGCTAAAATTACCCGATATACGCTAAATTATAATTTTGAGAAGAACCATGAAAATATGTCAAGAAAATAATTTAATTTTCAAACAAGTTTTGATTTTCAAAGTCAATGTACAAATTTTTGAAATTAACAAATCATCAAACATAGAAAATGACATGGTAAAGTCCTCCGTAAGGAAGTTTATATATTAGATGTAATGAATAACAAGAAAAACTCAATGTCCTTTAATTTTTGGCCTCTCGTCCTTTACCAAGTGGAAATATAAAATTTCTCTACGTAAAATCTGTAAGTCGCAGGTAAACAAAGTCCAGTGTAATATGAACAAGGTACGATGTCAGATTTAACAATTATCGAGAAAGCCTAAACCGCTAAAGAGACGTTACATAAGAACAATTTTGGAAATTGCCTACTGTTATCAAACTTATAGATAGAAGTGATAGAAAAGTTTACTTTCTGTGATGGATTTTACATAGAGACATTTCTTATAAGTGTTTTCCACTTGATAAAGGCCAAAAGATCGATTATTTGTGGACATTGAGTATTTATTGTTATTCATTATAAAATCATTGCTAGGAATGCATGTGTTGCCTGCGAAATATAGCGACACTCAGGAATCACTTTTATAGGGTGTGAAATCCAAGTGTGACAGACAGACAACAGTGATCCCTAAGTGTCCCTATGCTTCGCAGGCGACATAAAAATGAAATAGATTTTCAAAGCTGGATATTTTCTCACCTGAGTTCTTCCCTGCGTCGTTTTATTAGTTCCTCCTCCAGATGCGGCATGTGTTTACCTTCACATCGTATCAGCTGTAACTGTTCCCGAATCTCCTCCTTCCAAACAGCCTGATGAATAGAGATAGAGGGTATATAACAACAGCTAAAACTTGGCTTGATGGGTCGCAATGTACAGGTGTGTATCTTGATAATACATCATTGATTGTCTTGCATAAGAGTTATCTTTCTTTGTCTGCACAGCAATTTCAATTTAGTTTAAATGAACAGGAAAGATACCAGTAAGCAAAATGTTTCCGGATGTTTGGAAAAGTAGCATTTTTGGTTAACTTCAAAATGGGGGGGGGGGGGTCTTGATTTCTTTTTTTTCATCCCTGCTTGAATAACACCATGATATTATGGGGAAATATTATGATCTATTTGGAAAATATTGAGCATTTCTTAAGAGTTTGTTTATCTATAGTGCTATGAAATTCATTAGAGTGTGTTTACCTGAGCTGAGATGAAGTCTTTATGTGTAAGACTGAGTAATTCTGGGGAGGCAATCTCTAGATGCATCAGAATCTGTCGGAACGAAGGCCGATTCCTTGTCTTTGCTGCCCTGTAAAATAAAATCCAAGCACATTACAGACCTGCCTGCCTTTTTCTCACCTTAAGTGTAATATTTTGTTAACGAAAGTATAATTTTGGGGACTAAAGCTTAATTTAAAACACTTCTGCAATTTTATAGAAGAAAAATTGTTTTTTGTCCGATTTGACAATTGTTTCAAATTTTAAGAATTAATGCAATAGATGATTTTCACATTACCGAAGTTGACTTGCATTTTACACATCCTAAGACCTGACATCACAAGATTTGACGTAACTTTTAACTGTGACGTTGTATCTGATTTATGACGTCACGATTAGAAATAACGTCAAAAGTAGTGATGTCGGGTCTTGGAGCGTCTAAAATGCAAGTCTAACTGTAATATGAAGAAGGTCTATTGGCTATACGATTTGGAAGACATTTGTTCAATCAAGTGCTGGAAAAATCGAAAACATTAATTTGCTGAAAAGTCAATTTAGGCATAAAATGGAATAGCAAAGTCATAGGGCATAATTTTTGTGATTTTCTACCTTTAATTACGTGTAATTAAAGGTCGAGTTAGTAAAAATTACGCTAAAATCGTAAAAGTAAGCAGGTCTGATATTACGAAGAAGAATCACATGATAACACTGAAATTTAAAAACTAAGCGTCCCCTTCGGTGTTGCCGGTAGGGGACTAAAAATCACTCCATTGTAATAAAGCAGTCATCTTCATTTAATTTTTTTCACTACAGTGCTATAATTTAGCCAAATCATGACTTGGCTAGTCGGTGTTTTCATTCCCTTCAAACTTTATCTATTACACAGTATCTGACATAAAGTAATTATGACGTCATCAAATTTTACGGGAACAAGTAAAATTCAGGTAAAACATGCTTCAAATACGACGTTTCTATAGGAATTTCATTACGTCATAATGCATTTATGTCAGATACCATCCCAAGGGGGAAGTAACTCTGTTTATCGGAAAGACAGAATGATAAATCTAGTCAGTACATGATGTGCACGCGGCCTTTTGAATTTTTGACCCAATTAAATTTTTAGCTGTGACCTTCATGGAGACTTTGACCAAAAGTATGTGTCGATTCAAATAATATTTTTTCACTACATCTGTGATTTTTTTTATGTATGCTGCATTAAAATCAAGTTACAGTAGAGCAATATACCTGGACAAGAGGCCCAAGGGAGCCACATCATGATAGTGGACAATTTGATGGAAGCTCTTGAGCACTTGCTTCCTTTAAGGTTTTGTGAAATTATGTGAATCAATTTTGGAGAATTCATAAATGCGTCAGCCAATCAGAGCCCTCACTGACCATATTTGTAAGCCAATCAGCGCAAAAAAACGCAACCTCTGTTGAGGACCATGAGTACTTGCTTCCAGTAAGGTTTTGTGAAATTCTGTGTAGCGGTTGCAGAGGATAAGTCGAAAATGTAAAAACTTTATGCTCAAGTGAGCTAAAAAGTAATTCTACGGGACTATGATAAAAAGTACAAAGTATTATTGGATCACTTTTTTTTCGCTGCCTACATCTTAAACTAAGAATGCAGTACTATTTCCAACTCTATACTTACCAGCATTGTCTCATCAGTAATTTGAACCCCTCCGGACAAGTAGATGGAACAGGTAGATGGAGGCTGTTACTTCCTACTCCCCATATAATGGCGGAGGAATCAACATCCTTATAAGGTATTTCTCCCGAAAGTAGTTCCCATAACACCACACCAAATGACCTGTATAAAAAAAAGTCAGGATTTGATTATAGAAATTGTTAGTTTCTGATATTTCATGTGCTATATACATGTACATGTATATTGCAATTTGCAAGCTGAACTTTTTTCATTTAATTATTCTTAATTGTTGTTAGGATTCTTTTCCAATCTGTTAACTATTGTTATTTATATAACTTTTGATAATTTACAGGACATTTTGTGTAAATCCTAATGTGAGATACACGTTTGTTAAACCAATGCATGAATTCAAAAATGAATGAAATGCAATTACAGTTTTCAGAATTATGAAACTTCTATAGTGGGTATGTATTTTGCTCTTAAGTTTTTGATCTGAATTTGGAGCATAATTTTATATTTTCAAGTGGCCTATGTCATGTTTGTGTCCAGTTTTTATTTGTTTTTTTGTTTTTTTGACAGTAATATCAAATGCAAGTAGAAGTTCCATGGATCATAATTATACATATATTATTAATTATACAGTGTTTTACAGGGGGGATACAGAAATATATTGGGTCGATGAAAAAAGTTGTATTGGGCGAGGCGAAGCCGAGCCCAATACAACTTTTTTCATCGACCCAATATATTTTTGTATCCCCCCTGTAAAACACTGTATAACGAATTTATCCCACCGATGGCTTTTGGCTTGTGTATGTAACGTCAACATATTTTAAAGCATTTCGGTGACGTCAATATCGTAAAGCGTCTTAGTGGAAGCAGGATATCAAAATGATATCATGTCAGTAAAATAATACAATATAATATTCTGTTCTTCTCGACCAATCAGATTGCAAGAAATTTGCCAGAGGTGGGATAAACATAAATGTTACACTGCGTAACTGCACTAGTCTTACCAAATATCAACTTTTTCAGAGCACGGCTCATTGCGGATCACCTCTGGGGCCATCCATGCGACTGTACCAGCAAAAGACATCTTCGTGCTTTTCTCATTCCAAGTTTTGCTGGTTCCGAAGTCTGATATTTTTACTATATCACTCTTTGCTATGAGAACACTATTAAAGAAAAAGAAAATGAATTTTAATAAACTGCAAAGAATAAATCTAATAATTTGACAAATATGAAAGGTTTAGAATGCTTCTATAGTCATGATAATGAAATTATCAATGCTAAATTTGTAAAACTTAATGACATTTTAATCTATTTGAAAATTTCACTTTAAAGCAAGACTTGAGTTTCATTCAATTTTTTTTAATTCACTCTACTATAAATAATAGAATACAACAAACTCCTCATTCTTTATCTTTTTAGTCTCAAGGCATAATAAGTGATAAATTGCTATATCTTACTTCAAGATCTTGACCCATTAAGCTTACATTTTCTATTCACTTGAGATGCCTATACTTGAACTTAAGAACTTTTGATTACAGAATCCTGGCTATTTCTTACACTTTGGTTTACTCTGGGGGATTCAATAATACTGGCATCATTAGCTGAACTCGAAATCTGCCTTATCATTTACACCTATAAGGTCATTAGAAGCATGTAGTATAAAACTTCATTTCATAGGGGAAAAGTTGAGTTTTCAGATTTCCATTATATCCAAAATGTGTTTGAATGACTATTCTTCTGAATTGTCATTAAAGTTCCAAAGGGTACACAGGCTTAAAGATCGCCTGGGTATGGGTACGCACTTCTAAAAGATCAAGGCCAATAACACGTATTTCGCAAATCATTGTCCATGCGGAATGGTTTACTTTTATTAACCCCAAAAAAATGTACCAATGAATCAGAATGATTCTACTTATGCAGTAGATTATATCTTTCCAATAATTCTGGTTGCCTTTTGTGAATGTAAATACCTTTGAAATTGTTAATATTTCATGCAAATTACTATTACTATTTGTACTTAATACTAGTATTAAGTACAAATAGTAATAGAAACAATAATACCTGGGAATTTGGTGTTCATGGGTGTATAATTTTAAATTTTCCAAGAATTTTGACTCAGTTAGGAGATTTGAGATCTGTAACTGTGGAATGCCATTGGCTATCTGTTTACTACAGTCCAGTATAAGTGTAGGGGGATTTCCTTGTGGATTTATTTTGTGGATGATATTGTGGATTGTTTACTTACTTGGGAGATTTGAGATCTCTGTGGATTATTTTGTGACTATGGAGGTAGTTCATGTAGTTCATGCCACTGGCTATCTGTTTACTCCAGTATAAGTGCGGGGGAATTTCCTTGTGGATTTATTTTGTGGATTATTTACTTACTTGGGAAATATTAGATCTCTGTGGATTATTTTGTGACTATGGAGGTAGTTCATACCACTGGCTATCTGTTTACTCCAGTCCAGTATAAGAGCCAGGGTGGGGGGATTTCCTTGTGGATTTATTTTGTGGATTATTTACTTACTTGGGAGATTTGAGATCTCTGTGGATTATTTTTTTGGGGGGGGAGGGGAGGGGGATTTCCTTGTGGATTATTTTGTGGATTTTTTACTTACTTGGGAGATTTGAGATCTGTGGATTATTTTGTGGGGGGGGAGGGGAGGAGGGATTTCCTTGTGGATTTATTTTGTGGATTTTGTGGATTGTTTACTTACTTGGGAGATTTGAGATCTCTGTGGATTATTTTGTGACTGTGGAGGTAGTTCATGCCGCTGGCTATCTGTTTACTCCAGTCGAGTATTAGTGCCGGGGGAATTTCCTTTCCGTCTCTCAGGATCTCGTACAGCTGGCCGTACGGACAGTATTCCATTATTATACAGTAGCATGGTGCCTGAGTACATACTCCTCTACAATGGTGAAAAGTAAAAAAAAATTTAAGGCAAATAATTTTGAATTCGACTGCAAAGTCACTATAAAGTCACCTTTCAGAATAAGTTGATTGCGTCTTCTTTAAGGGCTTATAACAAGAACATAGTAGCAGCTGACGTTGCATATGGTACATTTTACCTTTCATTCACAAAAATAGAAACTGCATTAGAATGGTAACATCCAGATTCTGTTACCGGTATGTGCTTATTTTCTGGTGAAAACATCCATTTTTCTTGACGATTTGCTTTTGAAGTCACAAGGAAAGCTCAATCTACAGCTGCAAAATCTGCATGTACCATCCATAAACATATCAAAAGTGCAGTATTCCAAAATATTACAATTTCATAATCCTTCTATAAATCTTACTTGAACGTGATGATGTTCGGATGATTAAGCCGTCGTAGATTTTTGATGTCGGTTTCTTTGACCTCCCTGACCTTCTTCACGGCTACTTCCTCTCCGTTGAGCTTTCCTAGAAAGACTGCGCCCTGAGCTCCGCTACCCAACCATTGTAAATCTGTTATGTTCTCAAAGGGAATCTCCCAGTCATCTACAATAGAAATGTTCAAAGTTAGAATATATAGAATGGAATCGCCACGTCAAATTTTCAATCTAATTTAAAATTTGAATATGAATAGAAACTGGATATTGCTTCATGAATATAGATCATGGTTTAGTTTAATTGAAAAACATTGGGAAGTTTTCCTGCAAAGTTCCAGGCTCCTTTCTTTCACAAAATGATGAATGACACGTAATTTCTCTTTTACAAACAAAGACTTTGGTGGTCAATTTCAATCCTTTTCAGTTAGCTTCCATCGAGGACATCATTTTTTCTAAGAAAAAGTGGTATTCAAATTTCTGGTTAAAGCAAAGAAATGAAAGAGAAACAAATTTCCCCTTTTTTCCTTTTTTCTAAGAAAAAGGGAGTGACTTTTCTCATTTTTAATGAGTTTGCTCTCTCTCCCTAGATCCCTCTCATTAAGTTTTTGTTTTTCCTTCGGAACGGATAAAGTACTAATTCACCCAAGCCCTTGTGTAACTAACCAGAAAGTCACCTTTGTGTTGATTCCGTTTTCTTCGTTCAAAAACATCAGTAACACGACCCGACCTTGGGGACAATCCTAACAACTTGATTATTGAATAATATTGATCTGTTTTGTACGTATACATCATACTAGTAAAACAAACTACGGTGTATATACATACTGTATATGCAGTTACTGTAAGCTATTGTAAACCATAAGTACTATCTCTATATTGTCCAGGAACGGTGAATATTTGGGTTGCCAGCACTCTTGGTGAACAAAATTCCCGGACTTTTACCTGACTTTTCTCTAACCAATTCATGTTTTTCACTGACCAACACTGTTAAATTAACATTTAAACGGCCTCCTGACCTCTCCATTAGCCGCTTAATTTGCCCATTCTTTTTTTCTGATTGTTTTATGGTTTTTTTTTTCAATATTTCAATAAATCAACAATGAAATGAAATGTAAGCTAATAATAAACATAGTTTTCTTACTGTTTGGTGATCAACTTCAATATAGTTTAAATCTCATTTTTTCAGCTTTGAAATAATTTTTCCCTGACTTTTATAGATTTTATAGACCAAATTCCATAATTCCCTGGCTTTGAAAAAAAAAAAGCAATTCCCCGGACTTTTCAAGATTGCTGGCAACCCTGAATACCCAAAATCTTTCTCTGCAAACACAGCGTGTGCACTACACTTAAAACACACACAAGAAATCTGCTAATATTTTACATTTTGCCGAAAGGAGAGATTCACGGAAGAAAACCACATCTCTCAGTCTAGTCTGTATGAAATTCCTTTTAGAAACACATACATGTATACGTCCATTGAATACTGTTTTGTCAAGACAACCAAGACTCCGCTCGTTTAAATTTAATGAAAAAGAAGTAGGGGTTTTTAAGGGTTTTTTTTGTTTTTGTTCATTAACTTTTTTTTTTGTCGGGGGGGGGGGGGGGGGGGGGTATATCACATTTTGAGATGGATGTGACTTACCTGGAACCTGTTTTACAAAATTACTTACGTTTCTTTTTTTTTGGGGGGGGGGGGGGATTTTCGTAACTTTTGATCGCCTAGTTCTTCTTATAAACTAAAACTCGCGATGTTTTCTTTCTGAATTTGTACATGTTGTATTTGTATGTAGAAATGCTATTAGAAAGGACAAAATTATCTAAAAGTGAAAAACATTTCAAGCTTTTATTTGATGATGAAAGTTTCGAAAATTCCTAAAATTTTTCGTAAATTATTTTGTAAAAAAGGCTCTGATCCAGGATTTGGTCGTAGAGGTGTGTCAATATTGTGTTGACAGATATTCAATCTTGTTGGTTTCGGTACAATATTTCGATAGGCGAGGATAAAAAGGGGGTCGAATTTTATAAAATTGTCAATACAACTTCAGATTCGGATCCAGGATTTGATTTTAGAGGGGATGCCAATTGCACTGTAGTAAATCTCTAAATAAGTACACTATATCGATGGGTAGAGGATAAAGAGGTCGACTTTTTATGAATTGTCAAGATACATGGGCAATTTCTAGGGAATATAGTTACTTAGTATCAATATAATAACTTAAATTGCTACAATTTTAGAGCGGACATGTGCCCTTTAAAAATCCTTCTTGAATCCGCCACTGAATTAACATAATCTTCGTGTTATAAATTTTGTTCTTCAAGCGGACTCAAATTCTGAAATGCTGCAATGCATGTTAGTAAAGCTAAATGCATAAAATTTCGTCGTGACTTCAATGCGCATTCATCAGGACATGTAACAAACAACGACATCTAGCGTGAAATCGGATGATGAAATTCCCCCATAAAGATCAATATTTACAGGGAAGGCACTATACAATGTTGTTTTATTATGTAACTGGCATTAAACGCAGTGAACCAGGAGTACCCTCGGCTTTTTTTTTTTTTTACGTTCTCATTAAAAAAAATAGTTCTCGATTACTTCTCCTGTCGATATCGTGGGAAATTTGGCGTATGTAAAATGCGTCCGGATCATAGAGAAAATTCAATGAAATAAAATATGTTTAATTAATAGATTTTGTTTATTTAATTAACTCTTTTATTCATCAAATGAAAAAGGACATTGAGAAGGAGCATTTTTCTTCCCATTCTATCGAGTTTTACACTTCAATTTATTAATTCTTTATTTTACAATTATAGTCTTTCATATGTGAGAATTCTAAATTAGGCGAAGTGTTGTTCAATTGTCAGTTAGAAAAGGGCGAAAAACAATTATTCATCAAGAGGTTTCGCCCTACTCCTGATTTGAGGATAGAAATCTAAAGGTTTCGCCCTAATCCTGGTTCGACGATAGAAATCTGAAGGTTTCGCCCTAATCTTGATTCGAGGATAGAAATTTGAAGGTTTCGCCCTAATCCTGATTCGAGGATAGAAACCTAAAGGTTTCGCCCTAATCCTGGTTCGAGGATAGAAACCTAAAGGTTTCGCCCTAATCTTGATTTGAGGAGAAAAAAAAAATCAGTAATTATATTTGATTCCATCCAAGTATGCAATTCTTAGCTTCTCATTTTACCTCAAGAAAAGTAGGAGGCATTAAACAGAGCTTTCAGATCTCAGATCACCACATACATATTCTAATTGATTTATTGTAGTTGCAGAAATGTAAATTAACCGACTTTTGCACACACACAAGAAAACAACCAAGGTTCCATACAAGGGTTTCAGCAACCAAGATTTGTAATGATTCCATCGACCGAAATTAGTAAAGATGTCAGCAACCGAGGTTTTACAAGGATTTCATCAACCGATGTTTGCAAGGATTTCAACAACCAAGGTTTGCTGGGATTTCAACAACCAACGTTTACAAGGAATTCAGCAACCAAGGCTTGCAGAGTTTCGGCAACAAAGGTTTACAAGGGTTTCAGCAACCGATATTTGTAAGGATTTCAACAACCAATTTTTACAAGGATTTCAGCAACCAAGGTTTACAAGGATTTCAGCGATAGATGTATACAAGGATTTCAACAACCAAGGTTTACAAGGATTTCAGCAACCGAGATTTCAAGGATTTCAACAACCAATGTTTACACGGATTTCAACAACCAAGAGTTACAAGGATTTCTGCAAACGAGGCACGCGGTTTCAGCAACCTAGGTTTACAAGGATTTCAGAAGCCAGTGTTTGCAAGGATGTCAGTAACCGGAGGTTTGCAAGGGTTTCGACAATCGAGATTTGTTAGGACTTCAACAACCGGGAAAAACAAGAATTTCAGCAACCGAGGAAAGCACAATGTATTGATTTCAACAACCGATGTTTAAAGGATTTCGGCAACAGAGGTTTGGAAAGATTTTGGCAACCGAGGTTAAGTATGATTACAGCGACGAATGAGTGCAAGGATTTCAACAACAAAGATTTGGAGGGATTTCAACAACCGAGATTTGTAAGGATGCCTGCAAGGATTTCAGCAACCGAGCTTTGAACGGATTTCCGCAACCAACGTTTGGTGAGATTTCGGCACACAACGAAGTATGATTGACTGCAGTTTTCACGGATTTCTTCAAATTTTGACGGTAATCATTTTTCTTCTTTACCCTTTTATAACTTCCATACTTAATCTATTCTCATTTGGTCTTTTCTCACATTTGAACCAGGTTAATATCTTCGATATTGACCGCAGATGAGGTGAATAAATTTTCGTATTGTTTCGGTTAATAACTTCCTACCTGACACACACACTTTGCTGAGAAGCTTCTTGAAGAACTTCATTGTCCAAAAAATTAACTCCTAATTAAAGGCAACACGAAACTAATTGTTAATTGTTCATTTCTTTTCAAAATACTCCAATGTTTTTTTTCAAACGTCTCAGAAAGGGTCACCTTAATGACCATAAGAAACCATATGTTACATTCATGAAAGAAAACGCCCCACTTTAGAAGTCACATGAACGGGAAAAATCAATTCTTCCTTTCGTAAATTCTTTGTACAAACTCCGTGTGCACAACAACAGCTGGCGATGAAAGACCTATACTACGCACAGAAAAATAGATCCTACATCCAAAATATACATATCACTCCACGCAAGCCTACCTTGAAACTTGTCTCCGCAAAAATAGCAGCAGATAATCTTGAGAAAACCCCTCCTCCCCATCCTTAAAACTGCTGAGATGTCCCCCTCACTGTGATCCTCCGCATCTGTACCCGGCGCAGGGTAGGGGAACAGGGGCGTGGTACAGGTTTACATCAGGTCTCTGGTCGGCCCAGTGCAACGACACACATACGACGGGGGACGGGTCGATATAATATACACAAACACCGGAGCCAGCAGATGTTACGTTCACTTTAAACTTTATATGTATACAGATATACAGGGACTACCTACGTCACTAGATATGGATCTAAAGAAGTATAGGGCCCATCAGCAACTCGGCCGGTAAATTCACAAATATACCGTGTTTTTCATCCCTTAATACACATTTATTGTATTTATTTATGGGTGGATCCAGTTAATTTACCGCGGGATAAAATATTTCGATCGAAAGTTTTATTTCATTATAACTAATGAAATGTTTGCGAAGCAGCCCCCATATCTTCAGTGCATAGACCGTCATATCAAGGACGAACGAACAAACGGACAGGCATTCATACTGTTGAGTTGTTTAAGTACGGCTGTTCTAGCTTTATCAATGATAGTCCACAAATGACGTACCGTCGGACAGACAAACGAACGATCGGTCTCTATACACCACAGATCTATCGTAATTACGAACAAACGGACGAAAAACGGACGGTCAGCCATTCATCAATCTAGATCAATCTGCTGTGGCTTTAATATGTCAATGATAGTTAGTCCCTACAGTACATACCGTCGGACAGACAGATCGACGAATGATCGCTCTAAAAATAATCTATGTTAAGGTATCCGTTGTACAAGAGAGTCATTTAACATAGCGTTTTCATAATCTCCATTGTAAAGTATGGTAAATTTTATGCCTGGTAAGGTATTATAAACTATATTTTTTCTGAAAGGTAATGATGCCCCGAGTTCAGATATAAGACTCCCGGGTCTTAAAAATCAAAGGGGAAAAACTCTTGTACAACTTTGTCATTTTGTATAGGTTATATAGAGAAAATAGACCATTTGAATGCTTCACCAGTTATTCCCCTTTATTTTTCTGACCCCAAAATTATTATTTTTGAGCAGTGGGCATTATTACCTTTCAGAAAATATATAGTTTATAGTACCTTACCAGGCATAAAAAAATGCCCTATTGTACATCGGATACCTTAACGACAAAAACAAAAAAAAAACAAAAAAACGGACGGACAGGCATTTCCTGTATCTATATTTACCTTGTTATATTTAAAAAGTTCTATTGTGGCTTTGCCACTGAAAGTCTACACGTGACGAATGGTCTGTCTCTAAAGACCATCTATCTTAAGGACATACAGACGGACGGACGGACAGATAGATACACTTACCTTGTTGTTTCAACTCTGCTGCTGTTGCTTTTCCAATAATAGTCCATACGGGACGTAAGCACCCCAGAAGTCCTTCAAAGAAGCCCCTCTGGGCAGGGTCCGGATACTGGACATCTATGTCCTCGTGTGGACGGTGGGTGGACGATATACGGTGGGCAGGGGACACAGGGGCGGAGTGGGGGACGGTGGGCGACGTGGGCGAATCCGAGGTGTCGGATTTCTCCGTCAAACTTAACTGGTCTGTATCATGACCAAGTTGTAACATACTGAAAAAGAAAGACAGAATTTGATTGGTGTAATTTTTCATATTTTGTAAAAGAGCGGATTTTATTGGTGCAAATGAGAGCATATAAATAAATATTTTGAGAAAGTGAGGATTTTATTGGTCTAAATTCTAATATTTTGTGAAAGAGGATTTCATTGGTTAGAGTAAATTTTAATAATTGTACCAGAGAGAGTTTCGTTTGTTTAAATTTTTATATTTTTGCACGAGAGGATTTGAATGGTTCATACGTGTAGCTACTGTTTGATCAGATTGAGATTCAATGCCAAAGTGGTAAAAACCTGATACATGTACTAGTACTCAATCAAGAGCTCACGAAACAGAGAAGAAAAGGGATGGCATTAAAATGTGTTCGATTTAAAATTTATTTGATAAAAGTACTTGAGCAAGTCTAGGCAATTCGGTAAGAACATATTGAATTTCACTGGCCGAAGTTGCAGTAAAGACACCAGAGACGAGAGGAAATATGACTGGTTAACGTCAAATTTGATTCAGTAAAACCACAGGGATTTATCGCGCTTCCCAGATGTAACCCATAACCAAAACCTATATAATACATCAAGCAAACGGGCGATAAATCCCTGTGTGTAAAACTATTCGCTTTCTTTCGGGGGGTGTTTTGTTTTTCTTGCTGAAACAATAATTCTAAATTACTCTGTTTAATTTCTATGTATTCATTCTTTCTTTGGAAGATCTACCAATACGTCCTCCAGAAGCCTGGCTCTCATTTTCTACTAATAGTTTATCGATTTTGGTATATTTTCATTAGGCAAGGAATTTACTCATCTCTTGTACGTCATAATAGTACCTTTCTATCATCTATACAAATAAAATCAAAATACTTAACTTCCATTCAAAAGCTTTTTAAAGCCAAGCGCGAATATAGAGAAAAGGGAGCAGGAGGGTCAGGACCTCCCCCCCCCCCCCCCTTCCCCGATTTGAAGAAAATGCAGGCGGCTTTCCCGTTTTATGTATGCTTTTAAGCTAGATGTATTTTTTTCTGTATTGATTTCTTAACCATTATGCCCTATATGTATTCCCAGGGGAGATCACTCGTACGCTATAGTATTTTCTCCTTTCATTATATTCATAAATAGAAGCATAATGCTAAAAACCCAAAAGCGCGTAACGGTTTCACGTCATTACATCTTTTAACCGTCGGACATAGATGACTAGATGAAGGTACACATTTTATCATCTCTTTGCGGCCTTACATAACTTGTTTATCAAAAGAGAATGATTGTTTTTCAGAACACGCTAAGGGACTGTCAAGGGAAATATCTATCTATTCAACGATTTTAATGGCATCGATTTGGATATTGTCAACATCATATTGAACGGCACTTCAAAGACATGAACTGAACGCCCTCATCAGTTATAACTTTCAAGATGAAAAAAATTGAATGAAAATAATGCACAATTTTTTATCATTCATATGTATCATCAAGCCGCCATCACGCTAGTCCTTCTCCGCACTGTCAGAACGTTACAATTGAGTTTTTCAGACTTTTTTTTTTATTGAAGACAATATTTTATTTTGTTTTTTTTTTTAAATATATTTCCTATTATTATTCTTTATTTGTATTTCTTATTCTTATTCTTTATTTGTTTATCTAATATACTTGGATGCTTTGTTTCTCGTTTTCCTTCTTTTTTTCCGTTTCTTTTTTCTTGGACTTTATGTTTGCTTATGGTGTGTGTGGTGGTGGTGGTGGTGGGGGGGGGGGGGGGGGGGGGTGGGGGGGGGTGGTATCATTTCATATCAAAATATCTTTTGCTGATGTTATTCAGTATAACAATGCATTCTCGATAAAGAAATATTTAAAAAATTTATTCGACGTCTAAATTCATTTATCAAAGCTAAAAACTGCCCAGTGACATGTATAATTAACTGAGCAACCTGCTTTCATAGGTATCCCACAGAAAGTGTACCCACTGACACTGACACAAAACACGGTAAACAAAACAGAAATCAATATCCGGATCGCGGAGATCGGAAAGTATAGGAATTAAGTAGCCTTCATCTATTAACCCAGAATACTACTAGAATCACATCTGAGTCAAACGCGCAGGTGATGTCATCATGGTGACTTCTGAATCAACTTCACAAATGACCTTTACATTACCTTGTAGGTAAATCTATTTATTCATCCGCGCACAATGAGTAATTCGGTGCCAAAATTAGTTCGGATAATTGATCAACAATCGATCAATTATTCTAGTAATCCAAGAAAGATTGACACTGATGTGAAGTGTTAGATAGGGCGATATTGATGGGGATGGCAGCGAATCTAACATGGAACGAATAAGTGTCAATGAGACATGATCTTGAATTTTTTTTTTCAAATGATAAGAAAATTACAATATCATAATTTAAGTCCATTTGGTTCATATCAACTTCAAAACATTGGTATAAATATATTATATTGTCTTTTCATATCCAGTTTTGCATTTTATTTCTTATTGATTTGTTCAAAACAAACGATGGCACATTTCTGACACGAATGCATAATTAGTGTCAATTATTCCTTCAGTATCGTCCACATACGATGCTGATAATGTTACGGTATCTAATGATCGTCATGTTACTCTACGCCAAAAATCATTTTTCTTACTAGCGAGCTTTCGATAACATAATAATAAGTATCTATTTTATTTACATTAATTTTGGACGCATGTCAAAGTTTTCCATTCCAAATAGCAAGGTATAGATGGTGAAGTTTCCATGAAGAATCATATAAAGGTATAGAATTTGTTATTTATTATAGATTTTATTCTAGAAGAAGCAAACATGTTGTACACTGACCCAAACAAAGAGTGTTTTGAAACACGAACGACCTTGTCATCAAGAAACATTTAAACTAAAAGTAAAAAAAAAAAAATTGGCACCAATGAATAAAAAAAAACTAACTAGAATTGTCCTAGTGAATACACGTGTGAAATATGAAAGCCCTATCTCTTTCATGATTTTTTTATAATCTTTGCAAAACTGAAGATTTTGCAAACGAACTGACAAATAAATTATTGCCCCAGAACTCCGACTGTGCTGTACCGAAATATGATTTTCCTTAAGTCATGGATTTATTCAGCAAGACATTTATGTGTTTGTTTACTTTTTAGGGGGGGTGTCTTTGGCCGCTTTATGTTTAGAGGGTTCCATCGATAATTCTTCAATAAATAAATAATGAAGATCTGAAACGATTTTAACACAGTCAAAAATCAAAAATTTCATCACTGATTCCATTTACACGAAATTGTCTAAAAGAGAGAGAGAAAAAGATATATCAATTTCACCATAGCCTCTGTTAAATGTCATAATCACCAATAAAATTCCCTTCGGATTTCACCCGATTCTATGCCATAAATATCCATATTGACCTCGTTTTTCTTTGTAGAGTATTGATATAGTTAACATCGATTCAGACGGCATCACTTATTCATGATTGCGCAATGTTCAAGAATTTATGATCAAATAGCCCGGGGACCTGGCAGAGGAAAAATGATGCTGACTTTACCCATTTGCGAAGGCTTTCAGCAGAATCCAAAAAAATGTCATAATGTTTATTTTTTTATTTTTCGCTATTAACATGATTTAGGTATATTGTACCTCTAGTCCAAAATTGGGGGAAAAAAGCTAATACAGGTTTCAAATATATTTTTGCTTAAAAATGTTTCTACATACATGTAGTAAAGAAAGGGAATTTTAAAATTTGGATATATTCCCATAGGGTGTAATGTTAAAGTTGGGGTCTTTCAAATTTATAGACGATAAAGATATCCATACAATCTAGATCTTATAAAAGGTTCAAAGATGATAAGCACGAAAATCCAAAAATTTAGTGATCAATGGGAGAATAATAAGCTCTCCCTACTAGCTAGAGGTACGAGCTACTTTAACAGCATTTCAGACATAGAAATAATAAGACTAGCCTAATATGCTTAAGTATTTTTTGTCTTTGACTTTTTGTCTTTTTTCATAAATATAGAATTAATTTTACCTAGCAGTGAAATTTTACCTGGCAGTTTATCTGTGGATGATGAACAGAATGCTTGAAATCACGTACTTTACGAGATAATAAGAAATAAATGAAATCCTTGAAAAATATTCACTTGCAATTAGTTAAATGTTTACTTTTAAATGAGCTTACATCGATTCATTACTGTTCTACTTCATTTTTACTGTTTGGGTAAGACTAGCATTCACGTTTAATTAATTTTCATTTTTTTTTACTTTCAACACTTGACGCAATGATTGGCTTAAATATTGCCGTCTAATTGTACAATAATTTCAACAAACCTATTTGAAAATTCAAAATCGGAGCTATTGGACAGGACATTGAGCGTGGTGGGGCTGTTCCGACTGTTGATTGGTTCATCTCTAGGGTGTGGCACTTCAAGTTGGCGGGAAGTGGCAGGTGGGTGGTGGCAACCGGAAGTTGCAGGTGGGTGGTGGCAACCGGAAGTGGCAGGTGGGTGGTGGCGACCGGAAGTGGCAGTGTGGCGCTGGCTCATTATATCAGGCGTGTACTGTGGCTGGAGATTCCTTTCCAGGGTCATGTTTACCATCTATAACGGAGGGTAGCACTGAAATGAAAGTAGAACATGATGAATCGAAAGTAGAAGTCTCTCTCTCTCTCTCCAGGTCATGCTCACCATCAAAATACCCCCCCCCCCCCTCTGTTTCTTTAAATCATTATAAATCATACTATCACGTATATATGTATAGCACAAAAATAGCGTATCTCGAGTTTAGGCACCCCCTCCCCCAACACCTCTTTTCATCATAGGTAGATCGAATAAATAATTTTTGTTAAGATTTTAATTTCATCAGTAGCACACATTAAAGATCAAGCATTTTGAGCAATTCACCTACATAGTACATACAGTAATTCTTGATTTTGACAGATTCTCTCGTAGAAAATGGTTAAGCGTAAAATTCTCTCATCACAGGAAATAGCCAGAATAATCCCCGAGATGGGTTCCTCCACGCCCTTTGTCTCAACCCTCCTTATACAGTTACATCTGACATCACACTAAAATCATCATACCTTGTAGACATCACAGCTACATGTAATTCCATAGTCGTCGTGTGTTTTATATTGCATATCGTTTAAAATTATCACTTCCTATTCCAAGTATGTACAATTTAACATGGTTTAAAAATAGCGAACTTTGACATATATAAGATTTAAATGTCTTTACATGTAATCTATTGTTTGCACTGCACGTCATGGCTACCCTAAAAACAAATAGGAGCAGGTTTTTAAAACGATTTTTAATTCTTATTTAAATGACACTTTAGGTTTTTAACTGGTTAACCTTAGCACTATAGTAGAAGTAAAGATTATCGATCGCTTTTGTTTAATATTGCATCATATCATCAGTATGGTTTATTTGTGTGTGTCAGTCCTGGTGGACCAGGAGTTCCCGAGGGTACATGCAACTTCAGTTGATCGTCTGTCTCTTCAACGCATTCGAATTTCTGTTATCCAAAAATCTTGAAATTTCTAAAACGTGTGTCCTGTAGCATCATATCCCATCCATCCTGCTATATTTTTCGGTACAAGTTTGGACATAATAATTTTCACAATCTTTCGCTATATTACATTGTTTAGGTGCATGTCTGGTCCATACTGCAAATTGATCTGTTCTATTGAATTTGAAGACGTTTAACATTAGTAGCCCAAGCATTCTTTAGTGTTCAGGGAAAGCTATGTATTGGGTAGGGGTGAAACACAGGAGCTCGATGCCAACAACCATCAATGACATCCGCCCCTTCCTATCTCTCTCTAGTCAAAGTTCTATATAAGGAAAGTAGAGGCGGATATTCTTGTGGATCGTTGGCATCGAGCTCCTATGGGGTGAAAAGTTACGTCAAAAATAAATCGCGATATATTCATAATTATAAGCAAAATTCACAAACAATTACATTTTTTTCCGGGGGAGGGGGAGTTTGCAAGTCAGATGGGTCAGGAACCGTATATGAAAATCACATAATTTATGTAAAAAGGGAAAAATCATTCCAAGGAATGCATGTGTCGCCTGTGAAACATATAGCGACACTTAGGAATCACTTTTATATAGGGTGTGACATCCAAGTGTGACAGACAGACGGACAACGGACAAAGTGATCCCTAAGTGTCGCTATGCTTCGCAGGCGACACAAAAACCAGCATTTTCATCAAATTCCAGGGAAAGGGCGTCCCGATGCTCTTGAACCCCCTTTAGATCCGCACTGGATCTAATAATAGAATTTTTAATATCTTTAATGTCGCTAGTAATTAATTTATATGCTTAATTCATAAACTCGAGTTCATAAACCAGATCCCAAGGGATCAACATGAACTTCATCTCTATTGTTGGAAAAAAATCGACGTTCTACACCCAAGTTCAATTTGCATAGTAGTAAACTTGCTAAATAGTGTCATGTTTACATGGCCTTTGTTCGTCCCAAAAGCTTATAAATCTGTTTGTCATATCACTATTATAATGGCAAGTCCGGATCGATTTTCTGAGAGAGAAAAAAAAGAATCGTTTCACACAAGCATTTGTCAATTCAAAATGAACGGCAACATCAATTGTGAAATTGTGTCTCATTGACTGAAAATTTTTTAGCGCTTTTCCTCCCATTTTTATGCAATAAACTTGCAGCTAGAGGCAAATACGAGAAAAAAATTCATCGATTTAATCAGTTCTTTTTTTTTTTTTTTTTTTGAGTTTGCATTTTAGAAATATGTTTAGCAAGCAGCCTAAGAATTTTTCAACATAACTTTTATTTTCCTGGACGTTTCATTGGAAGATACTGAGAACCTTTTACTACGACAGACAGACATACAGACAGACAGAGACCTCTTTTGACTACTGGATCGTTAAAGAAATAAATCAAGCCATATCGTACCAAACAATTCGTACGTGACGCTACTCCGCCTTATCAAATAGCATCACATCAAAATCCCGAGCCGGCGAGTTTCCGTTATCGTGTAGTGGTACAAGTTTGCCATCGATTTTAAGCTAAGAAGCACAATAATTCATTTTAACATCGACGCGATGCTTCCCTTGTTGAATTTATAATGAAGAGAAAGGCTTAAAGTAGCAACAGGGCCAAGACGAAGAAGTGCAGGGGCGGATCTAATATTTCCAAGGGTTAAAATGTGATTTAAAAGGCTTTACTGCTTGGAGAATCCAGAAAAATAAATGGTCGTTGAATCTTCAACCGAATAAAACGCAGATCAGCAGTTGCGGATGAAACCTTCTAAAAGGATAAAAAAAAAACACGAAAGGATATGAAACACGCCCACAGGAGCTCGATGCCAACAACCCCCAATGACACCCGCCCCTACCCATCTCTCTATAGTCAAAGTATATAGGAAAGTAGGGTTGGATATTCTTGTGGACCGTTGGCATCGAGCTCCTGTGAACACACCATGGTCTCCAACAAGACCGCATTGGACTGAACACAGCGGACCACACCCTCACGATTACAACAAGCAAAGGACATCAGACGAAACAACTCCAAGAGATAGCAGAACTTATGAATAAGAGATACTAACATTGCGTTTTCATATCACGTAAAGAAAGAATTGAACAGTTAGAAACTGGAAAGGGATAACAGCATCTAAGTAAGAAGACAGAATTTCCGTCTAGTATTATTGCATTATGGTTCATAAGAAGAGCTCATCGCAAACCCCCCCCCCCCCCCCCGTTCCTAATTTTCACAACGTATATAACGTTTCTCATACTATTTTCTTGATTTTTTGCTTGAATCCCTGTTTAGACGTATCGTGCATCGTCTTGTTTGTGCCAATCGATGTGACGTGGGAGACAACTGTTTAATTACCCGTGGATTAACGCTACTTTTAAATAAAAGTAATTAGCCGACTCGAACGGCAGACAATTCGGGCTATGTAAATTATGAGGACAAGTCATGCAATGCCAAAGGTCTTCTCAGACCAAAAAAAAAAAGCTGATGCTAATTAAAGGATGGTTCGATTTCAGCTTTTCTTTTGGCGTGTTTTTGACAGTTCTATTTTAATTGCAGATTGTATGAAGCATTCAATAATCATTATTTCAAATTCAATATTTGGAAGAAAATATATTTCAATAGTGGCAAACCCGAACGTCAAAATTTATCTACTTTATGTACAAGTTTTATGTAGATCTGATAGACTTGACATAATATAATCTGTGGATGAATTTACTCTGACCTTCAGAATTTTCTTTGACAATTTGTCCAAAACCTTATGAACTTATATGAAGTTACCTTGATCTTTTGTTCCGACCTTAAAAATTTGTTCTTTTCGTCCCCGACATTAAGAAAAACGTCTTTCTCTGGTTTTGTTCATTTATCGAAAGTTCACATTACTTTGTATAGTTTACCTAAGAAATTACATTTGTACGTCCTATACCGTAAAGTTTGTCCTTGACTTTTGATCGCTGACCTCGAAAACCAACAGCCCCCCCCCCCCCCCTTCTTAACATACCGAGTTTGAATTCATATACTTTCATACGTATGAGAACATTTCTAGCATACAGTTGAATCCCTGCAAACTGCATTTTCCCTCCTAACCACCCGGCATATCTTCAATGTCTGAACAAGTGATAATCCTATATGTCAATTTGAGACAAGAGGACTTTATTTTAAAATATTTGAAATCGAGGTTACTGTTACATTTGTCTACTAATGTGAAAATCCCGTCCAGTAGTTAAAAATTGTAGACTTTTAATTTTAAATTCTTCAAATTCAATAGCATCATTTAAATTGAACTTGAACTTGCAGATGTCCTTGAACTTGCAGATGTCCTTGAACTTGCAGATGACCTTGAACTTGCAGAAGACCTTGAACTTGCAGATGTCCTTGAACTTGCATATGTCCTTGAACTTGCAGATAACCTTGAAATTGAAGGAAACGATGACATTCGTTGGGGTCTGACTCTTAATAAGACGCGGGACTTTCATTGGCTTTATCTAACGTACCTTCAAACAGACTTCGCTTTGTCACATGCACTGTACGCCAAATAAAACGTTCGTGCCCTGTTTGTCTGTATCAAATAATTTCTAACACTCTTGTCAAAGAGTACCCTGTTAAAACAAACTAATTTACTTCTCCCATTTTAAACTGTCTCTATTAACCTTGAAAGAAAAATCTACATAAAGCCGTATACGTATGTAAAACAAATCTAAAGGCCATCAGATCCAACCGTTTTAAAGATATCGTAATACGACAAATTTTATACATATACCATGATCGTTACATTTTTGGTTAACATGGCTAAGCCCATTGTCGGAAACCCACAGCCTATTGCCCTACGATTACATCTAACGTAGTATAACGAAGACGATGCCGTGGTCCGACGATGGGTTAAGCCCCTAGATGAATCCAAAATGTAATCATGATAACTAAAAAAATAATCCCAAGGAATGCATGTGTCGCTTGCGAAACATAGCGACACTCAGGAATCACTTTTATAGGGTGTGACATCCAAGTGTGACAGACAGACGGACAGACAGACAGACAGACAGACAGTCAGACGGACAACGGACAAAGTGAACCCTAAGTATCGCAATGCTTCGCAGGCGACACAAAATTATAAGACATAGATTCATTATACATATAGCAAAAGCAAGGATTCCCCCCTCCCCCTATTCATTTAAATTCCGTCTCTGTGCTATTTCACAACATTTATACTACCAGATACTTATACCACAAGGACGTACCATATTGTTCACAATCTGTCGAGTCAGCCATTTTACCACCTTTTCTTAGAATGCTAATCGAACACTTGCTCTATGCCTCCTACGAAATAAGGTTAATTTATCCAAATCTAATCTCGTATCTTCCACTGCCTTTCACTCCAATATGGAATTATCACACGATGGTAAAGAGACAAAACGCAACAGCTAAGCCGATAAAATTCTAATTTTCCAATTTTTCAGTAATCAATACATACACCAATTGTAACTCTAAATCCCATCCCTATATCGTAAGATTTCATCAGTGACACAGCAAGAATTTTATCATAATCCATTCATTTATAGAGAGAGAATTAAGCAAAAGTGAAATCCTGTTGCTCCTATATAGCTTGAAGGTTATCAGTCCAGTACCGGAGATAGCCGGTATGACGCGTGTAAAGGAATCTAGAACGTTACGAACATTACCAATGAAGAAGCACTCTTTTCTTTCATTCGTTTATTGCGATAATACTTCACCAGAAATCAATTAGGCCGGTATCACGTTTCTATTCTCAAAGAAAACTTGCTCAATGTAAAAACTTGAAGTGTTCCAAATATGGAATCGTTTAATCGTCTGCTACTTGTCCCGACTCCAAATCGCTAAAATTCCGAGAGACACAGAATGTACCAAAAGTCTATAGCTGTCTCGCGCTGTGTCCCGCCAAAATCTACATTGGACGTGGATCAATTATTCAGAGTCTTGGAAACGGAGGTAAAGAAGCAAGCAGTCGGACGTCCAGCCGGAATGAAATCCCCCACTCATGCTAAAAGATCTATGGAATCAATAGCGAATTTCAAATAGATTCTCTCGGCCAATCAAAACTATCGATACATATTAGTTCAGGAACTTATCGATTTTCTGCGGTCCTTGCATGGGAAACACTATGGAAGTCTATCTGTAAGGAATCCCCGAGATAATTAAGTTTCGTGGTCCGTGATAGAGTTATATGGACGAGTATTGATGTTTTTACCAGACTTGGATCCAGAAATATATCAAATTTGCAATCAAGTGTACAAGCTTTGAAGGCACTGTTCGAGTATAGTCAAGAAATGAAGTGATTCCAATGTAGGATAGAAATGTCTTTCGAGCGAATAGACCATGTAATTGGCAGTCGAATCACCTTAATGTCAGATACCAGTCTTGTTTCTATTTTGTTTACTAATATCTCGTACGACATCAAGAACTTTTGAATTGTTTATCCGAAGCGACTTTTTCGTATTGAACATTTTAATGCGGAAAAAATGATTTGCATAATATTTTTGAAATTCAACCAAAAATAATTACAGACGCTTTAAAAATGGAACTACATACAGGTTTTTTTTTACCCTTTGATTCCAGGGGCCTGGACCTTCAAGATTGGGAAAAATGGCGACATATGGTTGAAATTGGGAAACAATTACAAATAAATAGAGAAAACAAGCAAAGAGTCGTTGTTCTTTGTTATCAATATTAATACAACGCTAGACTAGGTATAAAAATTTAATTAAATAATTGTCTAAGTGTTTATTTTTTAATGATTCTTGATGAAATTATTTCAATTTTTGCCGAAATTTCAAATAAACTTGTTTACTTTGACTCGACAATTTCTTGTGAATCAAGCGTCCGATCGATATATTTTCAGTAATTTCAAAGGGTTTTATACTTTGTTTATTAGAATATTATTTTTATCAAATTGGGAATTTTAAGCTCAGAAATTGGGAAAAATGCCTGTTTTTCAGCATTGGGAATGAGGCCGAATTTCGGCCCTGGAGAACCCCTAAAAAATCCCTGTACATATTATCATGTTTAAGAGATCTCCGGCAAGACCACCCTGTACTGACCACAGCGGAAGACACGCACACAGGATGTAACGCAACAAACACAAGACTGTACAATTCCAACAAACAATAGGGACAAACAGCACAGAAGGGTCTGATAGACAATCAAAGTAGACCCACCAAAACATGATGAGGCCACAGTCAGGAATTATGCATTACGTCCCCTGGAGGGTACTTTTTGGAGATTTTCTAGAAAAAAAAACACAGTAACTTTTACTTCAAAGGAAGGACAGCGCACGAGAAATTATCGAGTTATTTCAGAGCTAAATCAAGCCCTTATTCTTACAGTTCCTTTAAACATGAATTAAAGAATACCGATATGTACCCGGTACTGTCTTTGGACTTCGGTCAATTGTATTCGCGACAGTGCCAAGAGAAGAGAGTCCGATTGAATGATATGATTGAGATTTTCGGACGAAGTCTTAGATATTTTGTAAACGCCCCCCCCCCCCCTCCCTTCTTCATCCTATAAAATACGTCAAAGTGTTGATGGTTTTTTTTTCCTCAGAATTTTTTTCATCAATACGTCTCCTACTCCATTCAGGAAAGCATGCATACAGAATAATGTGCGTGTACCATATGATGATATGAAATAAAATGACCGATGAATAACAAAAGAACCGCA
Organism: Pinctada imbricata; assembly: GCA_033119305.1. Classification (NCBI taxonomy): domain Eukaryota; kingdom Metazoa; phylum Mollusca; class Bivalvia; order Pterioida; family Pteriidae; genus Pinctada; species Pinctada imbricata. The sequence continues at coordinate 34,665,293 of VSWD01000014.1, read as the reverse complement.
TTTGAATGTTTCTATACATAATTCATATTTTCTAGACCCCTTCATTAACTTTAAGACATGTAGCCCATCTCAGATGTCACATCTTTTATATACATCGTGCAATGCCAGTGATTGGGAAAGACATGGGCCATTTGCCATGCAGTCCAATTCATTTGAAAGATCGGGTCACTGTAGTCTGTGTACTTTGTACATGTTCAATGGGCATATTTAATTTGCAGAAAATCATGGAAAATGGCTCATTCGCAAAATTTCCTTCCCAATCACTGTACATGCATGTATTGTAATGTTGCTATCTTAAACGTCTTCAAATTCAATAGCATCATTTAAGAACAGATAAAATTTTAACCCTCGTTAGTGATCCTCAATCTAAACAATGTAATATGGTCAAAAAGTGTGAAAATTCAAATTGTCCAAGATGTAGTACCGAAATGTCCAAAATGTACCGAAAAATGTTGTAGGATGGGTGGGAAATGATGCTACATGACCCGCGTTTTAGAATTTTCAAGATTTTTTGATAATAGAAATTTTCGAATGCGTTGAAGAGACAGACGATCAACCAAAGTTGATCGAACTTGGCTACATCAGTACATGTGCCCTTGGAGACTCCTGGTCCACCAGCAGTGACACTCAACAAGTGGTTCAAACGTCTTTAATTTTTTTATCTTTGATATCGTTATAATTTATTTCTTCATTTTAACATGTTTAAGATGTGTATCTCTAAATCATACTGTCATCTATACTGACCTGACAATATAAGTAGACGGGCCTAGCGGTGGAAGATTTCTACGAGATAAGTGTATAGATCAGCTGGTTTCTATGCATCTGATGGTTCCAGTACTTTAAAATGATTTATTGGATGATATACTCCAGTCCACATCTTATTTCACATCAATTTCTTGCAATGGATCGAACCTGCAGACAGAAAGAAGACATTTTTTTTCAACGTTGTTATCTGCTAACAAAAATGAACAATCTAAAAAAAAACTATTAAGTTTGAGCATAATCTATAAAAATTAAACAATTTTGATTTACATGTAATATTAATATTCTTAATACAAATGTACATCTTAATTACTCTTTCTGGATTATTGAAAAAGAGATGTAAATAGAGGGGGAGGGGGGGGGGGTTGAAGGGGGAGGGGTTGATGCAGACTATCGATATAATTTGTGCATACGATTTTGAGTAAAGGGTGAGTGATCCTGGGTGGTAAGCATTAGGTATTCTGAATTCCTTGTCTGTTATGACTGATCACAGCTCGTTGTTTCGATTTCCATGTTAATAACTGGATTGGCGTATAAAATGGGCGCGGCTACGTATGGGTAAAATCGTGTTGAATCATATTAATGCAAGTACCCCCAAACTTCTACCAGCGATCGGTTACATTCCTTTCCGGAGGGAACTCCACCGGAGAGTTAGACAAGTATCCCTGGTTGAAGAGGGTCGCGTACCCCTCCCTTTTTCAATTTTGAATACAAAAACAATTATTTGCCCACATATATAAAAGTAGCATTTTGGTATGTAAGTATAAAATAATAAATACTCTTAAATAATATGTAAAATACAACACCAAAATTTTATTTTAGCTTTAAATTTGTATCTTACATTTCCTTAGATTGGTCAATACCCGTACTGATATTTAACATGCATGTACAAAATAAAACATATTTACCATACTTTTCCTGAACATGTATGTACAAAATTAATTATTTTACCGGTCATAAGAAATACTTACCATGCTTATTATTGTCATGACAATGTTACAGTAGCTACAAATCCCAACAATAATCCCACTTCCTACGTGTAACACTTGTTTATTTGGTGTAAATACAGGTACAATATTAGGATGAAGTGACAGTAAAGGATTCATAGAAACATAAGTATTAAGTCAGAATTACAATCATATAGTGATAGATTCTAGAACCCACTACATGTACCTGGTCAGTTGCCAAAGGCCATCATAGGCCGTAGGTGTAAGGGGCATTATGTAAATCTATACCATGGGCGGATCTAGAATTTTTTTTCGTGGGGAAGGGGGGTTGAGGCTATGGTAACCACTTCGAAATAAAATATTCGTACAAATGGAAATGAAATCGGCATTTTTGCAAATTCAAGAGGGGTTCTGAACCCCTGATCCCCCCCTCTACATCCGCGCTTGAAATAAGTCAGTAGGGAGATTTCCCAATACTTGGCAGAAGATACAAGGGGGATTCCTAGAACGAAGCATTATGATTGGTCCGCCCACATAGATATAAGATCTACGTCATCGCTTCTCTGATGAAAATTTGGCCTCGCTCTGATGATGAGTAAAGTTGTTTGTTTACATTTGTGAAATTGATTTATCTGACTGTCTTTTTTTATATACAATTGTGAAATCGAAGATAAACGAGCAAGGGAAACAGCTTGATATAGATCATGTAGATAGTAATTAGGGCTAAATGACTGAAAAAGAAAACCTTGGTTCCGATACCACTTCACGACATTGACCAGTTCAACTGAATGATTCAGTTTTAATTTTTACTCGTGCGGAGGAATATTCAAATCGTGAGCTTTTTATAGAATGATTCACATAAAGAGCTGTCTAAATTGTGCAAAAACCCTGAAAATTTGTCATTGTGGTTATGATCGGTTTTATATTTCAAAGAATTTACTTCTTCGTGTTAATTAAAGATGTCAAATTGAGGCCTTCGTCTACACGACTCGGATTCATGTGAACTTTTGGCATCATACTGCAGTTACAAATCAATTGATAGCTAAACAGTATCATAATGAACACTGATGCCCCCGGCCAGATGTACAGCTGAAATGTAAAAGAATATCATGCAAATTCCTTCAATGACACGGAGTTTTTTCTTGGGGGAGGGGGAGGGGGTCGTGTCACAAGGAATGTGTACACATCATCAAAGAATAGCGAAGTATACATTCCTGTATGAAACCGCGCCAATGTTAAGGGTGTTTTTTGTTTTTTGTTTTTTGTGGGGGGGGGACTTGTTTGTTTGTTTTTTGTTGTTGTTGATACATGCTGTATGAAATTTGAATGGTTTTTTTTTATAAGTTACTCCAATATCGAGCATTCAAGGTCAAAATGAGCCAAAGTTGGAGCAAGAAAAACATTAGTGATGTGCAATATATTAAGAATGTTTATCACACGGTTTATGTTTAATCAATAGAAATTCTTTACTTTGACTAAAAACTCTAAAATATGACTTGATTTTTATGCACCAATTTAATTCACATCTAAACAGAGAGATAAAAGAATTTTACAATATAATCTTCAGTAAACAAAATTTATATAAGGCACAAAGGTACAAGTAAGAGGGTCTGAGTAAGAGATTCTTCCGTACCAAATGAAAAATCTTAGCCTGAAATGATTTGATATAATATGTATTAATATTCCTTGCTCATTAATTATCATTTACACTTTGTGTTAATTTTCTCAACATGTATGTTGTATGATACAAAAATAAACTTGTAAACTTGTCGCAAGAAATACGTTATACATGTACATGTACATGTATGTGAAAGATGGAAATCCTAAAGATTTTCCAATTTTTTTTTTTTTTTTTTTTTTTTTTTGAAGTTTTCAAATGTTACCTAAAGTTTTTGTGTGGTCGAACTGATACATAACCTTCTAAAGTAAAATATGAAACGCTTGAACTTCCTGTCTATTTACGCTCTTAAATTTATACCTATGATTGAAATCAATTAATTTTCTTGAGAGACCCCCCCCCCCTTTTTTTTAAACCAGATTCAAAATTTCTTCAAAATCCTGATGCTGAAATATGAAATATTACGCGGGAGTCGCACCCCTTCCCAACAACTAGATCCGCCTCTGACTATACGTACTGGCAGATCAAGCCTTCTAACCTTTGTTTTCTATGAAAAATGAAACGGAATAATTCATCTTAAAAATCGATTTTTACGAGTGAATTGATGGTTTTATGTGCATACATGATAGAATTCCTATTTCTATAAAAGGTGCATAAGCCTCTAAGCCGGGGGTCGAGTTAGCCGTGCACGCAACAGGGGCAAATCCAGGATTTTTTCATTCTAAGAAAACAAGTATTAGCTTTTACAAAAAGCTTGCCGTCAGTTAGCTGACGTTAAATGTGGAATAAAATGCATTTACCAATCGCACATTTCCGGGTTTTTCCGTTTATTTCCTATTCAAATGACGGAAAATTCCGAAAATGTGCGAATTTTATAGAACGTATCGATACAAATTAGACTTTTCTATGCATATTTCGGAAGAAAATACACTGATGCGATGTGACTTTGATTTGTCAGGTCATCTAGACTCTTATGCCGACCTGGTGAGAGAATCTCATTCACAGATTCTGAATAACCTTGACGAATATTTGCATTTTATGCAATTGTCAACCAATCATATTGCCAAGAGGTATTCTATCCATGCAAGTAGGTTACGAATGATTACAGTATACCGTCAGTCATGACTGACGGTAAAAAACCAGACCCTCAGATTCATTTACTGGTTCCAATCACAGGGACTTCACTAGTCTACACAAAGAGTACAGAATAAATACCCTCCCCCCCCTTTATAATATACAAACACATGAATACGTTTGTATATGTACTATTAAGGGGGGTGTATTTATTATGTACTCTTTGTGTACTGTAGCCCCGGCCCTGTGTTCCAATCATTCGAGTGCATTAATTTTATGTGAGCGGAAAATTCTACTTTTCATTAAATATTAATGAAAATGTTTGGTGAAAATACATACATCTTGAGCCTGGAATCTTTGTTTATGTAAAAGATGCATAATTGACATAAGATATATATCAAGATTAATATAATGGCCTTAAATACTCAGTATGAGGTCTTAGCCTAGCAGCTAAACCAATCCTCATTTAAAAGTACAAGTACATTGGAAATTCGACCTTGTTCGGCAAATCGTATTTGCATATCCTCATCTATTTCTAATCAAATACCCGATGTCCGCGCAAACTGCACTCTCAACCCTCTTTCCCATCAAGCTGGATACATTGTACAATATTCCGACACGGGGTTCTTTGCATTGCTGGATTCAGGTAGAGGGGAGTTGCGATGGGGGTATCCCCCTCCCCCGACACTGACCCAAAATTTTCCATCAACAGGGACATTTTGGGGTCTATTTTTCAGTAAAAATTGGCAAAATTCGCCCCTTGACCCCCGACAAAAGAGGCGCTGCTTTGGTGTATTGAAAAGAGACGCACGGGACTAACTTCCTCCTTTACATCATGCTGGATCCCCCGTTTCTATCGTGCTGCCGGATCCGCCCCTCGCCCCATTCCCATAGTCCTGGATCCGCGCATCTACATAAAACATACATTGTACGACAGCGGTATTCCGACACTAGACTCTTTGGTCTATTGAGAAACGGCGCGCGGGGAGGAAAAATCAACAATCAGGCCGCGATGGATCGATAAGAAAGTCGCTGAGGGATTAATCCTTTTATTCCAGAATGACATTTGCCGATGTATTATTTCTTTTCCGAGACTGCTGCGTTTACAACACCAAGACGCTCCGAGGTCAAGGATTTTATTTCATACACAAGACTTTCCACCCTACATGCGCAAAAATGGTATAAGACTTGTTAAGGTTGAATGTATTATTTGTCCAAACAGGGAGGAAGGGGGGTATTATTTGATGCAGGTGAATGAGAACGGGGGTATCATTTGATGCAGGTGAAAGAGAATTCCAGTAAAATGAAAAGTAAATGTAGCACATGAACTAGATGCCAACAACCCTCAATGGCACTTATTTATTTATTTTTATTTATTTATTCTCGCCCTTCCCACCTCTCTCTCTAGTCAAAGTTCAAGTGGGGAAAGTACATTGTAGTCGAGGAAGATTAAAAGTCAAAGAAAGGAAAGTAGAGGTAGAATCAAAGTCAAAGTAAGAAAAGTAGAGGTAGATAACTGATTAAAAGTCAAAGAAAGGAAATTAGAGGTAGAACAAAGTCAAAGAAAGGAAAGTAGTGGTAGATTCAAAGTCAAAGTAAGAGAAAAGTAGAGGTTGAATCAAAGTCAAAGAAAGGAAAGTAGAGGTAGAATCAAAGTCAAAGAAAGGAAAGTAGAGATAGAATCAAAGTCAAAGTAAGGAAAGTAGAGGTAGAATCAAAGTCAAAGAAAGGAAAGTAGAGGTAGATTCAAAGTCAAAATAAGAAAAGTAGAGGTAGATTCAAAGTCAAAGTAAGAAAAGTAGAGGTAGAATCAAAGTCAAAGAATATAGAATCAAAGTCAAAGTCAAAGTAAGGAAAGTAGAGGTAGAATCAAAGTCAAAGAAAGGAAAGTAGAGGTAGAATCGAAGTCAAAGAAAGGAAAGTAGAGATAGAATCAAAGTCAAAATAAGGAAAGTAGAGGTTGAATCAAAGTCAAAGAAAGGAAATTAGAGGTAGAATCGAAGTCAAAGTAAGGAAAGTAGAGGTAGAATCAAGGTCAAAGAAAGGAAATAAGAGATAGAATCAAAGTCAAAGAAAGGAAAGTAGAGGTAGATATCATTGTGGGTCATTGGCGTCGAGCTATTCCATACCAAATTTCCTAGATTGATTAAGTCAAATTCGGTTGAAGGTAACATTTAACTAAAGCCATTTCTTGTTTTTATTCTGTTTTGCGTCCTTTTGAAATTGAAAAAAAACTACCAGCCAGCTAGGAAGAAAATCAAACAAGCATATATACATAAAACAAAATTGCAATTTCATATTATGTGATGTACTAACACCATGTGAAATCTGACAGAAACTTGTTTCATTTTGAATATGGATTTTAGGCAACAAAAGAATGATAGATATCTGATAATACATGTCAATGTCTTGGATCATTGAAGTATTTTTGCCTTTTAACATAATATATGCAAAAAAATTGTCTTTAATTTTTTGTAGAAACACATATCATTTGCAAAAGATTCTATCAATTGAATTTGGTTTTGTTTTATGTCTAAAGGTTCAAAACCGACCAGCACGAGGACGAAAAACAGAAAATAACAAGAAATAGCCTTAGCTAAAATCAAGCGATGCATGTGTTGCATCACATGTATTATAGGAAATGCATATCTGGCTCTAACAGTATTAAATTATTTACATAGATCCAAAAATCCCTGAACGGCAGGAAATGAGAAATTATTTGACACACACCTGGACGGTAACGTGAAAGATGACTGTTTGACTAAGACATCAAATTCAAACCTCTTTGTGGTCAGTTTACCAAACATAAAAAAGTGAGTCATTTAACAAAAGATTGACAATTGCCTACACTATAAGGCCAAAAATAAAAATATATGTTTCCTCTCACCCTTCCTACCCTATTTTTGACTGCCAACCCTTTATCTTTTTTTTTGCCATTTCAAAGGATTTTTTGTTTTGGATAGTTTATTTATTTTCTTTTTTTTTTTGGATTCCAACTGCATTTTATAGTGAATTAATCATTTAAAATAGTTCTGTTCCTTACTCAAAGTGTCAATTTTGACAATTCATGGTTTCCTAATTTAATACAATGAGATCAAGCAGAAACAAGGTCAATTTACATATAATCCGTTTAAGGAAAAAAAATTGTAAAAAAAAAAAAATTAAAATATGCCTACCTACTTACCTTATTTTTTTTCAACCTGGTGAGGGGAAACAGACAATTTTTCTTTGCCAAGGGGTTCACAAATTTTTGCAGATATCCAAAGAAGGATAATTCATATACCATAATCTTAATTGTCCAATATATAGGAAAAGGTCCAGCCTCAAATCAGGAAGTAAATTTTCGTACGATAACGTTGTAATTAATATTAAAATGCTAACTAATGACAAAGTTCGTGGTACGTAGGTTTCCGACAATTACTAAAGTCATGATGGGACGGTATAATAATATACCAAGAGCTTAATCATGTTAAATTTATACATCATGATCATAAATAAATTAACGTAACAAAAATTGCCTAGATTGATTCTACGGTATGAAGGGTACTAAGTCTCTCATTGTATTTGTACATGTAGTTTCATCCGTTTCTTCAAAGAGGAAGCCTAGATGAAGAGTCAATAAAAGAGATGCTGGAAAGGGTATTACTAATTAGGGTAATCATTCACTGATTCTGCATCAAGTTTTCTGCAGATTTAGAAGAGAAAGTTTAGAAATTAGCAATTTGGAAAAACTCTTATGATCATTTAAAAGCTCATTAGAGCATTAATACTATGTATTAATGAGAGTCACACTGACAAAAAGTTTATCTTCAGAAAAGAATCTTGCTAAAACATCCACTTTCCCTCAAAATATCTATATTTAAATTATTTTAGCGTTAATTTTAAATGTTTTTCTCTCAAGAATATTTTTTTTTCAAGTTCCTGTAGGCAAAGCTGTGTACATGCATTCAGTGGTCTTCACTGGAAATGCCCACAGCTTGGGCTTCAATTTGGTCCTCACAGTCATGAACGATGAATAGGTACCCTCATACAGTACCCTCATACAACAAAATGACAAATCTACGCCACTGTGCACTGTGACTGGGCGTGTTACTGTTAAATCATAACAACGGCATACTAACTGCCACAAGCAAGATCATTGATATTAATTTTTTTTAAATCTCAATCTGCCCCAAGTTACATACTGGACATATTGACTAATATAATGTTCACTAATTCCAGAACACCCTGTTTTCCCGGTTTTCTCTAAAATATGATAATGTCATCTTCCAAAAAGATATCAATTTTATAGTACTTTAGTCGTAACAGAAAATACCATTGTTTTGGCTGTACATCAATTAAGTTGAAAATAGGACGGAAAATAAAAAGTCTACGGGGATTTTCTATAGTAAAATCGCTGAAAATGTGTGATGTTGGAGGCTTTGACATCGCTTTTTACTATTGTTGACACGGAGAACAATATGGCGGCGGCTTGAAATTAACATGGGAATTTCCTGTAGACTTTTTATTTTTCATACTGCTGTTTGAAGGCAGCTGATAGGGTAAGTTGAAGTTAATTTCCAGTTACGATTAAAGGAGGTCAATTCTCGGAAACAATAATTTATTGCAAAATTCTTCAGACAACATAATAAATCGCCAAAACAGGGTGCTCGATGCTCTGGATTTAGTGAACAGGACAGTAGAAATCTTCTTTCTGCTCCTACATGCACCCCCCCCGGCCCCCTTATCATCGGCTTATGAGAAAAAAGAAAACTGAATAGAATCGAAAAGAAATGTTACTTATAATCTAGATATGATTAATTTACTTGTAATTGACTCTGTCAAGCCTCAAGGGTGAAGGCGTCATAAAATTCAAACATTATGCATTATTCAATCAAATCGAGGAAATTCGAAAGAATTCAGATTTACATTTCACAGTAAAGAAAATTCTTACCCCAATTCAAGTAGATTGTTTGGGCGTTGATCTGTTCGATATGGCGCGATAAAACCTGCTATCTAGGTAAACATTGTGGTAAAGAAAGATATGAGTAAGATTTCTAAATTTAGAACGAGGGAAATTTCGGCAGGTCAAAGGTAGCGGAGGAGATAACTCTGTTTTAATTCGCGGTCAATCACTTAGAGTTGTCTTTCTTTGAATACTGTACAATGTTCATTGAATGTAGGGGACATCGCTTCTTCAAATCTCCGCCCTACTATATATCACCAGTCGAAGAAATGAAGAATTGAAGTAACGATGCAAAGAATTGAAGTATTGATGCGGAGATTTGAAGAAATGATGCGAAGTAATGATTATTTCTTCAAATCTTCGTATCATTACCTCAAATTTTCCCATCATTACTTCAAATTTTCGCATCATTTCTTCAAATCTTCGCATCATTACTTTAAATCTTCAAATCATCGCATCATTACTTCAAATCTTCGCATCATTACTTCAAATCTTATATATGATATATTTGCTCCCTCAACTTCACCCCAATGACAAAAAAACAAACAAACAAACAAACAAAACAAACAAATTAAAAAACAAAAATAAAAAAACGAAAATCAAGAAGCAAAAATCAAACAAACAAGTAAAACCAAACAAAAACAAATTTAAACAAACCCGCTTCTATAAATACTAATTTAGCTACAACTGAGAGAGACCTCGGTGCAGAATCGGTCCAACAATTTTGCTTTTCAAATAAATATTGTTTAAACCAACAATTTTGCACACACATGTATAGATACATGTAGCTTCAATAGGGATGTTCGAGTGACGAAAAAGTGACGTCACACTGCGCATGCGCATGAAAATTGGTTGGCAAAAAGTGGTTCTCTTATATAATATGTATAGCAATGTCCGCTGCTATTCACGTTAGTAATCTTTATCGGTACAGTTTATCGACAGATATAATTAAGTTAAGATTACTTCAAAGTTGTTATAATATTAATCGTTCGTTTTAGTTGCTTGTGATATTTTTTTTAAACTAATTTTTCTCTGTTAATCACCGGTATGTATAATTAGCATTTAGTCTTTCTGTTGGTTGATTTAATTTAAATTAAAAGTCGTGAATGTGAACATCTTATATCATCCATCAGTTTGTCAAGTCCAACCTACATGTATACAGTGTATCTCGTATACACAAGACAATGATCTGACACCTGCCATTTACCTTGATTTTTGTCGGCTGTCCAGGTAGATTTTTCACCCAGGCGCCGCGGCGGAACCAATGATCCGAAAAGGAGAGAATGCCTAGGCATGTGATCTATCCATTTCATATTTCAGTTTTTGATATTTTGACACGGATGAAACATCTAAACCAATTGTTTGGGGGTAAATACTTACATTACATTTGTCTTTTATAGTTCAAAGAAGCTAAAAGGAAATACAACCCATTTATATATCGTTCATAATCATGTAAAAGTTGGAACAATGGATCATTATTCAATATTTCTCATATATATCTCAAGATTTATTTATTTATTTATTTATTTATTTATTTATTTATTTATTTATTTATTTATTTATTTCAACGAGATAATTGTTTGAATAATTCCGAAAATTAGATGGAAGTCCGAACATCCATTCTTGAAATTCTTTTCAAAATACTGGATGTTTTAACAGTCGAGGTGCAAAAGATGGAAATAGAATGCTAGGATTTTATATGGTCCGAGATCCCTCTCTTTAATCCATATTAACATTTCTCATTTATTTTTATTGTGTATTTTAATCTTATCTTTCATTTTAAATTCATTAATGTCTCTTTTTATCCAACAATTTTCAATCTTAAGGGGCGAGGCTGCCCAAACTTACATGGAAGTTGAGAAATAAATGCTTCTTTAAGCATTCTAAAATTATAATCTTGAGCTCTCCCCCCCCCCCCCCCCCCCCTTTCTCTAGCAAGCAAAAAGTTAGATAAGGCCGGCATGTCAATTAAAAAAAAATCCATATCCAAAGTAAGAAAATTACTGAAGGAATAATAAAAGAAAAAAAAAGATAATTTGTGCGTGTTTTCATTGTTATTACTATGACCGGCATTATCTATAAATTGGAGACAGTCTTGAGAAAAAAACAAAAACTAACCCACCCCCCTCCAAAAAAAAAAAAACATGCTAAGAAAATTAGTACTCTTTACTTCATTAACGTTGTCTGCGAGTTAAATAAAAATTTTTTTTCCGTTTTGCGTTTTCAAACAGTTCGACATTAATTTTGGTCAAACAATTTCCCTCTTTCCATCCCGTTCAAATGCTCCGCCTTAATTAAATCACAACTAATATGCATGTTTGAGGGATCTAGGTGTGTATTTGTCAAAACAACTGGTAATTAGTCGGGTATGTTACACCTAATACAGGAGCATAATAATGGGACACTATGAATTACACCGGCTTCTTTGAAAAGCAAAATTTGAAGAAAAAATCGGCAGTTTATTGATTCTTGTCCCCCCCCCCCCCCCCCAATCGAACGGCAATCTGATATTCTAACAATCTCAGCGAGATTTCTTTATTGTTCACACAGTTGTGATAAGAATGGTCAGTATCACAGCAGGACTTATCAATAAAATAATAATAGGAAAGTAGCGTATATTAGAGCATCAAGTATCGATTTATCCCCGGGTATCCCGTATATTTCCCTTCATTTTGCCAACCAGCCTCGTTTTCGCGAGACCCGTGACGTCACGGCGAACATCCCTATATTTCGAGCGTCCCACGCGTTGTTTCCACATACCTAAATAAAAAAGAAGCCCAACAACAAAAGACACCGGAACAGAAACAACGGTTGGGACGGGCGAATGTTGAAGCAAATGTACAGAAAGTCAGCGAAACTACACCATTCCTGCTTCATGATGACGTTGCATTCTGACGTCATGACGTATTAGTCGTAACTTGTTAAAAATGGCAGTCAGATGAAACGGTTTCAAGTCACATATATAATCAAACATGCAAGTAGAGCATGATTCAATGGATTCAATTAGATTATTCAATTTGAATACGTTTACCGCTGAAAACAGGTTGTCCTACATCCATGTAGACCGGAATTGATTCCGAATTACATGGTTTGAGTAGTAATTAAGCCCAGAGACTCTGGCGAAACCGCACGACTGTGTTTGTATGTTACACAGAATTTTTACAGAATTAACATTGGAAACCGGTATTTTTTCCTATTTATTTACACGTGTTATCTTCAAGAGGACTGCGTCCTCTATGAAAGTAATTTCTGTCATGGATCAACAGATAGTCATATCTAAAATTTTGAAAAGTTTACCAAAGTTAAGGTCAAGGTCACCAGGTCAAAAGGCAGGGTTTCATTCAAAAGTGATAAATAAACTATGAGTGAAATATGGAAGTTTTATCCATAAGGGTTAAAAAAATGTAAGTAAGGCTTATGTTTTTATGAAACAGGTCAAACATCAAGGTCAAGGTCACTAGGTCAAAAGTCAAGGTCACATATGATCGATCTGATCACAAAGTGTTTGCAAATGCAGTATGGAATCCGTATCTCTCAAGGTTCAAAAGATATGGTCATGGTTAATGTTTTTGAAAAGTGGGTCAAAAATCAAGTTCAATGTCACTAGGTCAAAAGTCAAGGTCACAAATGAAAGGTCTTATCAAGGTATTTTATTAAGTCTTCTCATAATTTAATCCCTAATGGTTAAAACATAAAATCAGAAATTTCTATCTCAAGGTCAAATGTCAAGGTAATTTTTTGTGACTGCATTTGACTCGTCTAATTAAACTTTATCATCTTGTAAAGTTTCAAGTTGCTGATCCAAACATCTCAAAGGAGAATTAAACGCAACACTTTAACCAAAATGTTGACGCACTGACGGACGGACCCACAGGGACTCAAATCCCTCTAAGAAATTGCTCACGTTACCTTCATTATAACCGTAAAAGTCTTTAGAAGAAATTATACTATATGTTGTAAACTAACATAAGGATCCAAGTAGCTGTGGACGGACCGACGTACTTACTGAAGTGCAATTGTGAGGATTTCGACTTGTGAGTTGCAAAATCCGGCTCTAAATTGTGAGGTACAAATCAAAAGGGCAAAATGTACCCCGGGCATGAAAACCCTGACAAGTTCACTTCATACATGCCACACAGTCATCCAGACGCTACGGACAAAAAATAATTCCGATGTTCGTTTCAATACTTGTCACATACACAGGGTTTCTCTGTGCATGTCAGATACAAGGACTGAATTTCGTGGTGCACTTCGAAAGTCGGTTTTTCATCACAAAAAAAAACTATATGTACGGAGTCTATTGATTTTCATCACAAGCGTAGTTCAGTGAGAGCGGAGTGACAGACGGACAGACGGGCTTCGCCATTTCATAGACCGTATTTTGCTTCGCTATCCGGCCAAAAACGAATAAACAAGAAAACTATTAATGCAAGGCGTTGATTCGCCAGTAAAACAAAGATACCATGAAAAGCATAGATCGATACTGACGGCATGCAAAATTTTCTTAATATCTCTCTGCACAAACCTTTCATTGCGGTGCAATAATTTTCATATATATATGGTTTAGAACTCATAATTGGATTAATAGGGGCCATAAAAATTTAAAGAGTCAAATTTCTCGGTATGAGAGAATAGGAAGTCGAAAAATCAATCTTTTAATACATGCGCAACCTCCCTGAGATGAAACTTTTGAAAGAAACGTGTTTTTATTTTGCATGAAAACGCTCGTGGTGTAACAATGTATTAGATCCAAAGAAACATGCCGCGGTGACTGTTCTAACCTGGAAATAGACAATTGTGGTGCATATATGTAGAATAAATGTCATCATTTGTGTATTGTTACGGGTACATAGTATGCAACACCCAGCAAGTGTATTCTCTATACAAAACCGTGTAACGTAGCGAAGAGCTCTATCGCTCAGTTTGACCCATGAAATGAACATTCAAAAGTTAGAAGAGAGAGAGCTAGCCTCTTTTATTTTTATGCGAAGATGCGAGGTGTAACCTGTGAAAAATTACTACAAAAAAAGAAGCTAGAATTCAAATAATCTTTGTATGCATTTTCGTTAATGCATATAGTTGAGTCGTTGTGTGGAATAAGTGTATGACAATTTAACGTCTTCAAATTCATTAGCATCATTTTAGAGCAGATAGATATTTACAGCCTGGACCAGACATGCGCGTTTTGGGTAATAAATCCACGTCAGTGATCCTCAATCTTAACAATGTAATATGACCACAATCTGTGAAAATTGTCAGAAATATACCGAGAGACGTAGCAAAATGGCTGGGATATGATGCTACAGGACCAAAGTAAAGACAAACACAAAAGCCGAAACCATATTCTAAAAACCACAACCGAAAGACTTAGGAATTTTGGAAAAAAATGTTTCGAAGCGAAAAGAAATGGGACAAATAGACTGAGATAATGACAGAAGCTCTCGGACGAGATCCACAGAAACACGAAGGACCACTTGTCTAATGAACAAAAAATTCTTCAATACTTATGCGCCATTTATAATAAAATTCTTTTTTACCCGGCGTCGTCTTTCATATTGTAATGATGTGATGTTATTGCTCTTTTTGTTTCATTGCTCTCTAACTTATAAATATATATGTCCTATATTCTCTGTTGTCATATGTGCATCATATATGTTAAATCCTGAGCAAAATTTTTATTTCTGTCAGATTCCGGTTAGACACTTTAGATTCAGGTGTCGAATATACTTTTAATACTCATACCAAACTGGGGTACACTGCGATGATTTCCATTTATACTAAATAAAAATCATTTGTAGACTTTTTAAATTAATATTTGATTACAGATACCCATTCATGTTATTTGTTTTAAACGCTTCTATGCGAAGCGGATATCATTGAGCATGGCTCTGAGAATGGTTCGAAGCGATCTCAGAATTTGATGCTGGAGTACTCAAGATTTGAGCATGGTACTGTACTCCAAACATTTTATAATCTCGAAAATCTTGAGCCATGCTCAAATTGGAGCACGTTCTCTGTTTTAACACGGACAACGTGCTCAAGAAATTTAATAATCCCGGGGCCAGATTTGTATAGTCACGAGTAGACCGAAATCAAAAGTCAACAAGAAAACTATTGATGCAGAGCATCAATTCGCCGGGAGAACAAAGATACCATGAAAATCATAGACATTATTAACAGAGTATTATGGTATCGAATCCTGTTTGGAATTCCTTCGTGTCATCGTGCCATCGCAGACATGCACGTTTCGTCAACAAACAATAATTACACAAGAATACACATAAACCAACGAGACAAATGGGCAACCGATGTCGACTTGAACGGTATCGACTTTGTGTGGTTTTTCGTATTACGTGCTAACATTCTTCCAACTTTTCCGGTTCCTCACTGTGAGATAACGAGACAAAGGTTTAGACGGGACCCGTCACAGAGCCCCTTCGTTGCAGTCAGTAAGTGTGCAACTCGAAAAATGCAAGGTTCTAGATGGGTTTCATGTAAAATGCCCCTCTGGAAACACCCCCTTCTATGTATGTAATGAATTCAACTCTTCAACAGAGTCAGAAACAATACATTGGCCATAATAAATTGAAATATCTGTATAATTGAAGCTCAGTGAGTGCCAAAACATGAGATGAACAAGACTGGTCCTAAATCGTGACAAATATCACACCTTAATTGTGTTTCTGTCTCTATATCACACTGCATACTGACCATCGCTCGCGTCGGGACTCAATGATCATGAGCGAGCTTCGCCCGCAGAGCAAGGACTGTTTTCCCTATACCCAATGCTTTTTGTGTCCATTTATATAGTTTGTTAGGTACATATATAAGTCCCTACGGAAGCCGACTAGTGCCAACTTTAGTGAAATTTTCAAGTCGTAATTACGACTTAGTATGTCGTAATTACGACTTACCTATCTCGTAATTACGACTTAGTTATCTCGTAATTACGACTTAAAATTTTCACTTAGGTTGGCACTAATCGGCTTCCGTAAAGTCCCTTTCGTTTTGTTTTCTTATTTATAATGTCATCTTACATTGAGACAGAATTTTGATAATACAGTTTGTGAGCGTCTAGAAGGAACTTGTAGATAGGAAAGTTATCGAGACCCTTGGGTAACCGGAAATGTGAGAGGATTGTGCGCACGTAATCCGGATAAATACACCATTTGCTGCTGGCGTGACAGATGGACGTCCTAAGTCGTTACTGATTGCTCATTAGTCTCGTAAGTTTATGTGTAGTCTTTTGTGTTTGATGTTCCTTGTCCCTTTTGCGTTTCTTGCTGAACATGTACCTGTCTTTTCTTTGTTTTTTTCATTGGGCGTTTTATTGGTGTTTTACTACACAATTGGTGGTGCCACCGAGTGTTTTTGGATATATCCTCCTTTGTTATCATCTTATTAAACCCTATACATGTACAGGTGCGGGTGCGACTAGCCAACAGGGGATGCTTACTCCTCCCGGGCACCTGGTCCAACCTCTAGCTTGCTAGGGGTCCGTCGATGCTTAATTTTGTGCTCTATTGTGAGTGATGTTGAGATTATCGTCAGGATCTTCTTTAACTCATGTGGTTGTTTTAATAAGGAAGGTTGAATTTGTCAATATTGAATATTGTCCTATATGTGCATTTCAGCAAGTTATTTCTCACCAGTGATGCGCGAGCCTGACAGTTTTTCAAGAAATAATCAGGTTTGTTTTTGCTCTTATCATTATGAAATGATAGCAACGCCAACGCTGCAAGGTACGCCCGTCGGGGTATATGTAATTATGTCAGTTTTAGTCTCAAAATTATTTGACCTTTACACTTTTAAATTTCTCCATTCACATGATTAAGAGACAAAAAAAGAGAACACATTGTAAAAAATATGAAAGAACATGTGCTGCTCATGAACGTCGTATTTTAAGCCTGTTACCCTGAAGTTTATGCAGTAATATTTTAATTTTAAGTAATTGCACGTCTGCTTTGATATACTATTATTGCTTAACATTCCAAGCATGATCAACCATCTGTTGTTATTTCTATTTACAAATCAATCTTTGTGTTGCTTAGGTCCCTGCAATATGCTCTAATGGTCATCTTACAGTGAGGAAGTTAATTTACTCATCTACTGTCCGTTCTTAGAGACCGTTGCTAACCGGAAAAGTGGACTGCAAAATTTGTGCTGCCACCAAGTATTGTTTGTAGTCTTTTGTGTTTCATGTTGAACTCCATTGTTGTGTTTGGTGTTCCTTGTCCCTTTTGCGTCTCTTTCTGTACACGTGTTTGCTCTGTGTTTTCCAAGGGGTCTTTTGGTATTTTCTTGCACGATCTGTGCTACAACCGAGTGTTGTTGGAAATCCCCTTCTTTCTTTCCATCAGTTGGATGACGAGTTGATTCTGCAAAGCACATATTAAACCTTATAGAAGGTTGGAATTGTCAATATTGAAATATTTGTCCTATTGTAAATTTTCAGTGCACCATTTGCGCATTTTCAGCATTTTATTCCCTCTTCAGTGCTGCTCGAGCCTTTCAGTCTTTCAAGAAATAACAAGATTTTTTCCCCCTCTAATCATTATGAAAGTATAGCAATGCCAACGCTGCAAGATACGCCCGTCGGGGTATTACTTTGTCATAAATAATTTTTTGAATGGAATTATGCCAGTTTTAGTCTCAAAATTACTTGACGTTTACACTTAATTTCTCCATTACCATGATTAAGAGACAAAAAAAAGAGAGAACAACTTGTACGAAATATGAAAGAACATGTGTTGCTCAAGAACGTTGTATTTTAAGCCTGTTACCCTGAAGTTTACGCTGGTTTCTATACAATTTGATGACGTCACAATAAGTTGACTTCAGATACCTGCGCAAATGGGAAGAAACTCTGTATTTCAAAAAGACCGAATTCTATAATTGTTTGAGGTTCGCAGTCAATGTTCATATTTTAAAGAGATAGGGCCACGAGACCCCTAAATCGGCCCTCGATTTTTCTTTAGAAATAAATTTCATGGGGAATACTTGATATCTCTTATGAAAATACACGAATGTTTACCGCTTTTAGTGAGAGAAAAATATCACCAAAAATAGTGTCATTTAACTGTAATGACGTCATGAAGTTACGTTATTTTGACGTTATTGACAAAATATGGCGAAAATTGCTTGGGATTTTGTCTTTTGTGGAAGAGTTCAATGTGGCCACATGATTTAAAACGTCTTTGACAACAGGATACAATGATAATCTTTCACATATAATTTTTTCATCCTAGTCAATGCATGCGGCCATTGCTAATGTTATAGAAATATACAGTTTTTGCATCAATTTCGCAGAATATGACAAATTTTGGTGTTTTCAAAGGGCTAAAATATTGATTAACGCAATGTTTACAAAAGATAGATTCGTGATGCAGTAGAGAACGTTTCAAAATGTCAAATCACAGTTAGAATCCTATGAAGTACAATGTTCAAAATTAGGGCCAATATCGGGCTTCGTGGTCCTACCCCTTTAAGTAATTGTATGTCTGCTTTGATATATGGCTTAAAGGTACAAATAGTCTAACAGGGTTTAAACTGTCAATGATGAAGTTTTACCGTAATTAGCTTTTAAGTACTACCATTTGAACATTATATATTACTTACATAAAACATCTCTCACATTTTTGTTTTATAGACGTTTTTACTCTCTGGTACACACGATTTCGGTAAACTTCGGATGGTTATTTGCATATACAGTATGTAGAAATATGTCACGTTTAGCAAGGTCAAAGTGAACACGCTACCACGATCAGCCAATCGCTTGAATGAACTTCACACCTTGGGATTACTATGAAAATGTAGTAAACCACGTATACAGTCTTTTTGAAATTCTCTCTAAAAATTCTCTCTAATATTTCATTAATTGCAAGTACAAGATTGATATCATGTAAAGATATCAGGTTCCATTCAAATCACCTCTTTGAACGTGGATAATCGAACACTTTCAAATGACTAACAACGTGTTATAGTGTATGATGGCTTGAATGGGAGGCAGGTGTAGTCTGCTATACACATATGCGTTTGTTTACCAAATCCTGAATGAAAATTAACCTTTATTTAGTTATGATTTTTTGTTCCTTTTTTAATATTTAATTTAGACTGTGAATATATATATTATATATACACATATCAAAATTACTGTGAATATATATATACACGTCAAATTTATATATATTTATACTTATCATAGATAAAAATAAACGAGAACTATAAATGTACATGTACACTGTAGATCCCCTTAGCTATTTTTCCCTCAGACTTGTTAGAGTTTTAATTTCACGGTCTTCCTCTAAGCTAGGTCTTTATAACTTTCCAATACCAAGCCAATACTATTAGTTCATTACATTTCTCTTTTCAGATTTTGATAACACCGATTGTTGATTCATTTTCGTCCCACGTGTTATCCGTCAGCCATATTGTTTTGTTTTGATAGAGTACTAGCCTTATGCAAATAAGTGCTTACACGTGTTCGCAATCGGTCTTCTAAGAATAAAAGTAGGTTATATTAGGGTACCCATTTTATAAGCAATAATTGATCATAGCTCGGTAGTGAGGCCATATGTGACTATTGTAACCAGCCAGTTTCTAATTTCTAAGCATGAAAGACTCGTTTGCGTTAAAATTTTGACAAAACTAGTTGATTCATTGTTTGATCTTGACGAGACCTTTTGTACCTTTAATATTTCAAGCATGAATAACCATTTGTTCTTATTTCCATTTACATATCAATCTGTGTGTTGCTTAGGTCCCTGCAATATGCTCTAATGGTCATCTTACAGTGAGGAGGTTATTTTACACATCTACTGCCCGTTCTTCGAGGCGCTTGGCTAACCGCAAAAGTGGATGGATTGTGCGCACGTAATCCGGATAAAGACACAATTTGCTACTGGCATAATAGATGGACGTCCTAAGTCGGCACCGCATGCCCATTAGTCTCGTAAGTTTATGTGTAGTCTTTTGTGTTTGATGTTCCAATGTTATGTTTGGTGTTCCTTGTTCCATTTGCGTCTCTTTCTGTAGTCGTGTTTGCTCTGTGTTTTTCCAAGGGATCTGTGAGTGTTGTTGGAGATCCCCTCCTCTCTTACCATCAGTTTGATGCCTAGCTGATTCTGCAATGTAGATATTCAACATTATGACAAATATGGATAATGACCATATCCCTGTATACAGCACAAAATCGATAATTCAGAAAATCAGAAACCGAAGGCATACAAAATCAGGAAAAAACAGGAACCAAAGCAAATAAACAAAAACCTCCACCACATGAAAAGAAGCGAACTCCCGATATGGGAGTGACCAGGTGCCCAGGAAGAGTAAGCATCTCCTGCTTGCATGCAACACCCGCCGCTTCAATTCGGTAGAACTGTCACATCCGGTTACTTCCATTTCGGAAGACATAGAGTACAATTTTTGGTTGGATGGTTCAAATGGTCTATGACAGAATATCATCCATCATTCTGGAGAGTGGGACATCATAGTGTATGACGAGTTCCCCATATCGACCGTAGAACTTCCTCAGTGACGATGTTAGTCGTTCTCAAACATATCCCTGACTGAGAAGCTTATCTGAAAGACGCCTAGCTCTCAGAACAAACTCCGTATATTTGGTACTTGCTCTGGCACAGCGTATCAACTGAGGTTTGAAAACGTCATAAGAAGGCGTTGAAGGGATGTTGCTACTCAGAAAAGGAAAGTTTGTAATGCTAAAATTGAAGTCGTCACGTTTGTCATAGAGTGAGGTGTTTAAGTGACCATCATTGTCGTAGGACAACATTATGTCCAAGTAGGATGCTGAATTATTTGTCTCTGTAGTTTCTTTGACCCTCTGATTGATTTTATCCATTCGGAAAGGGCGTCGAGCTGTACATCCTCTTTCTTTTCCCAACGTCTTGCATATTCCTCACAAGAGTTCATAATAATTTTGACATTTTGGTTCCATGTAAAGGACATACTTTCTCTGTATTTCGGACCCTTTTTTAACATTGAAGCCCAGATTTGATTTCAGATAAAACTTCGGTGAGTAAGATCGATACAGATTTGGTAGAACAGTTTGGGGAACTAGCGATGAAATGTTGTTTGTACGTATTCTTATGCATTTTAGGTATGCAGTATAAGTATGATAAATCTAAATCTAAATTGTTAGTGTCGAAGCCAAAGGAAGCAAGAGCTGATTTGTGGTTATCTATTATTTCAGAGGCAGAAAGGTTTGTTGGGGTGTAAGTTGGATTTCCAGGTGTCGAATTTAAACCCAACTCTTTAACTAGACTGTCGAAATAGTACTTTTTGCAAGTAAATGTGTAATTATTTGAGGCTTTGTCTTTGTTTTGTAAAATATGGAAGGTTGAAATTGTCAATATTGAAATATATGTTCTATTGTAAATCTTCAATGCACCATGTGCGCATTTCAGTAATTTTTGTCTCAATAGTGATGCTCTAGGCTTTCATTCTTTCATGGAATAATCAAACTTTTTATGCTCTTATCATTATCAAAAAGAAACATGTTCTTCGTTAAAAGAAAAATCATTTCACTGGCGTATTGTGGTATACTTCCTTCTACGGTATGCTCCGCCCAAACAATTTAGATTGAAGTCAATCAGAGTTCATAATCCAATGAACATATGCGCAGAATAGGGTTTTCACGTTGGAATTTAAATTGTAATCATCCTTGTAACACATTTGTGACTGAAATGTTCAATCATTATTTTGTGTCAAGTCCTTGTTTGATGAACTCGGTTGCTTTAAATAAAATATAGTTTTGAGTTTGTGACTGACGGTCTTGCAGTGTGTATGCTATAACTGTTCCTTATTTGCTGAACGCTACACCTGTTAAACTGAATTCTTTAAAAACAGATTTACATTGAACAACTTTAGATTTCCAGGTACGTTTTATACATTGAAGATTAAAGACCTGTTAAACTGAATTTTTTAAAAACATATTTACATTGAACAAATTTAGATTTCCAGGTACGTTTTATACATTGAAGATTAAAGACCTGTTTAACTGAATTTTTAAAAAACAGATTTACATTGAACAACTTTAGATACGTTTTATACATTGAGGATTATCGAGTAAGACACCTTTGTTCATCAATATACTATAAACGCGGAAATTTTCGCGTGGGGATAATTTTCGCGTTTTTCGCGAATCGATAGACATCGCGAAAAATTGCCCCCACGCGAAAAAAATCCCCGCTGCATCTTTATAATGGGAAAATTTTATCGCGAATATTTCGACAACGCGTTTTGTCTTGATGTTGGAATCGCGAAATTTTGTCTCAGCGAAATTAACCTCGTTTACAGTATATATTATCAAAATGGTAATAGAGATTTTATTGAGGCAAAGGAAACTTGCTTTAACATTTATTTAGTTCAATTTCTTGGAGACGATTTCGTAATTGTTCGGACAAATAATTCAATAAATATTTTCTGTTTCCAAGAGCTTGCAGAAAAAAGAACGCTTTCCACTTTTTTGTCATGCAGATGCATGTCGTGAAAACAAAACGCTGGAAACGCCAGTTATAGCAGATCAATTTTCAGTTACGTCTCTTACCATTAGACTACCAAATTAGAATTTATACATCTTTTAGATGAGATAAAGAAGATCCTGACGACAATCTCAACAGCACTAACAATAGAGCTCCAAATTGAGCATCGACGGACCCCTAGCAAGCTAGAGGTGGGACCAGGTGCCCCGTGAGAAGTAAGCATCCCCTGTTTGGCTAGCAACACCAGCCGTCGATGTTCACGCATGAAAATGAAACCAATATCTACAAAACATGCACTGTCTGAGGTTATGTCTATATAGAAAGTGTTATGACGACCATCGCAGCACATTTAAGGCCTTCCATGACGTCATTGACAAAATTTGATGTCAGTTTTGATAGCTATTTTCAAGGAATTATCAAATTGTCCAAATAAGATGGAATGAAATAGTTTATGTATCAGTATAGATGCTATATCATAATTTATCTGTTAATTACTGATATATGCTCCCCGAACGTCGGGTTGTCACGTGACACGTATATTTTCGTAGATCAACATTGGTCATACAAAAACAGATGGCGCAAGGTGAAACCTTATCATTCAAAGAAAATATTGATACCATACTACAAAGGGGGGTTTCATTTACCTACTTCTTGCTGGGGAAATCTTTGATAAAGAACGACTACTTGAAAAATCGAGAAAAATATACCCATTTCATTAAATATTATCGACACTGGCACGAATGGCAGAAAATTTAAAAGAAAATATAGAATGTAAACGTTTCCCCCAGTTGAATTATTGAAGAACACCTATCACTTAAAATGTGTGCCAAATTTCATTTTAATTTATGTACGGTAACATCTTGCGCCGTTGCAGTTTTTCTGACAGGTGCTAATCGGTTGTTCGTTCGTTTACCAAATAAACGTTCTGTGGAATCAGATTTATTCAAGGGACGTAATCGCGCTCTCTGTAAATTCCGTTTTAATTTTTTAAATAAATGATAATTTGAATAAAATTTTCATTTCAACTTATGAAAAAATATCAAGCAATATTTATTCAATTCTGTTAAAAAGTTTCATTTCACATTTTGTATATTGAGGGGTGAATCGCGGAAAAAAGGGGGGGAGGAGGGCGCCACGCCGGGGTGTCGGTCTTGCCGGCTACCGTACTAACCCATATGAACCCAATATACATGCATTGAGATTAACATAATGCTGTATAATATCGGACATGCATTAGAATTGCATGGATTGATTATATTAATTCGTAATATTAACTTACATACATTACACGTCCCTTTAATAATCATTACCGTGACAGAAAAAAAAACCTTGTTTGACTTATGACGCCTTTGACCGCAATGGGATCGATAACATACATAAATTCTTCACTGTTTATACCAAAATTTCTTTATGTTATGGATTCTCTGGTTTCTTATTTTAAGAAAGGAGACCTTATAGTCCTATGGTCTCTGCACAACAGGTAATTCTAGATCCAATATTATTTTTTCTAGACATCGGGAAAAAAATAAGGGTAAAAAAAATAATAAACCTGATGTTTGTTTCCCAGCAGAAAAAAAAACTGAATTTGATCAAGATTGAAAATAGAGGAATCGGCAAATTCCGTGGATGATTTCCGTTGTCATATTAATATTAAAATTTAGGTATACTTTCATTCTGATTTAAAATTTAATTTCAATGTGTCAGAAGACTGTTTCTTTTCTTTTTTTTAAAAAACACTTTCAGTGTATATTTTCTATAACAAAAATAAATAAATAAAAACACCACCCATGTAAAAGCGTAGCTGACATTGACATTGAAAAGCACTTATAATTACTTGCAATTGCATGCAAAAGTTGATGAAAATTGAAAGTAAGTTTCTATTCATCGCCCACGCTGCACTGACATTGGGAATCTTCTGCTCGATTTTATTTAATTAGACTTC
The DNA here is from genome assembly GCA_033119305.1 of Pinctada imbricata. Lineage (NCBI taxonomy): Eukaryota > Metazoa > Mollusca > Bivalvia > Pterioida > Pteriidae > Pinctada > Pinctada imbricata. The sequence goes on along the minus strand of VSWD01000014.1, from coordinate 34,640,506 downwards.
ATATGTTTTATTTGAATTCCATGTCCCCTGAAAGTGAATTTGTACTTATAAATTCTTTATGAGATCGACGAAATACATGGTAGTGTGTTTGACAGAAATTTAAAGAGCGGTCCTTGATTTATGGGGCCGGGAAAGGGGGTGGATCGGGCTAGAGGACTTTTCAGTGTATGTATAACGGCTTTGTTTTGGGTGGGTTTTTTCTCTCCTTTCGTTTGCATTTTCAGATCATGAATTTATTTGATAGTCGTCCAGACAGGATTATTATTTACAGCAGATGCAAAATTCAGAGATTTTTTGGGGTCACATCTATAGCCGGATTTTATGCAGCAATCATGTTTCCCTTCGCCCTTCAAAATATTTGAAAGGTTACTTCTTTATTATAATATCGGATCCTTGTCATAACAAACATTTGTATGTATATGATCAATAAATGTGCCTCGGAATGGTCGAGCAGCAATCCTACCTTGTTTCATTACTCCCGATATTTTCGTGACAACATGATGGGGGGGGGGGGGGAGGGACGACAGACAAAGTGATCCACCAAAATTTAGATAAACGACTGTCCTATGACAAATTTGATGTAAGCATTAAGCAAATTTGTTGAATATTCTCAGTATTTCAAATCTTTATTTGACCGATGACCCAATCTTATTTTTTTCTGCATTGCAGATATCAAATAAAATAATTGTAAAGCTGGAGCAAATTAATGGTGCGTGAATAACTCTTGCCAGGAGCTTGAGATTATTTGTCATTTTTTTCCTAACACCATATTAAGAGTGACCGACATTTTAATAACTGGTATTATGGGACCTTTCCTTAACAGCCACCTTGTACGAGATGTTCTGCAAGTACTACAATAATTTATTTAAGTGTCTTTATTACATACCATGCAGGTGTCAGTAGCTACATGTATCTTTTGAAAGCAAAGTCAAGCTTAAATTTCAAATCTTCGTATCTGCTCTTGCCATGCACATAGAGATTTGTGTACATGTTGACCTTGAAAGCCCTCTCATGCTCGGCTAAATGCTTCAGGCAGACAAACTATCAAAACAAAAGCAATTTTAACCCCCCCCCCTCCCCGCTCTTGGAGATTTGAGCATGAAGTCTAGTACAGATCAATTTTAGGAGATATTAATTTTCTTTATTATATATTCAAAGTAACATTTCTTCATCTGTAATGTGTGTGGTTGTTCAAAGTTATTATTCAAGCATTCACTCTTCAAGGCAAGGATCTGAAATAGAAAAAAAAAATATTGACTATATAAATCTAGCTTTTAAAATCCAAAGTGTATGGTACAGCTTGGACTCAAAATTCATAATTTTACAAGTTTAATAGTTATGTAATATACATGTATGACCTAGCGACATAAATTACAAAGAATTCGCAGTGATATGTTATTATTTCATGAATAGCTAAATAAGCCTGGTATGGCTATAGTTTTAGATTCACTATAGATAGTAAATATATTTATTTTATTTGACTTCTTTTTTAAATCATTATAATATTCCTAAATAGGCAAAACAAATGTTACTCTAGACATAAATTTAAAAATTCTGTACCTGCAAAAATATCCAAAATGAACAGTACTGTGTGGCTAAGATACATGCATGTGTTTCTGAAACTTTCACAGTGTGTGACAATATTTCTTTTCATGCAGCAGCTGGTGTGAAATCCATTCTAAGTTAACATTCTGAAGGAAAAAAAATAATAATTGGTATTTGAATATTTCGATATTTCGGTGCACATACTACTGCAAGTATAACTTACTGTACAACTACAAGTGTATACAGATGTAAACATTTTTATAGGTACATGTTATGAAAACATATACATGGGCATGGGCACATAAGTATTACATTCACCCTTTTTCCTCATATTTCAACTTTCGTACGAACTGATATCATAATCTACAAGTGTCTAAACTATTTACATAAAGTTTAGCTACTACTCAGCTTTGCAGTAACAGAGCAACTTAAGTAAAACGCGTTGAAATTCTGTCATTTACACATACATTTCACACATGTCTCTTGGTAATCTAAGGAATTTCCTTTTATTTCTATGAATAAATTGATTTCATGATGTAATTGTACTAATTCTAAGATATTTCCTTCATACAGCACAAGTTATTGAAGTTTGATATCGCTTATACTTACCAAAATCTGCCTTTTTATTCGTTTTACCCGCTCTGTAAACTGTTGATTGGCACCTGTTCGTCACCTCAAGCTTCTAAGTAACGCAGATCGCATTCTTCGGTGTACGGGGTCACAGAGTACAAATATAGATTAGGGGTTTTCTCAAAAGTATATTGACCCGGCGATGTGTCAGTGATGAAGTAATATGTTTTGTTTTTTGTATAAATGCAATTTTATCTAGTAAATAAAGGTATCAATGATAACGAAAGCTAATAAATGAGTTGCTACCTAACCTGACGACACGGGGTCCATGACGTCATATGACGTTACGTTATTTTGGCGGAAAAAACTTCTACGTCATTTCTATGGAAGGCCTTAAATGTGCTGCGATATGTCGGGATAAAAACATTTAAAACACTTACTGTCAAACCCCTCGCGGGGAACTTTTTTCTTACAGAATGAAGTTACCCAATGATGTTTTTCTCATCATTGCGATGATATCTTTTTTGAATGTTGAAAGCACAGACGTGGATTCAAGAAAAAGTGGTAAGATTCATGATATCTTTTTATTGTAATTATAGCTTAGTTTATTTGTGGTATAATTAAAAATAAAAGCATTGACCATAATATCTGTTTGAAATGGTTCTGTCACATGTTCTGTATATTGTTTGTTGTATTCCTACTGTAGTGTTATGTGGCCACTGCAGATTGTCTTGCTGGGGATCTCTCCAAATGTAAAACGTCTTCAAACCAAATAGCATCGTTTAAGATCAGATATATTTGCAGTATGTGACAGAAATGCACGTTTCGGGTACTTAACCCTCTTCAGTGATCCTCTATTTAAACAATGTAATATGCCCAAAGAGTGTAAAATTGTCAATATTGAAATATATGATCTACAGTGCTAATTTTATTGTACTAGACACGTGTTTCGGATATTGAATCCTCGTCAGTAGCACAACCAAACAATCTAAATAAAGCCAATGTGAATTGTCCTGGCGCCATCTACAATACAGACTTTTAATTCCCTCTTGCCAAATTGAGCAGTTCCACATTTTGTGTAGGGTTGATGCAGAAGCGTATTTAAGGGGGTCCAGAACAGTATCCGAAAGAACCCCATCGGAAAGCTCTGGATCAATTATGACGTCACAATAAAAACGGCGATATTGGCGCGTTTTTCGCAAGAACGTCAGGATTAGGTTACGTAGAAATAAGGGGGAGGGGTAACAAAATCATTATAACTTAAAAACTGACGGTCAAATTTTAATAGGAATTTATCGGTTGTTCACTTGACATATGAAGAAGATAATATGAAGTTTTTACGGAAAATAAATGATAGGGTTTCAGATAAACGGACTTTATGATTAAAAAATTAGCAACTCAAAGACGTTTTGAAAATAGACATAAATTTATCTCCTTTCGACAATTTCTTTTAAAAGTCTTAGTGATCATGTATAATTCTATACATATCCGATTGCCCACATCATATCTAAATGAAAAATACAGAACTTGTAAATATTCTGCTTCTACAGAAGATTTGTACCTGTTTTTCATTACCTAAAGTGTATCAATTTTAACGTCACATTTACGGCCCACTTTAGTGCTTTCAATAGGTATATATGTACGTTCGTAGCTTCAAAACTAACGGTAAAAAATTGATGAAACTTTGCATATAGAAAAAGTATGTTTCAATTATTAACATTTATGATTTTTAGGAAAATTAAATGATAGGATCAGATTCAAGTCTGGCTGTCCTGGACCTCCTTAAGTGAAAATTATGGCCAAAATCGTCGGGGATAGGCGAAAGGAGCTTAGGGTACATTATCATAATTGTTTGACCTCAAAAACTTTTGTTCTACACTCCAAAGCTGACGTCATTTACTGACTAAAAATGAATCGTTTATAGAAAAAGTGATATATCAAAAGAAAGATCATTTCCTGTATATTTTAATGGTACCAAATGATATATACCTTTCCGTTACCATTTTCAATCCGAAAACGAAAGTGAAATGAAAATAGAGAAATTCTGACATATTATTCAGATGGACTTTGGTCCCATTTTGACAATTGTTCCAGAAAAATTTTTAATATAAGAATTATGCCGATTGGAAGCCCAAATTTGTCTTAATAAAATATGAAAGTTATTTAGGGATTCGCCGAATCGTTTTTGAGAAAACCACAATACACCACGGAGAAGCGAATTTCACAAGTCCCCATTCTGAGCCCCTCGCCGGAAATCACCTCTACGTTGTGACTCCTTCCAGTTTGATTTTTATATTCATTTCTAAAAATAGAATCCATGAAAATCTTACACAAATCTTACAGAATCTAATGTTACCTGAAAACTTGCCTTCATTTTAATTATCATACACACTATAGCGATATCAGTCTCCGACTCTGCATATGAAGAAAATTGACCGGGGCCAAATCAGCCTCGAGGCTATAGGGTTTATACTATTTAAACCTTAATTCTAAACATGACCGAAAAAATTATGCCGAAACGTTATTATAGACATAGCAGAATGTATGGGACATGATGCTATAGGACCCATGTTTTAGAAATGTCAACAAATTTTGATAAAAGAAATTTTCGAAAGCGTTGAAGAAACGATCAACCGAAGGAAATTAAAACTCTGTATTGTAGATGGTGCCAGGAAAACTCACGGTGGTTTTATCTAAACTGTTTGATATGAAGTACTACTGACGAGGATTAAAGTATCCGAAACACATGTCTAGTACAACAAAGTGGTACTATAGAAAATAATATTATATTTCAATATTGACAATTGGCTACATGTGCTCTGGGTGACTCCTGGTCCTCTAGCAGTAACATTCACCAAATGGTACAATGTAAAACATCTTCAAGTATCTCATATTTAATGGTAGTAATGAGAATCAGACGTTTAACATCATAGCGTAACGTCAGTCATAGCGTAACGTCAGTCATTTTCCATTTCATCAATTGATTCTTTATTTATTGCGTTCATTTTGACGTTATCTTTTATAATGAGATTCATCATAGCGTAACGTCAGTCATAGCGTAACGTCAGTCATTTTCCATTCTTTATTTATTGTGTTCATTTTGACGTTATCTTTTATACTGAGAATCATCATGTTAAAAGTTATCATTGTGCGTTGAAGTTCCTTGTCCCTTATGCGTCTCTTTCTGTGCTTGTCTCCTTTGTGTTTTTGCATTGGGTGTTTTGGGTTTTGCTGTAGGTGCTGCAACCTGGTGTTGTTGGAGATCCCCTCCTTTGTTTTATCCATAGCGGGAGAATCAATATGCCGTCTGTTCGTTCACTTTAACGTGTCTGATGCGTGTGCACCGCGTGGGATCGAAACGTATAGTGTTGTGATTCCTTAAATAGTTTTTTGATATTTTTTCATTTTCTAAATCAAACTTTACAAAACTGATGAGCCGTTGCAGTAGGACAATATATCAATCCATATCGTCCAGGTATATGAAAAGTTCATAGTTTTTCTCTACACTTCAATAGTTTGTCGACGACTGAAAATAATTCCTTCTGACGAATTCTTGAAGTGTTTGCAAAAACTATAGACGTTTAAGATATATAAACGACATGGACTTACTTATTTTGCACAGTATCACTTAATTGATGAGAAAACATAAAAAATCTCCGTAAGGAATCACAACATCATACATTCCGATCCAACGCGGTGATGTGTGTGTTCCGCTGTTTCATTTCAATACCTTAAGGTTTTACTCCACATACACCAAAATTATTTAGAAATATGTAATATGTGATTGAACGGCTGTCGTCATCACCAAACAAGACATACTTACCTGATCTATACATCAAAATGTACATCGAGACAATCACCGAATTTGACAGGTTTCCATGGAGCTGTTACGACGGGTGTTGCTTGCAATCAGGAGACGCTGACTCTCCCTGGGCACCTGGTCTCACTTCGGAATGCTGTTCATTCCGGGGTTCGCAACTGTTTCGATGGGAATTCTCACGATTTTGCCTTGCCTTCTCGCATTTGAGACTGAATAACTGTTAGGTACTTCTTTGATGTTTATTATCAGGAGGAACAATGAAATAACAAGAATTGGGTAACAACGGCCTCTTTAATTGATCCTTGCTTCATCAAGATCTAAGTGCTCAGTTTTGTCTCTTGCGACTCAATTTTTTATCAGTTTATTTCGTTATGGAGTTTAAGGTTTATTTGGAATATACAATGTAAAATAGACCATGCTTATATGTTTGAAATTCATTTTAAATTTATTTTGTTCTTCTTTTATAGATGACTGTGTCTACATTTCAGAGGTACGTTTTTCTATAACTAAATAAACACAAACATAAATAATTAAATAATAAGAAATAATGTGGACTCTAACCATTCTCGTGATAACGGTCAATTATTTTCTTGATCTATCGAAACTTTATGATTCACATCTTAATGATTCACATCTTTATGATTCACATCTTTATGTTTCACATCTTTATGTTTCACATCTTTATGTTTCACATCTTCCTGATTCACATTTTTCTGATTCACATCTTTATGGTTCACATCTTTATGATTCACATCTTTATGATTCACATCTTCTATATTCGATAAAAGCTATGGTTTTAAGAGATGGATTCATCACAAACCTAAATGTTAAATTTAGACCTGATTAGAAAATCATTCTGAAATGTTGTTGTCTTGTTGGACACCTCGCGATTGTACTCTTTGTGAAAACAACATTTCCACCATTGCCGAAAGAAAGCATGAACTCAAAAATAAGAGTTTTTGTTGTCTTTTCAGTGCAGGAACGATTTACACCTGAAACGAAGAAATGTAGAGGAGAAGGTAATTGAAATACCTCTATGGAACAAACAAAGCATAGAGAGAAAGAGGAGGTCTTATGGTATTCCTCCTTCGGGATTAGAACTTGTACCAAAAGGATCAGTAGAAAGAAAGAGAATGTCTTATGATATGCCTCATCCGGGACTACAACTTGAACCAAAAGGATCAGCAGAAAGAAAGAGAAGGTCTTATGGTACGCCTCCTATGGGACTACAACTTGTACCAAAAGGATCAGCAGAAAGAAAGAGAAGGTCTTATAATGTTCCTCCTTCGGGATTACAACTTGTACCAAAAGGACCAGTAGAAAGAAAGAGAAGGTCTTTTGGTACGCCTCCTATTGGGCTACAACTTGTACCAAAAGGATCAGCAGAAAGAAAGAGAAGGTCTTATAATGTTCCTCCTTCGGGATTACAACTTGTACCAAAAGGACTAGTAGAAAGAAAGAGAAGGTCTTATGATATGCCTCCTCCGAGACTACGACTTGAACCAAAAGGATCAGCAGAAAGAAAGAGAAGGTCTTATGGTACGCCTCCTATGGGACTACGACTTGAACCAAAAGTATCAGCAGAAAGAAAGAGAAGGTCTTATAATGTTCCTCCTTCGGGATTACAACTTGTACCAAAAGAACCAGTAGAAAGAAAGAGAAGGTCTTATGGTACGCCTCCTATGGGACTACGACTTGAACCAAAAGGATCAGCAGAAAGAAAGAGAAGGTCTTATGGTACGCCTCCTATGGGACTACAACTTGTACCAAAAGGATCAGCAGAAAGAAAGAGAAGGTCTTATGGTACGCCTCCTATGGGACTACGACTTGAACCAAAAGGATCAGCAGAAAGAAAGAGAAGGTCTTATGGTACGCCTCCTATGGGACTACAACTTGTACCAAAAGGATCAGCAGAAAGAAAGAGAAGGTCTTATAATGTTCCTCCTTCGGGATTACAACTTGTACCAAAAGGATCAGCAGAAAGAAAGAGAAGGTCTTATGGTACGCCTCCTATGGGACTACGACTTGAACCAAAAGGATCAGCAGAAAGAAAGAGAAGGTCTTATGGTACGCCTCCTATGGGACTACAACTTGTACCAAAAGGATCAGCAGAAAGAAAGAGAAGGTCTTATAATGTTCCTCCTTCGGGATTACAACTTGTACCAAAAGAACCAGTAGAAAGAAAGAGAAGGTCTTATGGAACGCCTCCTATGGGACTACAACTTGTACCAAAAGGCTCAGCAGAAAGAAAGAGAAGGTTTTATAATATTCCTCCTCCGGGATTACAACGTTTACCAAAAGGACCAGTAGAAAGAAAGAGAAGGTCTTATGGCACGCCTCCTATGGGACTACAACTTGTACAAAAAGGATCAGCAGAAAGAAAGAGAAGGTCTTATAATGTTCCTTCTTCGGGACTACAACTTGTACCAAAAGGATAGGTAGAAAGAAAGAGGAGGTCTTATGGTATGCTTCCTCGGGGAACATGTACCATAAGGACCCGTGGAATGAAAGAGAAGGACATATGGGTTTTCTCTTTGGAGATTACAACTTCAAAAAAACGAAGCAGCTTTGCTCGTTTTCGATTTAACGAATCTTGCTGATGGGGATGATATTCCCTTTAATTTTGTCCTTCAAAATTTCCTCCACTTCGACTTCATTTTTAAATTGCTTTATGTATTTGAATTTCCCATAATGAAATGCGAAAGATGATTTTACTGTGATATAACACACACTACCGTTGGAATGTAACAACTGAATTTATTTGCATTCCCTATCATGTGATATTTCAAAATATGATCATTTCCCTTTCAAAATTGTCATGTATCTCCGTTATTAAACATACTTAGTTAATTAAAAGTTGTTTAATATGTTCTTTCAGATGTATAAATATAAGTGCTTCCCTCTTAATCTTAACACCTTCAAATGTGTATAGATAATCAATTATAAATTTTGTCTACAGGAAGTATGGCGTACATATTTAATATTAGGCATCATATATATTATTTTACTATTTTTTCGGAAAGTTTTCCTTTCATCCAAAAATATCATCGAAATTAGAAGAAGGTTGACATCGTAGCGCCATCCATCAAATGCTATTTTGAACATAGATTTTATTTGGATATGCTACTGAATCGACCCGACTGGAAATGTGGATCCGCGCACTCTCTGTAAAGTAAATGAATGTTAAAAGTCTTCAAATACAATAGTATCATTTAAGAACAGATCAATTAACAGCATGGACCAGACATGCACGTTTTGGGTACTTAACCCTCGTCAGTGATCCTCAATTTAAACACTGCAATATGACCAAACAGTATGAAAATTATTATGTCCAAAAATGTACTGAAAGACGTAGCAGGATGGGTGGGATATGATGCTGCAGGATCCACGTTTTAGAAATTTCAAAAAATTTGGTAACAGAAATTTTCGAATGCATTGAAGAGACGATCAACCGAAGTTGATCGAACTTGGCTACATATGCCCTCGGGTACACCAGCAATGACACTCACCAAGTAGTTCAACTGTTAAACGTCTTCAAGCTCTACATTTAAGAATAGATAAATTTACAGCATGGACCAGACATGCACGTTTCGGGTACTTAACCCTCGTCAGTGATCCTAAATTTAAACTATCAAAATTGACCAAACAGTGTGAAAATTATTATGTCCAAAAATGTACCGAAAGACGTAGCAGGATGGGTGGGATATGATTCTGCAGGACCCACGTACTAGAAATTTCAAGAAATTTGGTAATGCCTCCTACGGGATTACAACTTGTATCAAAAATGTACCGATAAATGTAGCAGGATGGGTAAAACAATTTCTATTATACAACGGATGACATTAAGTAATACCAGCCCTTGGCCGTTATGTCTTTTATACAAGTTAATAGATGGCTTACATGTATCGACTTTTCGATTTACGTAAAAATATTTTAATGAAACATTGCACACAATTGAATTTAAATATTCAAATGTAAAATACATTATTTTCACGTCTTTCCATTGATCAGGGAAACGATGTCGGAATATGACGTCATATATCCTGCACGTGACGCAGTATTTCCTCACTTATCGTACATCGAAATAACTGATAATCAATGATTCGTTTAAAAAAAGAATCATCGAAATTATAGGGCCATATGAAGAGGTTAGCGCAGCTTGTCCTTCGTGTAGCGTTGTCTAGAGTTTTATGAAGTTTTGGTGAATAAATATATGGTAGGGATATCTTATTGAGAGATAGAGATCTTGTATGAAGAATATTCACTGTCAAGTTTTTTCCATGTTAATTACTGAATATTGATTTGAATCATTTTTCTCATCTTAAATATATATATTGGTCATTTGTTCCTCACTTGGAACATACTTGGAACATTCTTTACCTGGTATTGAAGCATATATGTATTGGTCATTTGTTCCTCACTTGGAACATACTTGGAACATTCTTTACCTGGTATTGAAGCATATATGTATTGGTCATTTGTTCTTCACTTGGAACATACTTGGAACATTCTTCACCTGGTATTGAAGCATATATGTATTGGTCATTTGTTCCTCACTTGGAACATACTTGGAACATTCTTTACCTGGTATTGAAGCATATATGTATTGGTCATTTGTTCCTCACTTGGAACATACTTGGAACATTCTTTACCTGGTATTGAAGCATATATGTATTGGTCATTTGTTCCTCACTTGGAACATACTTGGAACATTCTTTACTGGGTAAAGAAGCATATATACATTGGTCATTTGTTCCTCACTTGGATCATACTTGGAACATTCTTTACCTGGTATTGAAGCATATATGTATTGCTCATTTGTTCCTCACTTGGAACATACTTGGAACATTCTTTACTGGATAAAGAAGCATATATGTATTGGTCATTTGTTCCTCACTTGGAACATACTTGGAACATTCTTTATTGGGTAAAGGAGCATATATGTATTGGTCATTTGATCCTCAATTGGAACATACTTGGAACATTCTTTACCTGGTATTGAAGCATATATGTATTGGTCATTTGTTCATCACTTGGAACATACTTGGAACATTCTTTACTGGGTAAAGAAGCATATATGTATTGGTCATTTGTTCCTCACTTGGAACATACTTGGAACATTCTTTACCTGGTATTGAAGCATATATTTATTGGTCATTTGTTCCTCACTTGGATTATACTTGGAACATTCTTTATTGGTTAAAGAAGCATATATGTATTGGTCATTTGTTCCTCACTTGGAACATACTTGGAACATTCTTTATTGGGTAAAGAAGCATATATGTATTGGTCATTTGTTCCTAACTTGGAACATACTTGGAACATTCTTTACTGGGTAAAGAAGCACATATGTATTGGTCATTTGTTCCTCACTTGGAACATAATTGGGACATTCTTTACTGGGTAAAGAAGGACATATATATTGGTCATTTGTTCCTCACTTGGAACATACTTGGAACATTCTTTACTTGGTAAAGAAGCACATATGTATTGGTCATTTGCTCCTCACTTGGAACATACTTGGAACATTCTTTACTTGGTAAAGAAGCACATATATATATTGGTCATTTGTTCCTCACTTGGAACATACTTGGAACATTATTTACCTGGTATTGAAGCATGTATGTATTGGTCATTTGTTCCTCACTTGGAACATACTTGGAACATTATTTACCTGGTATTGAAGCATATATGTATTGGTCATTTGTTCCTCACTTGGATTATACTTGGAACATTTTTTACTTGGTAAAGAAGCACATATGTATTGGTCATTTGTTCCTCACTTGGAACATACTTGGAACATTTTTTACTTGGTAAAGAAGCACATATATATATATTGGTCATTTGTTCCTCACTTTGAACATACTTGGAACATTATTTACTGGATAAAGAAGCATATATGTATTGGTCATTTGTTCTTAACTTTCATCATACTTGGAACATTCTTTACCTGGTAAAGAAGCATATATGTATTGGTCATTTGTTCCTAACTTTCATCATACTTGGAACATTCTGTACTGGGTAATGAAGCATATATATATTGGTCATTTGTTCCTCACTTGGAACATGCTTGGATCATTCTTTACCTGGTATTGAAGCATATATGTATTGGTCATTAGTTCCACACTTGGAACATACTTGGAACATTCTTTACCTGGTATTGAAGCATATATGTATTGGTCATTTGTTCCTCACTTGGAACATACTTGGAACATTCTTTACTTGGTAAAGAAGCAAATATGTATTGGTCATTTGTTCCTCACTTGGAACATACTTGGAACATTCTTTACTTGGTAAAGAAGCAAATATGTATTGGTCACTTGTTCCTCACTTGGAACATACTTGGAATGTAAAACGTCTTTAAATTCAATAGCATCATTTTAGAACAGAAAAAAATTGCAGCATGGACCAGACATGCACTTTTCGGGAACTTTACCCTCGTCAGTGATCCTCAATCTAAACAATGTAATATGACTAAAGACTGTGAAAATTATTATGTCCAAAAATGTACCGAAAGACGTAGCAGGATAGGTGGGAGATGATGATACAGGACCTGTAATGTATGTCTATAAAAATGATATTGTCGGGTTCAGCAATATGCACTCTGCGTATCCTATATAAATTAATGAATGGAAGTCGCCATATTGTTTGACATGGTTTTTGTCAATCCTGTTATTCACAGAACCAGTACGCTACATGGTGTCAGATGTCTCGTTCCAGGACGAATCTACAAATTAGTCTGTTTGAATATCATTTCAGACGTTTTTGAGCAACCCTCAATGGACTGGAGTCATCCCGATACGTACAATGAATTCCTCCGCTTTGGGCAGCACGTCGAATTGTCTACAAAGATCCACTTTCTAAGTCAGATAAGAAAGATAAAGCTTGTTGGTTAAGGATTTGGATAGGAATGCATGGTCGGGAAGTTTATAAGACGTTTAATTGGGAAGAGGGCGAGGAGGACGACTCCTCCAAAATACTTGAGAAATTGTAAAATTATGTTAGATGTAGAAAAAACAAAAGAGCAACTAGGTTCAAAGGAAAACAGGGCAGACAACAAGATGGCGAATCGTTTGATAATTTTGTCAAAGATCTCCGTTTCATGCTCATGGACTGCGAATACGCAGACACCGATGGCATTCTAATTGATGCAATAATTGCAGCGTGTAGCACAAAAAAGTTCAAGAGCGTCTCCTTGACCAAGGTCAAAATCTGACATTAGCTAAGACACTTGAAATAGGCAGGAAGTATGAAATGTTTCAAAATCAGCTTAAACTCTTCCGAGGGACAGATAAAGCCCATGTATAAAAAAGTCTCGCAAAAGTACAGGGAACCTCATCTCAAGTTGCGTTGCGATGGTTCCTAAATCAAACGTCACAAACAGCACAAATGACGCAAATGTAAGAAGTGTGGTCTACACAAAAGTTACAGAAAGAGTCCAGCCATAGGAACAATCTGTAACTATTGTAATCAATCTGACCACTGAGTGTCCGTTTGCCCAAAGCGCAAAGCTTCTAAGATGAACTCTCTTACGGAAATAAGTGGTTGACTACATTATATGTCGGCGATAAACAGCTAATATTTCGCATCGATACCGGAGATAAGTGCAATGTGATCTTCAAGTTAAGTTGGATTTCCTTGTCAATGTTCCTAACCGGTGATATATTCTATTAGTCTTCTTTGCTTTTCACAAGACTTTTAAGCCTAAGTCCACAGTGACCTTGAACTTTGACCCTTGGCCTTGAAAATCAACAGGGTTCATCCTGAAAATCAACAGGGCACCTGATCTCACTCCTTCGCAGGGAATTAACTTCTCTTCATATAGTGAATTTTTTTATATTTCTGTTCCTTTGCCTTAATTCTGGTTTTATCCTGGTTTTGTATTCCCTTTGTAAAATGATTTTTCGGTTAACGCTTTTGTACTTCTTGATAAGGATATCGTTTTTTCGATATTTGTCATCTCTACTACTCATGGGAAACATTTGTGGAAGGTATGGTGTTTCTATGATGATTGCTTTGTCTTCTATGCTGTTCACAAGGATTTTAAGCCTTAAAACACAGTGACCTTGACCTTTGACCATTGACCTCGAAAACCAATATGGTTCATTCTTTTCTCACGGGAAACAATTGTAGAAGGTTTGATATTTCTATGATGATTGCTTTTTCCTCTATGCTGTTCACAGGGATCTTAAGCCTACGTTCACAATGTCCTTGAAAATCAATATGGTTCATTCTCTCCCCATTTGAAACATTTGTGGATTGCTTAAGTGATTATATTCACTTTGAAGACGTTTAATATTCGTATGCCTTCGGTTTGTTATTTCCTGAATTATCTATTTTGTACTATGTATTGGGATATGGTCATTGTCCATATTTGTCATTTGTAATAATGGTATACAATGCGCGTGTTTTAGTGTTTTTACATTCATTTTGAAATATTTGGAGTGAGACATAATCTACAAAATTATTTTAAATTGTTTGATATTTTGGAAGTTTTGAGTACTCCAAATTTGATAATAATTGGAACCTTAAGAACTTTGGCAAAGATAGGAAGAACTACTGTTTGTGTTCTACATATTTATCTACTTCATGGTAATGGCAAATCGTCACAGAATTGACGAAAAATAAGAAGTGAATATCCAGATATGTTTGTGTCCAGTAAAAAAAAGTGTTCTGAAAGAAAGAGGATTTCTTTCTAAAACATAAAATTCTTTTACTTTTGAAAGATACCCTCTTTTCAGATGTTTTAGCCCTTAGCCTTTGTCGTCTGTCTGGTTTCGATGCAGAACAATTTTACACAAAAGTAATAGAAGAATGTGTAAGAAAATACCCGTGGCACCCAAGGTATTGCTGCAAGATATGTAAGAAAAAGATATGCCTCTTGAATTCATTAACGTCTGATCCATTGTATCGGAATGAGATATCACGTCATTTTAGGTCAAATGAATGACAAACTAACGCGTATTTTGAAATTTTGAAATTTAGTTCACAAAGGTATTTGAAATTTAATTCACAAAGGTATTGTATTCAGAAATTGCGATCAAGTACCCAAATGCACTAAACAATCCGTATAATCAGTACTTTTAAGTCGAAGGAGATCTTCGTGTACAGCATTGTTCGAGGCGCGAAATTCGGTCTTTTCGGAATACAGAGTTACTTTCCTTCGTGCAGGTATCTGACGTAAAAGCATTGTGACGTCATTAAATTCCTTTGATAACGTCATATTCGAACCTTGTTCCCTGAATTTCATGCTGATTTCCATAGAATTTGATGACGTCACAATGCGTTGACGTCAGATGCCTGCACTAATGGGAAGTAGATCTGTACTTCTAAAAGACCGAATCAGTGTATTAAAGGCAAACACAAAATCACATTAGAATCCAAATACTACAAACGTCAGCATACACATATTTTATATACTAGTACATGTACATGTATTAATATTTACATTCCTACTGCGTTTCCCTTAAATAAAGGTACCAAACCAACTGTTGCTTTATTTCTCGATAATCGCAAGAGCCTATCACGTGACTTTAGAACTTACGCGGATTAATTTCTGATAAAATGCCCATTTTATTTATTGCTTTAATACAGATTCAAAACATGTATCCATTATCAAACGACGCCGTCTACCCCCAGTGATTAAATGTGTCAAAATCTACGTCACTCACATGTACACTTCCAAGAAGTGTGACGTAGTAAGTCGATCACGCATCAGTAGACGAAGTTCAAGGCCGAACTGCATTGTTGTCTGCAGAAAGATGCCGTGTTTGGATGAGCGAATATTCAGGCATAAGTGGATCAAATATTCAGTATTTAGGATGAGGATTTGATTCACTTGTGTCATTTATCAACAGTAAATTTATCTTTGCTTCTTATGGATTCATAATATCAGAAATACTTCGAGTATCAGCGAATCTTTAGCCATGATGTTGTTTTGAGGTAAGTCATGAAAATACTGAAAGTTTTCGCGTTTTCGACGGCTGTACTCGACTTTTGCATTATTCTAATTACTTCCAGATGAAATAGGGTATTTACAGAAGTTTGTATACAATAATACCGATTGATTTCATATGTCTTAGCAGTTTAACAGTGTGTTAAAAAGAGTTTTCAAAAGTTTTCTCTTCAGTTCTGTGAAATTTCTCCAGTTTAACTCTCCGCCATGTCTGAATTATGTTGGACAAAAGTCACGAATTTTCACGATTCAATTTTCTTCAGTTTTAATTGAAATGTTCAAAATACAGCAAGAGGACAAATTCAGTTTCTCATTTGTCAACAACGTTTCCGTACAGAAGGTACTACTTCGAATCAAGCGAAAAACATCGAACGTTCGTTTGCTCTTACGTCAAATGGCGTTCTCCCTCCGCAATGATATTTCAAATGTAAAGAAACTGGCTGAAAAATTGGCAGAAATAACTTAGTTAACACGTAAAATGTAAATATAAGAATTGTTTTTCAGCTTTTGCGCTTTATCGGTGTGTATTGGCAGTAGGGAATGGAAACAAAATTCATGAAAAGCACTTCGTGCTTTACATATTTTGTTTCCATTCCCTACTGCCAATACACACCGATAAAGCGCAAAAGCTGAAAAACAATCCTTAAATATAAACATCAAAGAAGTACCTAACAGTAATTCAGTCTCAAAGTCGAGAAGGCAAGGCCAATTCGCGAGAATTCCCATCGAAACGGTTGAAACCAAAAACGTTCTCACGAGGAGGTACACAACTCCCCGGGGTTAGCTTAGCAAAATATTTTGTAGTTTAATGCTATATGATATTATGGAGCATACTCTTGATCAGTGAATGAATGTAAAATAAACACCAAAGCATCAGAATTGCAAAATCCAAGGCATGCAAATTTCTGAAAATCTTTAAAAACATATTTAAGACATGGAGGGGATTCCAAAAAGTGAAAACAGCATAACATTCTCCCACGACTAGTTAAATAGTGAAAACAACAGAACATTCTCTCACGACACGCTAAAAAGTGAAAACAGCAGAACATTCTCTCACGACAAGCTAAAAAGTGAAAACAGCATAACATTCTCTCACAACACGCTAAAAAGTGAAAACAGCATAACATTCTCTCACAACACGTTAAAATGTGAAAACAGCAAAACACTCTCTCGTAAAAGTGAAAACAGCAGAAAAATCTCTTACGACATATTAAAACGTGAAAACAGTAGAACATTCCCTCACGACACGTTAAAAAGTGAAAACAACAGAATATTCTCTCACGACACACTAAAAAGTGAAAACAGCATTACATTCTCTCACGACAAGAAAAAGTGAAAACAGCATTACATTATCTCACGACATGTTAAAAAGTGAAAACAGCATAACATTCTCTCACAACACGTTAAAAGGTGAGAACAGCATAACACTCTCTCACGACACGCTAGAAAGTGAAAACAGCATAACATTCTCTCATGACACGTTAAAAAGTGAAAACAGCATAACATTCTCTCATGACACGTTAAAAAGTGAAAACAGCATAACATTCTCTCACGACACGCTAAAAAGTTAAAACAGCATAACATTCTCTCACGACACGCTAAAAAGTGAAAACAGCATAACATTCTCTCACAACACGCTAAAAAGTGACGACAGCATAACATTCTCACGACACGCTAAAAAGTGAAGACAGCATAACATCCTCTAACGACACTCTATAAAGTGAAAACAGCATAACATTCTCTCACAACACGCTAAAAAGTGAAGACAGCATAACATTCTCACGACACGCTAAAAAGTGAAAACAACAGAACCATCTGTCATTACACGCTAAAAGGTTAAAACAGCAAAACCTTTCACGACACGTTAAAAGTTAAAACAGCAAAACCTCTCATGACGCGTTAGAAAGTGAAAACAGCAGAAGAGTCTCTCACGACACGTTAAAAGTGAAAACAGCAGAACCTCTGACGGCGCGTTTGAAAGTGAAAACAGCAGAACAGTCTCTCACGACACGTTAAAAAGTGAGAACAGTGGAACATTCTCTTACGACACGTTAAAAAGTGAGAACAGTGGAACATTCTCTTACGACACGTTAAAAAGTGAAAACAGTGGAACATTCTCTTACGACACGTTAAAAAGTGAGAACAGTGGAACAGTCTCTCACGACACGTTAAAAAGTGAAAACAGTGGAACATTCTCTTACGACACGTTAAAAAGTGAGAACAGTGGAACATTCTCTCACGACACGTTATAAAGTGAAAACAGTAGAACATTCTCTCAAGACACGCTGAAAAGCGGACATAATTTTGAAGACAATAACAAATAGAGGTTTTCTAAAATTCGACAGATGTATGTAGTGCCCGTACGGATTGCTATCGATAACCATGGATTAGAAAGGCTCTATACTCATAGCTGAACTTGCTTGCTTTTGATCGATTCAATTTCGAATCTAACAACATTCTGTATGGAAATGAAGCAATGAAGACAATATCGTATCTTATAGAATGACGCTGCTTCATTTTGATAATTTTGCACACTGTGGCCAACGAGCGAATCTCCTCTTTGTTTTGGTATCAACAAGACAGATGTTTAACGTCTTCAAATTCATTAGCATCATTTTAGAGGGGATAAATTTACAACATGGACCAGACATCCACGTTTTTGTCGTCCTTTGTGAATTATTCTTGTGTTTACAATAACGCAATAATCTAGTGAATGCAATGCAAAATCATGTTACCCAAAGAGGCTATCTATTCAGACATTTTGGAAGTGTTTGTTCGTTTCTCCTTTCATTACGTTCTACTTCTTTTGTTATGTGAATAGTCTGACCTCTTTACCGCTTTCACGAAGGACAAATCCGTTACTATATATATAGTATATTTCAAGTACACGTAGGTTAATACAAAAGTGTAAATATAAACACTTTTGAGGTATGCCAGTTAGATGAATTTGCAGCATGAACCAGACATGCACGTTTCGGGTACTTAACTCTTGTCAGTGATCTTCAATCTAAACAATGTAATATGTCCAAAGAGTGTGATAATTATACACTTGTTGCACGGTTTACGTTGTAGACGGTAATTTACACCTTTCAAGACGGTGCAATATTTTTCATTGTGAAGCAATGATTGAATTAATGATTGAACTAATCATTGAATGATCAACTGAGCCGTTAACTGTCCTTAACTGACCTGACGTCCATTGCATCCCGTTATCAAAATACAACGTGACCAAAAAAAGGAGGAAACGAATGTTCTCTTTAGCATAAGAACAATAACTAAAATTGTTTTCATAAGAAAAAAATGCCGCGATTGAAGGTTTGAACTACTATTTTAAATGTTACGGGCGGATCTAGATGTTTTTATCAGGAGGCGGGTCCAGCCCGTTGGTGAAAGAGGACCGGCATTTGATTTTGAAAGAAAATAAGGAAAAACGCGACTAAATATTTTTTTTGCAGTTCCAGCGGGGAATGGCCGGGGGAGGGGGTAATACCTGACTCCATGTCCACTCTAGATCCATACGTTTTAAAATGTTTCAATCTGCATAGGATCAACCACCAACGAAACCAGATAAAACTCGTAAGATTCGATTCAAAATGTACTGACTGGTACCCTTGAATAGTTTTGAACAGAAATAAAGATATAATAATAGCGGAATATTCCCATAGTTTTGAATATTTGTTGGAAAACTTAAAAAGGGGAATCCTAAACCGCAACTCCTAAAATCCGCTTCCTATGTAGTCTATTTACTTTGAAAAATTAAAATATTAATTTCCTTTTTTCTCTCTCTCTCATTTAATTCATAGACTGGACCAAATTCTTTTGATTTCCTTTCCATTATTTTCTTTGTAATCAACTTTTAAAAGGCGTTAAATTCTTATCTATTTACTGACCATGAGTAGTTTTCTCCTACTTGGATTAGTCAATCATTGGTGATAATTGTTTGATGGCCTAACAATTGCCGTGCAACAAGTGGGTTATTCAACTGCTCCTCGGGCTACGCCCTCGGAGACAGTAGAATAACCCTTACTTAAGGTAGAGTATCCCCAGGCCTCGATACCCTAATTTTTCTCTTCAGAATATTGTTCAGATTATCAAACTATTATGGTCTTGGGTAAAGAAATTTTTATAGTTACATTTTATCACCTCCAAAAGGGGATTTTTCTTTCTTTTCCCATAGGGTCCAATATTAAAGGTCAAACTGCTAAGTTCCTGGTATGATCATGAGAAAAGTAATCATATATTGTTTGTATATCAGATTTAACATATAAAGCTTTGAATATATGGAGATGGAAATATTGTTAAATTTGTTATTTAGGAAATATGAGCATCCGAGACGTGAAGGATGCTCTACCTTAAGGAGAAAATTGCTGTTGTCCCTTTTTTTCTTGCTTGATTCGCAAATACAAAATAATTACCAAAATACATTCTGCAAGAATTTTCGATGCCAGTGGCGTAGCTTAGACAAACTTAAGTCAATCCTTTTCAATTATGCAAAACTTATGATTGTTACAAAAATCTGATTGCAAATCACAACATTAGGATTGCTACAAAAATCATATTTCAAATCACAACCTTAGGATTGCTACAAAAATCAGATTTCAAATCACAACCCTAGGATTGCTACAAAAATCAAATTTCAAATCACAACCCTAGGATTGCTACAAAAATCAAATTTCAAATCACAACCCTAGGTTTGCTACAAAAATCAAATTTCAAATCGCAACATTAGGTTTGCTACGAAAATCAAATTTCAAATCGCAACATTAGGTTTGCTACAAAAATCATATTTCAAATCGCAACCTTAGGATGGGTACAAAAATCAGATATAATACTTAAGATGAAATACAGCATACAACGGGGAACACATCAATTCCACACAAAATAGTACACCTTTTCGAAAAATACCTTTAGAGTACACCTTTTAGAGAAATACCTTTAGAGTACACCTTTTAGAGAAATACCTTTAGAGTACACCTTCTCGAGAAATACCTTTAGAGTACACCTTTTCGAGAAATACCTTTAGAGTACACCTTTTCGAGAAATACCTTTAGAGTACACCTTTTCGAAAAATACCTTTAGAGTACACTTTTTCGAGAAATACCTTTAGAGTACACCTTTTCGAGAAATACCTTTAGAGTACACCTTTTAGAGAAATACCTTTAGAGTACACATTTTCGAAAAATACCTTTAGAGTACACCTTTTGGAGAAATACCTTTAGAGTACACATTTTCGAAAAATACCTTTAGAGTACACCTTTTCGAGAAATTCCTTTAGAGTACACCTTTTAGAGAAATACCTTTAGAGTACACCTTTTAGAGAAATACCTTTAGAGCACACATTTTAGAGAAACAATAATAGCAATGCATAAACAGAAACTAATGTAAACCGGCGAGTATTTTGTACGGTCTCTTTAAATAGTATATGCGGGTTGGTTATTCTAGTTATGTGCTCAAAACATTCCATCAAATGCTGAAACTCAAAAGAAAACAAAAAATGAAACAATCATTGATTAAAACAGCTGAAATAATTCATCAACATAGCTGAAATCATTTATTAGAGTAACTTCCTATACACATTTTAGGACAATTTATCGGCGCTTTTTTTTTCGCGAATCGAAAGACCTCGAGAATATCGCGAAAATAAAAACGCTTGCGAATAAAAATCGGTTTTTCTAATTCAGAAGTCAATCGAGACGCACTGCTGTAACAGTTACATTAACATTAATTTTCTCTTTGAATGATGGTATCACAAGCATTAACGCAAACACTATGTAAATACACATCAAACGCATTTGGAATACGGAATACGCACAATATTTCTGTGGCCAAAGCGAACATTTGATCAATGACAGGAAAGGAAAATATATATGATAATTATGTTTTATGATTGTCAGGTATTGTCTTCCGAACCTCTTTAGAGAAGACTGGGCCCCGACCACCTGTCGTCTCTGAATGTAAATCTGACTCTTCGGGTGTTCCCATGCATTAGCTCGCTACAGCTGGCAGAGCACGGACTGTGTTTCGAATGCCTTTAGTTTTTATATCCATTAACATATCCATCAATGTGTTTCTTTTACCTCTACGTCTGTCTGTTTGTATGTTCATTTTGCAGTGAGGAGGTTATTCTACACCACAACTGTACGTTCTTCTAGATCTCTGAGTAATCGGAAAACTGGGAGGTTTATGCGCAATTAATCCGGATAATCACACCGTCTGCTCCTTGCGTGGCAGATGTCCGCCCTAAGTCGGCACCGGTTGGCCTTTGGTTTCGTTAGTTTATGAGTGGTGTTTTGTGTTTCATGTTTCGATGGTGTGAGTTGGTGTTCCTTTTCACTTTTGCGTCTCTTTCTGTGGGTGTCTGCATTGTGCTTTTGCATTGAATGTTTTGTGGGTTTTGCTCTGGGTTCTGTAACCGGGTGTTGTTGGAGATTACCTCCTTTTTTCATAGTTGTTAACGAATAGACAAAAACACCACTCGAATATAGTACGAATATACATTTACGTTTACGTTTGTGAATAGAAATTAGGAGTTCCCTAACATGGCGGAAAAAAATTCATTGTCCCGCTAAAAGACCCAATGAGGCCTCACACTTATTCAAAATGGTAAAGAATAGAAATAGAGAAATTCATGTCGTATTCGTCAACGGATCGAAACTCTGCTGAAACTAACTTCCAAATTTATATATAACGTGGGGTACTTCACTACTGACCTTTTTTATGGTAATAAACAAAATTAGAACTTTAAGATCAACGATGGACAATATTACATAACTATCGAATATGCTTCAGAATCACCAAACGTCTTTTTTCCTGGTAATATGATCCTAGTGTCATCAGACGGAAACTCGGAATGGTAACTGACCAATCTACAGCCTTTAACCGTCGCATTCTTAAGACATCCACTTTGACTGACTGTGACGACGGGACTCCACGCCGGCCCTGCCAAAACCTCTTCAGAGAAGACAAAGCCCCGACCTCCTTTCCTATTTGAATGTTGATCGGATTCCTCGGGTGATAACATGCATGGCCTTGCTACAGCTGTCAGAGCACGGACTGCATTCCATACACTCTCTTTTTTGTATCCATTTACGTATCTGTCTGTGTTGACTGGATCCCTGCATCTATTTCGTAGGTTCATCTTACGAAGTAAATGCACAGAATCACTTTGGCTAGAAGCAGAACCGATGAGGATTAACTATCTAAAACACGTGTCTGGTGCATTAAAATTGGTTTGAAATTTTCTTCCAGAGGCTAAAAAGTTGGAACATTTCCGTATAATTATCGTAAACACTACAATTTGCAGTGTAGAGCAGTTAACCTGTTCCCAGTGACTCGATGTTTGAAGTGTAATACTTACCTTTTTCCAGCTCTGTCGCCTGAAAGAAACTTTGTTTTGACCTTTTATCAATTGGACATCATGTATGTTATTTTGCTACTTTGGAAACTTGTCATGTCATGAAAATATCATCGAAATTAAAGGAGGTTAACAGTTGAGCTCCATCCCTCAAATGCTATTTTTGTCATATATTTATTTATCTATGAGTCGGCAGGATTGCCCATTGGTTTCGTTGGTTTAAGTGTAGTCTCTTGTGTTTAATGTTTCTATGTTGTATATATCTTTCACATCTCCTGCTGTGCTTGTCTTCTCTATATTTTCACAGCAGGTGTTTTGGTGCTTTGCTGTGGATACTTCAACCGAGTCTGTCTGGAGATTCCCTTCTTTCTTCCAAATCTTTTTTGACCGTTTATGATAATTTTGAGGGTAGTATCATCGATTAATTATTTTTGCAATCTTAGATTATAAGATTAGTATATCTAAACACGAAAAAGAATTATGTTGCTGTTTGTACTTGTTCACATGTCTCATTCAAATGACTGAACTACGGATATACATACCTTTATTTCGGAAAACTCTAAACAGTACAACTAAATGAAAAAAAAAAAAAAAAATTGGGCGATGGACTTAAACAATAATACATATTCAAATGGATTTGTGTATGAACCAAATCCATTCTGGACACCGTTTCCGCGAAATACTACTTTCTGAATTTGTTTGTGGTTAAGAAATTAACAAAATACTATAAAGGTTGAAATTTTCGCTTGGAGGTAATTTTCGCATTTATTCCCCCACGCGAAAATATCCTCGCTGCATTCTTACAATGGGCAAG
Organism: Pinctada imbricata; assembly: GCA_033119305.1. Lineage (NCBI taxonomy): Eukaryota > Metazoa > Mollusca > Bivalvia > Pterioida > Pteriidae > Pinctada > Pinctada imbricata. Next base: position 34,616,448 of record VSWD01000014.1, on the reverse strand, counting down.
ACATTTGTATCGCGAATATTTCCCCCACACGTAATGTCTTACTGTTAGAATCGCGAAATTCCCCCCCCCGAGCGAAAATAACCATGTTTACAGTAAACTGCACAAAAAAGTTCAGGATATTTATTTAGAGTTTGCATTTGATTACCATTGTGATAGATTTTATTTCATTTGTATAGTTCTATTGTCATAACTAAGATAAACATCAATTTTTTAGTAAGTTGTCAGTATTTTAACAACTCTGGGCTACTTAAGGAGTCATTGTAATATTTTTTTGGTTGATCGAGGTATCTACACCATAAAATGAGGGGAAAACTGCATCGTGCGCGTAGCGCATGGTACACAAGTATTCCTTCAATTCTAAGTGTTGATACCTCAATCAACCAAAAAAAAAAAATTACATTGATTACTTATCATTTTAGTTCGTCGTTTTTCAACGTTTATTTACAGCTTTGAAATCGCGTTGCTAACGACGTTGCTTATGCTGTTGCTAAGCTCGTACTTCCGTTTTGTGTTGATACAGGTATCATTAAAATTTCTCGGCCAATCAGAACCGTCGTTTCTAAATAATAACAATGGATATTAAATGACAAAAAAGTCAACGGAGGAAAGTGTCTACCTGCTACCAATTTCTGAAAAATACTAATTTCAGAAAAATAGAATTTTGAGCCAAAATCTACACGGAATGAATAATTCATAATTAATCAGTACAATTTTCATGCCTTATTCAAAGTACACCATTATGGTGCTTTGAATATACGGTGTTCAAACTGAGCTTTAAGTGAAAATCTAGCATAACCCTTGCAATTTTGAAAACGTAAGAAAATTTTACATTAAATGAGGGGTTTTAAACTGAACAAATTAAATGGTACAAAAACTGTAATCATGAGTTTAATGAAACTGGAATGTTTGTTAAGTAAGGGTTATTTAAAAAGAGATAAGAGAAAAAGAAATAAGATTTTTGGTAAAATAAGTATTTGATTCAAAATTGGAAATGGGGAAAATTAAAAAAAAAGAATAAAAGAAAGAGAAAGAAAAAAAAAAACCCAAAAATGAAAGCAATGACAAGAAATTCTGTTTGACCGGTTTCTTTTTGTAATACTATCCTTAGTTTAGCTCCAATATTTTGATGAAAATTACACACCACTAGATCCCTTAATTATTTTGTTCAGTATACGCGCAATTCTGGTCCATGTTGCTATTTTATATGTTCTTTAATGATGCCATTCAATTTGAAGACGTTTAACATATGTTAAATACAATTGGCAGTATTTAGAACGCTTGCATGCAAATTAGTATCAAAAATAATTATCTTGAGAAATTAAGTAAGTTTCGTCGTTCACGCCTCTTCATTCATTTCGTATTTTGATTGGATTAAATAGACCAATTAGTATAGTGGGAAGTATCTTTCGTCATCACGTGTAAGCATCGTGTCTATAAAAAAGTTGCAGAGTGCATGTCATATACTATTTTGTTTCCAAGGTGTTGTACATGTTGAAGAAAAAAAAAACCAAGCAAATCCGCATAAACATACAGTAAAAAGATTACAGCGGAGGTAAGATTGAATTTTATTGAACATTTTTTCTTACTATTAGATAAGTATATAAGTACAACAATTTACAAATGAGTTAAAGAAGATCCTGACGATAATCTCAACAGCACTCACAAAAGAGCACCAAATTGAGCATCGACGGACCCCTAGCAAGCTAGAGCTGGGATCAGGTGCCCGGGAGGAGTAAGCATCCCCTGTTGCATTGTATGTAACGTGCGGCTGTGAAATTAATTTTCTACTGGACCAGATTATTCATTTCGTTTGCTGTTTCGGAAACTTGTCATTTCATCCCAAAAATATCATCGAAAGTAAAGGAGGTTAACAGCTGAACAAATAGTATTTCGTATTATTTATATTATTATTAAATCAGTACTTCTTCAGTAATATTAGCAATTTGAAACGAGACAAAAACCTTGAACATGAATTTCTGGTGCTTTGAGCGTTTATGATCCTAAATAAATATCAAAATGCAAATACAAACTTTATCAACGCCGGGCACGAACCCGGCGTTTGTTGTTGATCATTTTGTGCTTCCTTCTGTGGTCTTGAAGTCAAGTCCAAAAAGACCAATTCAAGACTCATCGAATTCGAGAAAGTTGTTTTATTTTGAGTTTACTCGGTATAGACAGCTTAGAACGTCCTATGGTTTTAACAATTAGAAAATAAGTTTTGATATTTGAACTGGTCAGATGCAGTTTTTAACAAATGCTGGACTTACTTCTACGATACTCAAGCGCAAATATGTCAAAGGAAACGATTTTTAAGTCAAAAAGAAGAAGATCGAATTATTTTCATCGATGAAATCATTGAAGTGATGTGACTTTGTTTACCATAGATACGCGATTAAAGTAGAGAAAAGTGTATTTAAAACACAAAAATTGTTTTAAAACATGCATGTATATCTACAAATTAAATTAAACCTTTAGAGGTCATGGACGTGTTCCTATTGCTCAGTCCGCTGACTCTACCTAGGCTCGCGGGGTCTGCTTTGGTTCATTGATTGAGAATATTACCTACTTTTGTACTACTCTTACTCGAGCTTCAGTACATTGCGGGTTCTGACTAGCATGAGAGTGTGTACGTTTATAATGTACGTACTTGTGTCAGTGTAAATGAGGGAAGTAGTCTGCCCCTTATTCCGTCTGGATACAAGTAAATAGTCGTGTACCCAGACGGCTTCAGGGAAGTACTTTCCCTTCCGCTGGGTTTAAACACGTTTAATTTCGTGTCGTAGCCGCTTGTCCCTTTTTTGTGCTATCTGTATCTTTTTTCCAAGCGACGTGCATTCACCCTTTATTGGATGGATCCGACATTGTCTGAATAGTCTAAGTGGTTGTTTTCACCCTTATTGTGCTTTCTACAAATTGAATTAAGAGTATATTTGATCATCTATATATGCTCCATTTAATCGATGTACGAAGCGTATGCACACCGTTCATGATATAAACATACCCCTGCAGAAAAGTTATCTCTTTAAAAAATACATAACCTATGCTTATTCATTTAAAGATAGGAGATTGAATATTAGTGTACATAGTGTATGGTGTCTGGTGTCTTCCTTCAGCATTTTATTTTTGTAAAACAAGATAAATTGAGAAAACATACAATGAAATACATGGTAAAAATCAATACATGGGTGCAAAGCTGGCACCAATAGTCAATTCGACCTTGAAATAACATAATAATAATAATGATAATAAGATTAATTACAATGTACATACCTCAAAAACAAAATTGATGCGAAATATATACTATGTTAATAATGTCTATGATTTTCATGGTTTATTTGCTCTCCCGGAGAATTGATGCTATGCATCAACAGTTTTCATGATAAGATATTTCAATACGTATTTTGTCAACATTCATTGGTCTGTCCTTAAGCTAGAGGACAGTAAACGTTGTTAATCCCAAGTCTATTCTGACGAACTTTAGATACTTTCAGTTCTCGATTTGATGGTTAATTTCTCATGACATTGTATTTCAAAGACTCTTATTTTCAGCCCTTGTTTGAAGTTTTTTTTAAGCATTTTCAGACGATTTTAAAGATACAACTCTTGAAGACGAAATAGGTGCCGATGGTCCCAGAACAAAAAAAATATAGCAATCAAGCAAAGTTGTGTATCAAGAAATATTCCTCATTTGTTTGGATAAAATTGCGGGTTGCAAAGTACAATGATTGCCTTAGCTCGATTCTAAACATTCATCAAAGAGGAGAAAAATGTTCAGTATACCAATGTTCAGAAATGTTCGGTATACCGATGTTCAGAAATGTTCAGTATACCAATGTTCAGAAATGTTCAGTATACTGATGTTCAGAAATGTTCAGTATACCGACGTTCAGAAATGTTCAGTATACTGGTGTTCAGAAATGTTCGGTATACCGATGATCAGAAATGTTCGGTATACCGATTTTCAGAAATGTTCAGTATACTATTGTTCAGAAATGTTCAGTACACCGATGTTCAGAAATGTTCAGTATACTGATGTTCAGAAATGTTCAGTATACTGATGTTCAGAAATTTTCAGTATACCGATTTTCAGAAATGTTCAGTATACTGATGTTCAGAAATGTTCGGTATACCAATGTTCAGAAATGTTCAGAATACTGATGTTCAATGTTCAGAAATGTTCAGTATACTGATGTTCAGAAATGTTCAGTATACCGATGTTCAGAAATGTTCAGTATACCGATGTTCAGAAATGTTCAGTATACTGATGTTCAGAAATGTTCAGTATACCGATGTTCAGAAATGTTCAGTATACCGATGTTCAGAAATGTTCAGTATACTGATGTTCAGAAATGTTCAGTATACTGATGTTCAGAAATGTTCAGTATACTGATGTTCAGAAATGTTCAGTATACTGATGTTCAGAAATGTTCAGTATACCGATGTTCAGAAATGTTCAGTATACCAATGTTCAGAAATGTTCAGTATACCGATGTTCAGACATGTTCGGTATACCGATGTTCAGAAATGTTCAGTATACCAATGTTCAGAAATGTTCAGTATACTGATGTTCAGAAATGTTCAGTATACCAATGTTCAGAAATGTTCAGTATACCAATGTTCAGAAATGTTCGGTATACCGATGATCAGAAATGTTCGGTATACCGATTTTCAGAAATGTTCAGTATACTAATGTTCAGAAATGTTCAGTACACCGATGTTCAGAAATGTTCAGTATACTGATGTTCAGAAATGTTCAGTACACTGATGTTCAGAAATTTTCAGTATACCGATTTTCAGAAATGTTCAGTATACTGATGTTCAGAAATGTTCGGTATACCGATGTTCAGAAATATTCGGTATACCGATGTTCAGAAATGTTCAGTATACCGATGTTCAGAAATGTTCGGTATACCGATGTTCAGAAATGTTCAGAATACTGATGTTCAGAAATGTTCAGTATACTGATGTTCAGAAATGTTCGGTATACCGATGTTCAGAAATGTTCAGTATACTGATGTTCAGAAATGTTCAGTATACTGATGTTCAAATCTTCAGTATACTGATGTTCAGATATGTTCAGTATAATAATGTTCAGAAATGTTCAGTATACTGATGTTCAATGTTCAGAAATGTTCAGTTTACTGATGTTTAGAAATGTTCAGTATACCGATGTTCAGAAATGTTCAGTATACCGATGTTCAGAAATGTTCAGTATACTGATGTTCAGAAATGTTCAGTATACCGATGTTCAGAAATGATGTTCAGTATACCGATGTTCAGAAATGTTCAGTATACTGATGTTCAGAAATGTTCAGTATACTGATGTTCAGAAATGTTCAGTATACTGATGTTCAGAAATGTTCAGTATACTGATGTTCAGAAATGTTCAGTATACCGATGTTCAGAAATGTTCAGTATACCAATGTTCAGAAATGTTCAGTATACCGATGTTCAGACATGTTCGGTATACCGATGTTCAGAAATGTTCAGTATACCAATGTTCAGAAATGTTCAGTATACTGATATTCAGAAATGTTCAGTATACCGACGTTCAGAAATGTCCAGTATACCGATGTTCAGAAATGTTCAGTATACCGATGTTCAGAAATATTCGGTATACCGATGTTCAGAAATGTTCAGTATACCAATGTTCAGAAATGTTCAGTATACTGATGTTCAGAAATGGCCAGTGTACCGATGTTCAGATATCATGTTTTCTTCACTTTCTTATTTTAAAATTGTAAAAATTGGTATTTTGATTTTCTTGCTAATCCCTTCATACTAGGTATCATCACCAACATGAAGATATACCTTCCTCTCGTTTTGATTGGCATTGTGATGATTCTTGGTTTACCATTTGGAAGCGATGCCTATAAACTCCGTAAGTATGACTTTTAGTTGACACATCACCATAATTTGCACCATTGTTTGAGACCGTTTTATGTTTTACCACTAAAATGTTCGATACAAGAGATAAAATGTTTAAGTATTGAATTTATGACGTTCTCATACACTTAGTACATATGTCTACAGATTTGAAAAGAAATCTAACAGATGTAATGTTAAACGTCTTCAAATTCAATAGCATTATTTAAGAGCAGATAAATTTTCAGCATGGACCAGACATGCACGTTTCGGGTATTTAACCCTCGTCAGTGATCCTCAATCTAAATAACGTGATATTGCCAGAGAGTGTGAAAATTATTGCGTACAAAATTTACTGAAAGACGTAGCAGAATGGGTGGGATATGATGCTACAGGACCTACGTTTTAGAAATTTCAAGAAATTTGATAACTAGAATTTTCGAATGCGTTGAAGAGACAGACGATCAACCGAAAGTGATCGAACTTGGCTACATGTGCCCTCGGGGACTGCTGGTCCACCAGCAATGACACTCACCAAGTTGTTTAAATGTTAAACGTCTTCATAAATGAGTTTTCAATCAGTAATGCAGGGTATCCTTAAAAAGGATTATGAAGCCACATTTAAATCATCTGCAATAAAATGAAAGTAGATTTGTTACATGTACACATTTAGGTACATCTAAGTACACAACTACGTTATCTTTCCTTTGGTTTATTAGTTAAAGAAGATCCTGACGATAATCTCAACAGCACTCACAATAGAGCACCAAATTGAACATCGACGGACCCCTAGCAAGGCAGAAGTGGGATGAGGTGGCCGGGAGGAGTAAGCATCCCCTGCCGGCTAGCCGCATCGGCCGTCGATGTCCATGCACGAAAATGAAAACAATATATGAAATACATGAACTGCACTGTCTGAGGTTGTGTCTATATAGAAAGTGCTATGGCGACCATGGCAGAGAAAAATATTCAAAACACTTACTGTCAAACAGACATTTGCACGTTTGGTTGGCGCCGTTGTCATTTGGTAAGAGTGTCGTCCAAATGCCGAAAGGTTGCTGGTTCGAGATTCACTTATGCCATCGATCGACCGACATATATACTATATGTTCTGTTTTATATATTAAGATGTGCCTTTTATGAAGTTTTGATGAACGTCTGTCTCTTCAACGCATTTGAAATTTTCTGTACAAATGTCTTGAATTTTCTAAAACGTGGGACCTGTAGCATCATATCCCACCCATTCTGCTACGTCTTTTGGTACATTTTTTGGACATAAAATTTTCATACTTTTTGGCCATATTACATTGTTTAGACTTAGGATCGCTGACGAGGGTTTAGTACCCGAAACGTGCATGTCTGGTCCATGTTGTAAATTTATCAGGTCTTAAATGATGATATTGAATTTAAAGACGTTTAACATTTCAACCAAAATATAAGTGACATTTCTTTCGTGTAAAAGAAATGTGGACACTTTCACCTATATAGTGTTGAAGTCAGATCTTAAAACTTTTTAGTTTAACAACAAAAAAGTATACCTTGTGTTTAATAATAAAAAAAAAATACAAATGATGTAAATAACCCTCTATTAACGTACATGCGTGCATGACTACATGTTAGAACCTCCATAGTCAGAATCGTATCGAATTTGATATATGTAGATTGTTTTACATATGTATTATTTTCTGAAATGTCTTCGTCTATCCTCAAAGATATAATGATATCATTTTTTATAATGCTCGTCATTGTCAACATTTCATGGTAAACACGTGGTAGCTCTGACGTCATCTTCCATTACATGAGGTGTGTTACAAATTTGATTGGCTTATACAAACATGTGACCTTAAGATGCTCACCTTTTCATATCTGAATCAAAATCGCAATGGTATTTTATACATTGATATCTACATTTGCCATGTTCCAAGTTTCAACAAAATATATGTTAATCCCTCTCTTTAAAATACAATGCTCTAGGTGGTAACCCTATTGTATAAAAGCTTGCGAAATACACACTTTTTCTTGCTTTTAAATACGTTATACTATATACTCCTATATTTTTTATTTTTGTTACACGTATTTGCATCAAATATGTCTTATGATCTTGCTTTAATATTCTAAATACTAGATTTACCATTATTAAGGCTTTTTGTTTACATTTGGAAATTATGAGTTCGATTCAGGTGTCCATAAATAAAAGTGTGAAAACTACAACTGCAACTGCAGAAGATCCTGACGATAATCTCAACGGCACTCACAATAGAACACCAAACTGAGCATCGACAGACCCCTAGCAAGCTAGAGGTGGGACAAGGTGCCGGGGAGGAAGAAGCATCCCCTGTTGGCTAGCCGCATCCGCCGTCGATGTTCATGCACGGAAATGAAAAGAAATTTTAAAATACATACACTGTCTGAGGCCACGTCTATAAGAAAGTGCTATGGCGACAATGTCAGGGAAAATTATCCAAAACACTTACTGTCAAACTCCTCAAAACACTTACTGCCAAACCCCTCAAAACACTTACTGTCAAACCCCTCAAAACACTTACTGTCAAACCCCTACAAACACACTTACTGTCAAACCCATCAAAACACTTACTGTCAAACCCCTCAAAACACTTACTGTCAAACCCCTCACAACACTTACTGTCAAACCCCTCAAAGCACTTACTGTCAAACCCCTCACAACACTTACTGTCAAACACCTTAAAACACATACTGTCAAACCCCTCAAAACACTAACTGTCAAACCTCTCAAAACACTTACTGTCAAACCCCTCAAAACACTTACTGTCAAAACCCTCACAACACTTACTGTCAAACCCCTCACAACACTAACTGTCAAACCCCTCAAAACACTTACTGAGAAACCCCTCAAAACACTTACTGTCAAACCCCTCAAAACACTTACTGTCAAACCCCTCAAAACACTTACTGTCAAACCCCTTATAACCCTTTCTCTCAAACCCCTCAAAACACTAACTGTCAAACCCCTCAAAACACAAACTGTCAAACCTCTCAAAACACTTACTGTCAAACCCTTTAAAACACTTACTGTCAAAACCCTCACAACACTTACTGCCAAACCCCTCAAAGCACTTACTGTGGAACCCCTCAAAACACATACTGTCAAACCCCTCAAAACACTTACTGTCAAACCCCTCAAAGCACTTACTGTCAAACCCCTCAAAGCACTTAATGTCAAACCCCTCAAAACACTTACTGTCAAACCCCTCATAACACTTGCTGTCAAACCCCTGCAAACACACTTACTGTCAAACCCCTCAAAACACTTACTGTCAAACCCCCCAAAGCACTTACTGTCAAACCCCTCAAAATACTTACTGTCAAACCCCTGCAAACACACTTACTGTCAAACCCCTCAAAACACGTACTGTCAAACCCCTCAAAACACTTACTGTCAAACCCCTCAAAACACTTACTGTCAAACCCCTCGCGGGGAACGTTAACCAGAGGAGAAGTACCAATCGTAGTGGAAGAGGAATATAACTGTGTAAGTCTCTATGGATAAGCAATCGTGAGCCTCCCAATGGAGGCAGGATGTGTCATTTACGAGATATCTATACCGACCTGTATAAGCCACGTTTAAGGTAGAGCATCCCTCGGGTCTCAGATGCTAATATTTCCAAAATTTAAACTTTTACAATATTTTCTTTTTCATATATTCGAAATTTGTGCTAGACCTGATATACAGACCAAATAAAATTTGTGGTTTCATGATTATCATGAGAACGTAATGAGTCTGAACTTTAACATTGGAGCCTATAGGAAAAGTAAGAAAATACCAATTTTAGAGGTGAAAAAATGTAACTATAAAATTTTCTTTTCCCAAAACCATGTTAGTTTGAAACTCTGAACAATATTCTGAAGAGAAAAATAGGGTATCCAGGGATAAAATTTTCAAAATTCTGACCTGAGGGATACTCTACCTTAATTACGTTTGATAAAGCCCTTACAAACTGAAGAGGAATTTAGATGCATTATAGGACATCGTAGTACTCGTAATGGGGGTGATCTCAAAAGTTTTTCTGTATTCAGGCAAGGTATCGGACGAGCTTTGGACAAAATGCTCAGAAATGAATATATGTATATATTTTTTTCAATTGATCATGAACATTTAGTTAAACATTTGATTATACCAAATAAAAACACATACACTCAAATACACAAATTTTCCGCCCCTTGGCTTTTATCAAGCGTATAAAAACGACGATCTATAACAATTCTAAGTAACACCCACCCTTGCTTCTGTGCCGTTCGTTACAAATTCATTCAAGTTCATTGCGAGTTCATTACAAATCCATTTAAGTTCATTGCAAGTTCATTGCAAATCCATTTAAGTTCATTGCAAGTTCATTGCAAATTGCAAATAAAATTAATTATTTGCAATGAACGCCAGAGAAGCGAGGATGGATTTTACTTAGAATTTTTATAGATCGTCGAGTTTTACAATTGATAAAGGCCAAGAGATCGAAATTTGTGTATCTGAGTGTTTGTGCTTTTATTTTTTATCATCCCTTCCCTCTGGAAGAAATATTTCAATCTACTGCATTTGATTATAGTTTTCTTTTTCCGGCACTGGAATTACCAAGGATAAACCAATTTTGATCATTTTTTCGCAACATATCACAATGATAATGCCGAATAAAGCGTATTGTTTCTAACTCCTGTTGAATGGTTTGGTATCCTTCTGAAATTTGGTTGTTGGACCACTTTCAGAAAAATTTCAGTAAAAATTTAGATGAATACTAGTTTCTCCATTCAAATGTAGTTAAAATATGCAAAGAAATCTGAAAGTTAAATATCTTAGTGGAAATTTCCGTTTATTGTGGTATGTTTTACGGCCATTCTTATTCATCGGTTGAAGATTAATATTTTAATCTTTAAATAATCAAAAGAAATACACGAATAGCTTATAACTCTCGTTCAAAACCATTGAAATTGTACGTAAAAAGTGACCTGTCAAGATCGTTTTTTTTCCTGAAAACTATGCATGCGAGAAAAGGTCAGATACTAGCTGTACCAGGGTGAATTTATGCTTTACGACACATTAAATGGCGAAACATATCAAAATAGTTTATGTTTTGGATGCTTTAATCAAATTTAGATTTTCTGTTTGTAACGTCATTTGAAACAATTAGATGAAATTGTATTCAGGGAAAATTAGATTTCTTCTACTTTCTTTTCAGCTCATATGAGTAAAGGAAAACGGGTAAGCAAACAATTAATTGATCTATCACTAAATTATAAATGTGGTTTTCGTTTTCTCTTATTTCTTGGTCAATTAGTTTCACTTTAAATCTTATTTATACTTATGAATAATTTATCTCTTATACATGTAAAGCAGAACTTGTATTTACCTCTATCTATATCGTATTATTATTAAAAGATAATGTTGCTTGAGATATACCTTGAAAAAAAGTTATGGATCAATCCGAAATGACGATACTGAATAGCAAATATCCCATTGTCTAGAATGGTGAATGATATTATGTCTGAGACCATTTGAACCATCCAACAACAGACAATACGTTATCTTCCGGAAGTAACCGGATGCGATATTTCTGATGAATTGAAGCGACGGTTGTTGCATGCAAGCAGGAGATGCTAAATCTTCCTGGGCACCCTTGATATGGAGTTCGCTTCTTTTCATGCGGTAGAGGTTTTAGTTTGTTTGCTTTTGTTCCTGTTTTATCCTGATTTTGTATGCCTTCGGTTTGTGATTTCCTGAATTATCGATTTTTACGGTGCATTGGGATATGGTCATTGTCCATATTTGTCACCTACAGATTTTGAAATTCTTTTCGATTGTGATTGGCATGTGAAACGTTTTCAAATTCAATAGCATCATTTAAGAACAGATAAATTTGCAGCATGGACCAGACATGCACGTATCGGGTACTTAAACCTCGACAGTGATCATAACTCTAAACAAAGTAATATGACCAAAGAGTGTCAATGTTATGTCCAAAAAAGTACCGAAAATGTAGCAGAATGGGTGGGATATGATGCCTCAGGACCCTTGATTTAGAAATTTCAAGCCATTTTAATGACAGAAATTTTTGAATCCGTCGAAGAAACGATCAACCGAAGTTGATTGAACTTGGCTACATGTGCCCTCGGGGACTCCTGGTTCACCAGCAGTGACACTCACTAATTGATACAAATGTTAGATGGCAACATGTTTGTAACAGGACATGATCGTGGTTTCTTTATTTCATTTTCAAACAACATGTAGACGAATCTTTTAACAATATTATTGAAATATAAACACAAACACTCGAATACACAAATTCGGCCCCTTGGCCTTTATCAAGTTTGAAAACAACAATGTCTTATTATACATAACCGTTCTTTACACTTTATAAACACCAAGAGGCCTAAAATTTGTGCATTCGAGTGTTTTTGTTTTATTTGTATGATCCCTTCTCTCTGGATGTGTGATAACAGTAAAAAGACTTTTGTTTTTAAAAAAGTTGTGTATCTCATAAAATGCATGTTATGCCATTTTCCTGAGTTTGATATATACGTGTTTTCTTTTTATCTGAAAATGCCTTATTTGTGAAGTTTTATTCGTATTCGTATTTACTGCGCATAATTTTGAAGAATATTCACATTTAGCATGTCTAGTCACACATTATTTTCTAATGCGCAGTACACTTTGGAACGCTCGCGTTGATAAACTTGAATTCTTACATTACTTTTTCTTGTTTCCTATTCCTTACCCTCTTAAAGAGAATTTCAATCCAATTGTAATGTAGCAAACACGCGCTTTGTCAATGGTACTTCATACCAAAACTTTTTTATAGGCAGATATATTTCAGTAGCGCCCTCTTGTTAGATTTGAATTTTGTGTATCTACATAACAGACAGAATGCTTGGGGATAATGCTAAGATATTACATGTAATATCCCTTAATTTCATGACAATTTACCAGAAGCAAAATAACTTTGCAATACGCCAGGCGCATGTTACGACATAACAATGCAATATGTTGGAAGCATATTTATGTTTATGCTTTTACAGTGGGTGTTTTGGGGGGTTTGCTGTTGGTGCTGCAACTAGGTGTGTATCTACATTACTATTTTTTTTAACGTTATCAATGGGTAATGAGAAGTAATTGGGCCACCCATTTATATGATCCTGACACCTAAAATCACTGCATAATTATAATTTATGAATTTGTTGAATTTTTTGGCCAATTTAGATATTTAAAAAAAGGTTGAATAAAGAGTTATGAGTCCTTAGAGTTTGAATAGAACTCTATGGAAATATATCATGTTTTCTTGTAATTTTCAATCTAACGATTGGGCATCAAATATCAATTGGTCAAAAAAATTTAAAAAGTAGATATTATCAATTTTCGCTTTGAAAAAACTAGCAAAAGTGTTACAATTATTTTTTCTTCATCAATTTTTTTTCGATATTTTTCATCAAGTGGAGATAATTCCTAAACATGACTCAATTCATAATATTTCTTATTTCAATATATACTGAGATAGTATTAAAGCTTTATAAATATCATATGACACAGTAGAATAGTAAATGATGAATACATATAACATCAAATTATGAATACACATAATGCCGATGTTGAATGAAAATTAAAGAAGTACCGATCAGTTATTCAGTCTCAAAGTCGAGAAGGCATGGCAAAATTATTAGATTTTCCATAGGAACGGTTTCGATCCTCGAAATGAATCAAATTCCGAATTGAGACCAGGTGCCCGGGGAGAGTCAGTGTCTCCTATTAAATGATATTCACAATATTGGATGATTAAATACATAACATTAAAGGATGAATACACATAATGTCGATGTTGAATGATGAATATCAAATGATATTCATGCCCTCTTTTTATATCCATTTACATATTCATCTGTGTCTATGGGGCCTCTGCGTTTCGCGGTCTTGTTTGTGTGATGTCATCTTACAGTGAGGAGGTTGTTTTACACCACAATTGTACGTTCTTCGAGACCTCTGGGTAATTGGAGAAGTGAGAGGGTTGTGCGCACGTAATCCAGGATAACCACACCATTTGCTACTTGCGTGACAGATGGCCGTCCAAAGTCGGTACTGGTTACCCAATGGTCTCGTCGGTTTATGTGTAGTCTTTTGTGTTTGATGTTTACATGTCGTGTGTCTCATTTCCGTCTCGTGCTGTACTCGTCTTTTGTGTTTTTGCATCGGGTGTTCTGGTGTTTTACTGTTGATGCTGCAACGGGGTCTTGTTGGAGATCTCCTCCCTTCTCATTATAATAATATTGAATGATTAATTACGTAATATTAAACGATGAATAAACATCATGATATTCATTATGATAATATTGAATGATTAATTACGTAATATTAAATGATATTTATTATGATAATATTGAATGATTAATTACGAAATATTAAACGATGAATACACATAATGTATATGTCAATGAGATAAAGAAGATCCTGACGACAATCTCAACGTGTTACAGCACTCACAATAGAGCATCGACGTACCCCTAGCAAGCTAGAGGTGGGACCAGTGCCCGGAAGGAGTAAGCATCCCCTGTTTGGCTACATTAGGTGATGAATATTAAAAATGATAAACTATCAAATGATAAATACACATAATGTCAATGTTTTTGGCATAAATTTCCTTTCTCCCCCATGGAATATCGTAAGAACAGCGAAAATGTGCAGCATGGGCCAGACATGAATGGTTTGGGTACTAGACCCTGGTCAATGATCCTCAATCCCAACAATGAAATATCTCCAAAGCTTGCGAAAATATGTCCAAAATACCTAAAGACGTAGCAGGATGGGTGGGTTATGATGCTACAGGACCCACTTTTCAGAAAAATACCTACTATGGTCCGATAGAGAAAGCTGAAAACACGGATTACTCGAAAAAGTTAACAAACCATCTAATGGATTTATTTGCAGATTGATGGCCCTCCAGCACGTTGGCCTATCAAAAGGTCTGTACCAGCCATACACTTTAAACATGCATTGAGAAGAGTAAAGAACTCTGCAGAAAACTTGGATCCACCGATAAGCCCCTATAGATGAACATATGTAAGACCATGAATAGAGAATAAAATATCGTGTGTATATTATTTTTATGTGACATTCAAACACGTATCGAATACATGTGTCTTGTTTTCTTTCCTTTTCAATATTTGTATAAGCAAGAAAGAAATCATGTAACTTTCGATGCTGTTTTGTTATAACATATTTAGACAAGATATTAATGATGCAACACGCGAACCTTATTTAAACCGTTTAGAATTATTTATATGAAGTTAGGAAAAGCATAGCCGAGTTGTTTAATGATTATTTGGATAAGATATGAAATAAGACAACCAAGAGAAAGAAACCTTTGGATGTATTTAATGTTTCTTTTTATGATTATCAAGGACATGAGGGATCTCAAACAAAACTCGATTGCAGCACTCATGGCAAAACACAGAAACACCAATAAGTAGACACCTAACGTAGTGAGAAGACACAGAAGGGACAACGAAGACCACATGGCATCAAAGCATCAAACACAAACACAAAAGGAAAGGATCTCCAGCATGACCATCCGGCACATCAGCAGAACAAACCCTCAAGAAAGCGGCACATAAATGACTTGTGACAAACTACAACCCGCAACAAGAAACAACAAAATGCATTATACAAAACAGACCAAAAAAAAAACCTGTCAAAAAAGACTTACACATACATTAAACATTAATGACAACACATAAATGGAAGGAGACCAATGTGCACCCCGCGCCGACTTTGGACGTCATCTGCTATAAGCAAATTGTGTTGTTATCCGGATTACATGCGCACGACCCTCCTACTTATCCCGATACAAAGAAGTCTCCATAGACTCACAATTGCTGTATAAACGTAACACTTCTCATTGACATCACAAATAAGATGCTTAACGCAGCGGCCTAAGGTTACACACCTTCTATGTAAATGGATATAAAACTAATTGTCCATAATGTTATACGCAACATAAACCAACGAGACAAATGTGCTGACTAAGGACAGCAATCAGCCATATTAGTAGGAAATTTTTTAGTTTGCCGGATCACGTGCGCATATCCCTTATATTTTTCCTATTACCCGGGAGTCTTGCGGAACGCAAAATGTTTTTGTATACAACAACATTTCACTGTAAGATTGCCACACAAAGAAGGCTGCTGAAAGCATGGACCCCAAGAACATAAAGATGAATGTGTATGTACTCGTGTGAGAAATACGCAAGGAGATGACAACTCGGCACTCTTTAATAATCCAAATAACCCAGCCTTCTTTGCAAAATAATAAACCCCCATCCCTTATATTTCTAATCGATTTCAGAAATAATATTAAATGAAAATTGAAGAGTTAATAAAGTATTTGAAGACACATTCTCTTTTTTAAAATAGTTGTCAATGTATCTACTTATTGTAAGCTGGGTTCCCGCTGACATTGTCTTTTTATCATAATATAATGTACAACAAAAATGGTGCATAGCGCAAATCGTAAAGAACAAAACGTACAGAGCAAACAAACAAAAAATTCCAAACAAACAAAAACAAGACAAAGAGGAAAAATCAAATGATAAGAGCTCTATGCAAAGATCAGTTGTCCTTATCCTGTTAAACTTCTTCAAATTCATTTAAAAGCAGATTGATTTACAGCATGGACCAGACATGCATGTTTAGGGTATTTAACCCTTGTCAGTGATACTCAATATAAACAATGAAATATGGCCAAACTCTGTGCAAATTATGTTCTAACAATTCCGAAAGACGTAGCAGGATGGCTTGAATATGATGCTACCTGGCCCTGAAAATTTTGTAAACAGAAATTTTTGAATGCGTTTGAATAAACGACCATCCGAAAATGATCGATTGAAAAAAAAAAACGAATCTGATTGGTCTAATATTGATGACGTATAGACTGGGAGTGGTATTCCATAAAAAGCAAAAATAAAACAAAGAGAGTAAAATGCAAAAAAAGCAAAAACACAAAAAGCAGCAAAATCGAGAAGAAAAGAGTAAAACGTATGTCGATTCAGGGTTTCCGTACATTATAGTTCTAGAAAATGATTATAGGGAGAAGATCCTTAACAGTGAAAACATTCATAACTCGTTGCATGAATAAGATGTATAATAAGATGAGTTGAAATGCATGAATAAAATGAGTTGCATGAATAATATGCATGAATAAGATGAGTTGAAATACATTCAAATATCCCTCGTAGAACGTTACATACAATATAAGAGAGGTTTAGTTACAAGTGTTTTCAACGTGTACATGTACGTATGACTTACATGAACACGTCATCGCTTGACGTCACAATCCAAAGACGTCCTTTAGTTATAAGTACTAATGAGAGCAGGGGTAGGTATAGCTATGTAGTAAAATGTACGTGCACAGTAGCTTGCTTCTATTAAATCAGTTTAATCTGCGAGAAATGGGTATCGCAATTCGTAAAACCTCGACAAAATGAAAGTTAGAATCCTAAAAGTTCTTTACAATTGTGAAAATAGTAAATTCGATCAATGGGAAGTGTGGAAATTTTCAAAGACGTTACCCGTTATGTCGTTATATGTAGAGCGCCTTTTATACAACCAAAACGTGTAGCTATACTTCATGTCATGACGTCATCTGATCAAAAATCACAGGAATTGATGACGTCAGACGTACAAGAGAGTTCAAGAAGATCCTGGCAGTAATCTCAACAGCACTCACAATACAGCACAAAATTAAGCATCGACGGACCCCTAGCAAGCTAGAGGTGGGACCAGCTTGCGCTAAAACTTGTAAATAAACCTCTCTATTATCTTATAATGTAGGATGGACAGTATACTAGAGATGAAGTACAATGATTATAGTAGTTCAGGAGTAAAAGATCTAGGAGAATGTGGTATAATTGACCCTTGCTGGAAAAAATTGAGAAATTCTATGACGTCACAATGCAATTTCGATGTTTGACCGAGGTTCGAAGCTTGTTTGTCCGAGGTAAACACATGGTAAAAGCATTGTGACGTCACGAAATTTTACATTTTTTTCCCGCAATCGGAAGGGTCAATTGTGGAAGTTACCATTTACAAGGCAATCGCGAAAAGGACGTTCAAAGATTATGAAATGTTCTATATAGTTACAAAAGAGAGGTCGAACGTTTATAATGTTGATAATATATGTTAACATTTCATGAATACACTTGTGAGCATAAAATGACAAACATGGATAATGACCATATCCCTGTACACAGCACAAAATCATTCATTCAGAAAATCAGAATAAAACAGGATTCAAAGCAAACAAACAAAAACCTCCACCACATGACAAGAATGCAAACTCACGATATGGGATATTACTTCATAAGATTTAAATCTGAATTTATATTTATTACGGAGAAGCAAACTTTCAGTCCGCTTGGCGATTCAGTAACAATATGATTGGTTCATGCGACTCTGGGAATTATTGTACAATAAACCATGGCTTTCTAGTTGTTATTTATTAAATCGAAGAACGATCATCACAACACATATCTTAACATTGACCTTTAAGTATATGTATATAAAATAGAATCTCCAACAAGCCTCGGTTGCAGAATCCAAAGCAAAACATCAAAACACCTTAATTGAAAACACAGAGGAGACATGCACAGCAAGAGACAGCAAGAATGGAACGACAAACACGACATCAAAACACTAAACCACAAAAGACCACACATAAACCGACAAGACAAATAGCACTGGTGTTAAACCGATGATAGTAACTTTAGTTATTATCATCCGAAAATGGCGGACACAAAAACATGCAGAAACGATTTTCCCTTTTATTTCACTTCTTCTAGTGTATATAAACAATCTGAAGCGATGAAAATGTACATATACAAAGTATTATTATAGGGGAACCTTCAAAAATCCATTATCTGTCTATTTAGAGCAGAAAATAGGCAGCGAAATTTTAAGTCAAGACGATAGTAACGCAAATTCCTTATGATAGTAACTCAAAGCTCCTGAAATTCATGAGATGATAGTAACGCACCCTCAAAAATGCAGAAGGGACATTTTAACCAGTACGTACTAAGAATCAGGCATGCAAGATGTTTTCTTTTTACGTTAATTCACTTTAATGACTGCCAGAGATTATTCTGCAGTCGAAAACGACCTTTTAAAGTCACTAACCTTGATCCACCACTGGGATATCACCATGTACACGTAGTCGATACTGCAAATGCAGATACATCGTTATTTATCTAAGGTTGCTCAAAGTTGTTTACAGTAAACACGCCTCATATGGTCACCAATTTGGATTTATATGAAGCATGCATACTCAGGTGAATATTAAGCATTGAAATTCTTCAGTTTTCATAATACCCGCGCTCCTTGACCATGTAAAACTACACAAATAAATGATGAATAATCCCACCGAACGAACTTTTCTTTCATACGGAAATTTACGTGGTTTTATATTTGTTAGGTTTTAAACGGACAATCAGTGTCTTACGTTTCCGGAAGAAGACATAGTTGATTCATGTATATTGATAAATTTGTTATTTCTTTTTTATTCACTATGTAATAAGCCCTGTTTAAAGCCATTCATCTTAGAATTTCGGAAAGTATCAGGTTTTTTTTTTTAAACTGCTCTTTGTTATTAAGGATTTATTTTAACTTTACACACCCAACTGTGGCCGGCAAAATAGACAATCAGATGAGGCCACAGTCTGACAGAAGTATAGAAATAGTATTTATACACCGAAACTCATTTACGGAGTGAATCCTTTATAACTCCACTCCAAAAAAGACCTGAAATAAATATAGTTCTTTCATTTTAAAATGATAGTCAATATTCATTTTTCAAAATAACCGACTTTAGTACATCTATATCGTTTGAGACATATTAAATGTTTTTTTTTTGTTCTTTTGTTTTTGTTTCTGTTTTGTTTGGTTTTTTTTTTTTTTTCGTTTTCTTTTACAGTAAGCTGCAGATGAGTGAGATGAAATGAGAGAGAGAGAGAGATCATTTCCCTCTTGGTTAGCACTGAATCGTTTGTCATTTTAAAGACATGGTACATGTATATTTGTAGCTATCTAAGAAGAGTATATTTTCTTACAAAGGGATTTAAATTATATAGAATTTTTTTGTGCAGTGTTTGTTGGGGAAAAATTGATTAATTACATTCCCTAGATAGGCAAAATACAATCCTGTATTCGCCGATATACGCAAATAATTTAATTTTGCATGTAACATGGATTTTCATTGGCTTAAAAGTTGAGGTTAATTTCCATAACCTGAAAAATATTAGGATACGCCCCCTTTTCTGGAACTACTTCCAAAATTAAGCAAAATGGCGGATCCCGTAAACTTGAAACACTGAATTTTACCTCGAGAACGAAACTAGATACAAGATACACGTCTTTTATACTATTTTCATCTTTAGATATACAAACATAATCGATTGTAGCAACAGATAAACGATTAAATGAAGTACTTACCACGAGATTTGTAGGTAAACATATCGTGTCGGTGCGATGATAGGTCACGCTGATGAAAGATTGCATTTTAATGAAAATCTACCACTATCAAACATGTACCTTATTGTCAGATGCTTTACCATCCCATCCAGAGTCATTCTATTATCATCGTTTGAAATATATCAAATGACTCGGGCTGAAATGTATGAAAACAAACGCCGGCGCCGTTCAACTACCAGCCTCCATTCTTGTACTGTCGGCTGTTGTTATTAGCAACGAGGGAGATAATCCCTACGCAGGAACTTTGCATTGAGCATTTTCACGATTTTCCAAGATCTAATAAGATACACATAATGTATTATGTAACGTAAAATTAAATTATAAGGAATGATTCTAAAATTCTTTTTGGTTATGGGAAATAACCTCAAAAAGCCGATGCACAAACGTTTGTGCATCGGCTTTTTGAGGTTATTTCCCATAACCAAAAAGAATTTTAGAATCATTCCTTAAGTAAATCATCTTAAACTCCTATAGGACTGAAATAAGATACTAATATATGTATTAATTAAACTTGAAAATTTTCGGTTCGCCGCGCTTCCAGTTTTACATGTAAATTTTCAAAAATTGACAGGAAATTGAACATAATTTTGAATTTAAAAATATTGAGCATTCAATTTCCCTTTTAAAAAAAGTCTGGATCCGCCTATGTTTGATTTCTCGATACCTGTATAGCAGTGATAAATAGAATACACGTATAATTGAAACTTCAGTCCCCCCCCCCCCCGAATTTTATTTAGAAGTCATCAAAATCGTTGATTACTCCAATACAATGGATTCAATTGGGATTTTAAATTTAATCTTATTACATGTAACATGTACTAGTATATCACTGAAGTCAGAATAAGAGGAGGGCATGAGATATTCTGGCCATCATACAAATCTCTGCAATCGCGCGTTACTTTTAAACAAAATTCTGCTAAAATTACAGATTTCTCATGAATAATTATTTTGTCTACTAGTCGTTATCTGTTTAAAATCTCTCAAAATTATTAGTTATTATCTATTTGTGTTCTTCTCTTACACAATGTATGACTGTAGCACTTGCGACGTTATATGGCGGGAAGAAAAACATCAGTTTTGCTGCATGACGTCAACAAATCTCGTAACGTCGTAACATACATGAATTCAATTTTAACAATTTCTTTGTTGAAAGGCAATGTTCGAAAAGTATGTAAAATTGTATAATTCATATATAACTGAAACTACAAGGCCTAAACAACGACATAATAGATCAGAATTTTAACATGTTTAAAATAAAGTGTTTTACGATTTACATGTAGATGCCATGTAGCTGAATTCAGGCTTTTGAACCAAATGAATCAATTCAATTCTATCACAAAAGGCGATTTTCAACATTGCTGCTCATCGAGTATCATCATGCGTTGTCAGGCATTTTTGCGTTACTATCATCATCGATGATTTTTTGATCTGGCATTTTCTCGAATATAACGTTGAAACAATAAACTCTAATGGTATAATTGGAATGTTATATCGATTCTCTTCAAATTGGCCTGCTTCAACTTTTTGTTATACATCGCATAAAAGACAAAATTTGGAAAAAAAATCGGTTCTGCCTATTTTTGCGTCCGCCATCTTGGGATGATAGTAACTAAGTAACTGTTACTATCATCGGTTTAACACCAGTGAATAGACAACCGGTGCAGACGTTGGACGGTCATATGCAGGTTAGTAGCAAATGGTGTGCTTCATCAGGATTAGGTGTGCACAACCCCCAAACATTCAGAGGTGATACAGAGGACTCGACGATCGTACTATTGTAGTGTAAATAACCTCCTCACAGTAAGATGAACACACAAACGAGACAGAAAAACGCAGGGGCTAAAATAACGCAGATGAATATGAGAATATGAAAATACAGTCCATGCTCTGACGGCGGTATCGAGATTATGTTTGTAATCACCCGAAGAGTCCGACCGACATTAAGAGAGGAGAGGTGATCTGCTCCAGGTCTTCTCTAAAGAAGCTTTGGGACAGAGGCCGCCATGGAGTCAGGTTGTCTCAGTCAGAGCCTTAAGAATGTGCTGATTCAAGGCCATTGATTTGTCAAGTTTCATGCTGAGTATCCTTTTAGTGACAGTAGGTTCGTATCCACGATATAAAAGGCGTTTGCTGATTCTGATGTATTCTCGATTGTTATACCGTCTAAATTTACCCTTCAAATTTAAGTTATGATATCACCATAATGGGCAGATTTTGAAATACCTAAATTGATATATTCTTTTGCTTGAACAGGTCCAAATTTTAAAAGAAGTTATAGAATTTGTTTTATGAAATTCCGGAAAATCTTAACTAGTCTATAGAAGGAAAATTCTTGACCTAAAATGTCTTGGTAATTCGTAAATATCTACTGTAAGAAAACATAACATTAGCACATGTTCTAGTGTACAGGGTTAACTGTGATTTGTAAATGTCATATGATTGAAGTCCAGGAACATCACCGCCAAGCCAGGGGAAAGGACAAGGGGCGATATGCCCCCTATTTGGCCGTGATTTTAGAGCGATTTCATAAGCCATTGTTGTGTTTTCATGTTTTGTGCATATATAGATTAAGATCTGTCATTAATATTAGCGAGTTCGAAACTTGACGTCAGTTTGTCTATGACGTCACAAAAAGGCGCCAAAGTTGATCCGCTTGCGAAAATCTGTCGATTTTTATACGATTTTGCGTCGAATTTGACGAAACTCTACGTGAAGTCACACAATAACCAAGTTTATACTTTACACACAATTTCTTTGATATATGATATTACTTCTTGCAAAGTATCGTGTTGGTTATCGCGTGCGCTCTATACTAACTTCAGATATATTCGTTGTTGAATTTCGTCGTATATCACTTTTCTCATGTCACATAAAAATTGTATTTCTTGTATAAGGTCAATACAAAGGAAGTGAATGCGTATTGTTTCTACTTATTAGATTTACACATGCCAGTATATTAATGCAAAATTATACAATAGCCTTTCATTTCCTAAACAGTATTAGTTATAAGGTTTGTTACTGACTGTCTAAAGAGATTTGTCGGGTTGATCAAGCCTATAGAAGGCGAGGCGAAGCCGAGCCTTCTATGGGCTTGATGAACCTTACAAATCTCTGTGGACGGTCAGTAACAAAGCTTTTGTCGAGGACCAACATCTCCGTCTTTTGTCGAAGAAAATGAGAAAATTCTGTGCCGTTCATGCAAATTCATTTATACGGCAATGGTGGAATTACTGACGGTCTATAGAAATTAAGACGTCGAGCACGTGACGCGATTTACGCTCTATGATTGGTTCGAATTAGTCCGTGGCAAAATAAAAAAGATTATATATGTCCTATTTGTTTCCGTGTTTGGGGAATAGATACCTCTGCACAATGGACAAATGATCAGATTATCGACATGCCGTTCCATGTTTATTCAGTAACTTACATGTATCATTATCAATAAAAAAAAAAGAAAGAAACAATTGAATTGATCAAATTTCTTTGTGATATGTCTGTCTTATATCAATTGACTTATGTGAGAGAGAAAGGCCGGGAACGATTTCGAATTTTGTATCATTTCTGAAATATAATTTATATGTATCGCCCATGACAAGAACATTCCCTTTGATACGAACAAGAAATTTGAATAAAAAATTAAACTTCGCAAATGTGGAAAATATTTTCCGAGAAAATAAAAAAATTCTTGCAAGATATGTGTTATGACAAAGGAAAAATATCGTAGAAACCAGGACTTTTTTTTTGAATAGCAATTCATAGAATCAACCTGCTTCTTTCATTTCAATTTACATTTATTCAAATAAAGTTATGTGGGTTTTTTTTCCGTTTTTTTTTTGTTGTTGGTTATATTAAAATTGCATGTTTAGTTTTTACTCGCTATTTATTTTTCATTTTATTAGCGCTCTCTAGTTTTCTTACTTTTGGTCCAACTATGTAGAACTTGATAACATCGACAAACTGAATATTATCGATATACATTTTTTTTTTCATTAAAAGCTCAAAAGAATGTTAGGCAATCAGGGGAAAAAAACACAACGGGAATTTGACCATCGGGACCAGAGAGAACAATAACTGTATATAAATTTTGTAGAAAATTCAAACCTGTTGATGAAATAACATCTCCTGCAACCCACCGGGCCTTATTTTTTAATCTTTCATGAACTAGCTTACAATGTACATATAGCTTCATTTCAGCCCATGATTTTGAATATGTAAAACTTCAGCAATGTTGGCAAATTCCAGGCGGGAAGGGGTCTTAACCCCTAACCCTCACTCTCGATCCGCGCATTTTGTTTATTTCTTAATGTAAAGAAAATACGTAGATGAGAAATTCCTTGTATAACACGAGATCACGGGTGCCCCGTTCCCTGCATCAGTCGAGAAAGAAAGGTGGTTTTTTTATTTGCTATTTAATTAATAAAATGCAGTTAACATGCATTTTTGAAAAATTATTGCTATGGGGCAGGCGGTCTATCTTTCTCTTGATTCTAACCTTCGTATACCAGGATTGCCAATCAAGCAATGCATTTTTGCCGAAATGCGGCCTAATTTCCAGTGGAATATTATTATGTTTTGCCTAAGTTTGGCGAAAACAGTTTTAATTGATCATTTCAAAAAGATTTCACGATCCTAAAATTCTAAACAATTAAACTTTGTTCAATTTTCTAGATATTTATATCGAATATTTGGTAAAGAAATATCTGTGTTTGAGCTTGTTAATGCCTTGTATTGAGTCATATTTCTGGTTCATCAAAATTCATCCCTCAGATGACGAAACGTTAGCATTCCGATATTAAGGTGTTCCGTTAGATACATCGCTTCTTCGCGCTTAAAATGGATACGCGAAGAAGCAAAGTCATATTGCGAAGAAGCGAAGTTATGATGCGAAGAAGCGAAGTAACGATCTTCGCATAGTAACTTCGCTTCTTCGCATCGTATAACTTCGCGTCACAATGTGTTTAAGCGAAGAAGCGAAGTACCTAGCGGAACACCGAACAATATGTGTCAATGCTGTAGATTGAGGAGATTTTGGAATTCATTCAAATCGGTGGTTTCTGGAGTGTTCTTTCACAGATTTTGTTTTATGGAAACAGTTTGCTTTCAAAGCATGTCTTTTGGCACTGTGGGCGCACGGCTATATCCGTCACTGTTCGCATTTTAATCAACTGTTACGTAAACTATGTAGAAGACCGTGAGTATGTGCTTTCTGTATTTTGGTGCAAAGGGAAAAAATTAAATTAGTCGGTTGACCATATCTTTTGTTCACTGCCCTCATTTGAAAACGCAAACTTGGTAATGGATCTTTTAAATTAGTACCTTCTTAGTTCCTATAAGGTTTCCCGAAATTCTGTGCGGAAGAAAATGAAGAATATATACGGACGGAAAGACAGACGCTGGCAACGTAAAACTCATTTGAACCTTTAAATCAAGTGAGCTTCAAACATTTGTCACATCCAAATGTCTTTTTTTCCCAGTGCACGTAATCTTACACTTATCATGAATTCAAAATACGACTTTTTATACACGTGTGACGTATTCATTAATTTAAAATGTATACCCCCTTGTCGCATAATATTTTTTATGTTATTTCATGAGGAATGGATACTTCAACCTCATCCAGGGGCGGATACAGAATTTCAGAGAAAGGGTTGCTCATTAACCAAACGTCTAGGCGTCTGGAAGCCATCTCGAAGTTGGTTCATGGGACGAAGTATCCCTCCTCCCCTACGAAAATTATTTAAACACTTTTAAACAAAAGCAATCTGGAGAATTGCTATTAGACCCTAGAATCATCTCTAAATACTTGGTTCGAACAGCGTTAACAGTCAGAACTAAATGTCAACACTTCCGTCCTCTGCTCAAGAGTGTGTATCCATCAACCCCTTCTTTATCCACTAATATGAAATTGTATACATGTATCACATTTCAAGTAAGTGTAAGTGAATTGTAAGTGAAAACAAACGTGCATGTATATATGAATGTATGGACACATTAAAGATTAAAGGATTAAAGATACAAAGACGCAAAATACGTATTGGTTTATCAAACATTGCCTCAAAATTATATACATGAGAGCGCTTTGTGACAACGTCAAATAGCGAAAACGACGTCAGAAGTGCGAAGACAACGTCACACCAAAGATACTTTGAATGGTTTGTTCGGCATTTAAACATTGTCCGATTTCTATAATCTATAAACCAAATAACAGAGGAAGACGCCTTCTATGCCCACAATAAATGTCATTTATTTACCGACATCGGCCATTTGAAGCCCAAAACGCCCCTTGTCCTTTACCATTTTGAATCCAAAATAATCTCTTTTGCATGAATCTCTCCGTTAAAAATTTTGATAATCAGGGATATAAGAATTCTCTTATGGATTTCTTCGAAAGATTTAAAGAAGATCCTGACGATAGAGCACAAAAATGAGCATCGACGAACCCATAGCAAGCTAGAGGTGGGACCAGGTGCCCGGGAGGAGTAAGCATCCCCTGTTTGGCTAGCCGCACCAGCCGTCGATGTTACTGCAGCTGTGTAATAAATGATTTTCACATTACTATAGCTGCATTGCATTTCACAAGTCATAAGAATCGACATCACAAGACTTGACGTAACTTTTAAGTGTGACGTCGTAGCAGATAATTGACGCCACCGTTAAAAATAACGTCATGATCTACCGAGTGAGACGAACAATATTGAATATATATAGATTTCACGTAAACCTTAATAAAGTTCAATAGCCTTCTATTGAACTGTATTAAGGTCCACGAGAAATATTTATATATTTAGTAGTATTCATGCTATTGAAAAGTTTAAAAGATTAAGGAGGTATTGAACACTTGGACGCCCAATTCAAATTTTCTCAAAATTTCTGAAATTATATATTTCTTGTCTGTCCTTGATTACACAAACTTACATTTGATTCTATCCACAGGAAAATTTTCCAAGGGACTTTAAAATATGCATTAATCGACGTTTTCGTGAAATTCTTGATGACGTCATAATATTGAAAGTGTCATTCCAGTTCTCGTTAAGCTATCGGAAATTATTTTGATTTAACTTCCATAATCTTCATAAATGTATTGCACTTACATATTGAAAAGATGGGATTAATTGTGTTTTAAACAAAGGCAGGATATTGGAAGAGAAGTTGACACTGTCGCTAAAAAAATGCGATTTCTAGCCAATTGACTGCAGTTGATACTTAATTATTAGGAACCCTGTGGATGAATCTTTGTCAAAAACTAAAAACATCATCAACAATGTCCAGTGATGATTCCATAATTAAATGAGAAAAATTGAATTTTGGATAAAAATATTACAAAGCTTTATATTTTCTTATTTTTCTTTCGAAAATCGTCTATTTTCAATGAAGTGACATCCACTTTCCTGTAATGCTAGTTTGTCAACGAATTCACTGTAATGAAAATTGAATTTTCTATTTTATAGATGCAAATGAGTTAAAGAAGATCCTGACGATAATCTCAACAGCACTCACAATAGAGCACTATGTTGAGCATCGACGGACCCCTAGCAAGGTAGAGGTGGGATCAGGTACCCGGGAGGAGTAAGCATCCCCTGTTGGCTAGCCGCACCCGCCATCGATGTTAATGCACGGTAAAGAACACAGTATATCAAATGCATGCGCTGTCTGACGTTATGTCTATATAGAAAGTGCTATGGCGATCATGTCAGGGAAATAAATTCAAAACACTTACTGTCAAACCCCTCGCGGGGAACTTTTTTACGAGCTCCACACGGCAAAGGGCATAAGTGTGACACAATTGAGTTAAAGAAGATCCTGACGATAATCTCAACAGCACTCACAATAGAGCACTATGTTGAGCA
Source organism: Pinctada imbricata (assembly GCA_033119305.1). Lineage (NCBI taxonomy): Eukaryota > Metazoa > Mollusca > Bivalvia > Pterioida > Pteriidae > Pinctada > Pinctada imbricata. The sequence continues at coordinate 34,588,204 of VSWD01000014.1, read as the reverse complement.
TCGATGGACCCCTAGCAAGGTAGAGGTGGGATCAGGAGCCCGGGAGGAGTAAGCATCCCCTGTTGGCTAGCCGCACCCGCCGTCGATGTTAATGCCGGTAAAGAACACAGTATATCAAATGCATGCACTGTCTGACGTTATGTCTATATAGAAAGTGCTATGGCGATCATGTCAGGAAAATAAATTCAAAACACTTACTGTCAAACCCCTCGCGGGGAACTTTTTTACGAGCTCCACACGGCAAAGGGCATAAGTGTGACACAAATGAGTTAAAGAAGATCCTGACGATAATCTCAACAGCACACACAATAGAGCACTATGTTGAGCATCGACGGACCCCTAGCAAGGTAGAGGTGGGATCAGGTGCCCGGGAAGAGTAAGCATCCCCTGTTGGCTAGCCGCACCCGCCGTCGATGTTAATGCACGGTAAAGAACACAGTGTATAAAATGCATGCACTGTCTGACGTTATGTCTATATAGAAAGTCCTATGGCGATCATGTCAGGGAAATAAATTCAAAAGACTTACTGTCAAACCCCTCGCGGGGAACTTTTTTACGAGCTCCACACGGCAAAGGGCATAAGTGTGACACAAATGAGTTAAAGAAGATCCTGACGATAATCTCAACAACACTCACAATAGAGCACTATGTTGAGCATCGACGGACCCCTAGCAAGGTAGAGGTGGGATCAGGTGCCCGGGAGGAGTAAGCATCCCCTGTTGGCTAGCCGCACCCGCCGTCGATGTTAATGCACGGTAAAGAACACAGTATATCAAATGCATGCACTGTCTGACGTTATGTCTATATAGAAAGTCCTATGGCGATCATGTCAGGGAAATAAATTCAAAACACTTACTGTCAAACCCCTCGCGGGGAACTTTTTTACGAGCTCCACACGGCAAAGGGCATAAGTGTGACACAAATGAGTTAAAGAAGATCCTGACGATAATCTCAACAGCACTCACAATAGAGCACTATGTTGAGCATCGACGGACCCCTAGCAAGGTAGAGGTGGGATCAGGTGCCCGGGAGGAGTAAGCATCCCCTGTTGGCTAGCCGCACCCGCCGTCGATGTTAATGCACGGTAAAGAACACAGTATATCAAATGCATGCACTGTCTGACGTTATGTCTATATAGAAAGTCCTATGGCGATCATGTCAGGGAAATAAATTCAAAACACTTACTGTCAAACCCCTCGCGGGGAACTTTTTTACGAGCTCCACTGCAAAGGGCATAAGTGTGACACAAATGAGTTAAAGAAGATCCTGACGATAATCTCAATAGCACTCACAATGGAGCACTATGTTGAGCATCGACGGACCCCTAGCAAGGTAGAGGTGGGATCAGGTGCCCGGGAGGAGTAAGTATCCCCTGTTGGCTAGCCGCACCCGCCGTCGATGTTAATGCACGGTAAAGAACACAGTATATAAAATGCATGCACTGTCTGACGTTATGTCTATATAGAAAGTCCTATGGCGATCATGTCAGGGAAATAAATTCAAAACACTTACTGTCAAAGTTTCAATGCGATGCGGTTGGTATTAATGTTTTTATTGCATTTTGAATGCGGAGGTTTGGGACGCCATTTTCCCCGATAACGTCCAAATGACGTCGTGGTTTGCTCATGGATAAAATTTCCAAAGTCCATAATTTCGACAATCGCCATAATTTCTTCAAATGACGCCGGAAATTATTCAAACTTCAGCAGGATACTCAAAAGCGTATATCAATCAGCGTATCAAATGTTTGAAGGAAGTTAAAACTGACAGTGTACTTTTCATAGGAAGTGAGAAAACAAATAATGCCGCCGCCATCTTTGTGTTCAAACCCTCCTTAAATTGAGGAAATCGTGATTTCTCTATTTCTGTTGTGTGTTGCGCGAACGGTAGCTTTCATCGTAGTTTGCGCATTCAAAAAAATAAAAAGAACGAGTGAAATTTTGAAATACAAATATAAGGAGAAGACATGTGTACAACAGTACACCAACTGAACCATCCTTGTAGAGTCCACTTTAATATTTTTAGGGAATGGAATTCAATCAAGGTATTAGGATATAATGATAATTTTAAACGTCTTCAAATTCAATAGCATCATTTAAGAACTAAGAAATTTGCTGCATGGACCAGACATGCACTTTTCGGGTACTTAACCATCGTCAGTGATCATCAACCTAAATAATGTAATGTGGTCAAAGAGTATGAAAATCTGTATGTTCAAAACTGTACAGAAAGACGTGGCAGGAAGGGTGGGATATGATGCTACAGGACCCACGTTAGAGAAAATCAAGAAATTTGTTTACAGAAATTTTCGAATGCGTTGAAGAGACATACGATCAACCGAAGTTGATGGAACATGGCTGCATGTGCCCTCGGGGACTTCTGGTCCAAGAAGTAAAAATGTTAAACGTGTTCAAATTCAATAGCATCATTTAAGAATATCATCTCTTCATTGGACTCTAGAGATTAATTACCAAAAAAAAGCAATCTAATAGCTTGTGTCGCCTGCGAAGCGGATTTTTTTTTAATTGAAAGTAGGTCAAATATCAAGGGCAAGGTCACTAGGTCAAAAATTATGGAGTTTTTAGAAAGCTCTTTTCAAAAGGAATACAAATGTGAAATATCAAAGCCCTACCACTAACCAATCAAAAGATATAGCCAATCTTAGATTTTTTTGAAAAGTAGTTCAAATATCTAGGTCAAGGTCACGAGGTTCAAAATGGTGGTATGTGTAGAAATGCCTTGTGACAAGGAATACACATGTGAAATATCAAAGCGCTATCACTTACCAGTCAAAAGATGTAGCCAATCTTAGATTTTTTGAAAAGTAGGTCAAATATCTAGGTCAAGGTCACGAGGTCAAAAATTATGGTATGTATAGAAAGGTCTTGTCACAAGGAATACACATGTGAAATATCAAAGCCCTATCACTTACCAGTCAAAAGACATAGCCAATCTTAGATTTTTTGAAAAGTAAGTCAAATATCTAGGTCAAGGTCACGAGGTCAAGAATTATGATATGTGTAGAAATTCCTTCTCACAAGGAATACACATGTGAAATATCAAAGCCCTATCACCTACCAATCAAAAGATATAGCAAATCTTAGATTTTTTGAAAAGTAGGTCAAATATCTTGGTCAAGGTAACGATGTCAAAAATTATGGTATGTGTAGCAAGGTTACACATGTGAAATATCAAAGCCCTATCACTTACCAGTCAAAAGATATAGCCAATCTTAGATTTTTTGAAAAGTAGGTCAAATATCTAGGTCAAGGTCACGAGGTCAAGAATTATGGTATGTGTAGAAAGGTCTTGTTACAAGGAATATACATGTGAAATATCAAAGCCCTATCACTTACCAATCAAAAGTTATGGGGTGTGACACCCAAGTGTGACAGACAGACGGACAGACAGACTGACGGACGGACGGACAGACGGACAACGGACAAAGTGACCCCTAAGTGTCGCTGTTTTTCGCAGGCGACACAAAAATGGTATTATCCCTCGTGTTTCTATTGTGGAATATATCTTCTTCAGTTAACTCGTACACTGTGAGACAGCCTATGTGAGACACATAAGTTGTCTCAAAGGCTACAACATCTAATGATTAAACGTAATATAACAATCAGCTGTTAAAACGACAAATGAATGATATCGTATTAAGATCGTTGGGTACATGACGTCATGTTTTTCTCCGGAATATCTAGAAAACAAATCAGTAATACAAGAAATATAGCGGAATGTGTAGAGAATGTCAATTTATGCTTGACAGTGAAATCACTGTTTCAATAGAGTATAAAATCACGAGTCATGTCATCGCAAATACGGCTTGAGAAACATTTGTACTTGTTGCACTTTTAGTTAAAATCCATCTTCACGCTGAGCAATAATGACGCCAAATACAGCAAAATAATATAAAATACAACGGGACTTCGTACATTATGTATAAAACGAGAATGTAAACCCATATTGTATAGAATAATTCACATAGAGTCCAGCTAATTTCTCGAATAAAAAAAGACAGATATGTATGAAGCTCTGAATTTTACCTATTTGCGTAAGTGTCGAAATGTTAAAGGTCTTTAAATTCGATAGCATCATTTAAAACCAGATGAATTTGCAGTATGGGCCAGACATGCACGTTTCGGGTACTTAACCCTCGTCAGTGATCCTCAGTCTGAACAATGTAATATGGCCAAAAAGTGTGAAAATTATTATCTCCAAAAATGTACCGAAAGACGTAGCAGAATGTGATGCTACAGGACCCACGTTTTAGAAAATTCAAGAAATATTGTAACAGAAATTTCAAATGCGTTAAAGAGACAGACGATCAACCGAAGTTGATCGAACTTGGTTACATGTGCCCTCGGGGACTCTTGGTCCACCAGCAGTGACACTCACCAAGTAGTTCAAATGTTAAACGTCTTTAAATTCGATAGCATCATTTAAAACCAGATGAATTTGCAGCATGAACCAGACATGCACGTTTTGGGTACTTAATCCCCGTCAGTGATCCTCAGTCTAAACAGTGTAATATGGCCAAAAAGTGTGAAAATTATTATCTCCAAAAATGTACTGAAAGACGTAGCAGATTGGGTGGGATATGATGCTACAGGACCCACGTTTTAGAATTTTCAAGAAATTTTGTAACAGAAATTTCAAATGCGTTAATGAATTAAAGAAGATCCTGACGATAATCTCAACAGCACTCACAATAGAGCACAAATTTAAACATCGACGGACCCCTAGCAAGCTAGAGGTGGGACCAGGTGCCCGGGAGGAGTAAGCATCCCCTGTTGGCTAGCCGCACCCGCCGTCGATGTTAATGAAGCATGGAAATGATAATATATAAAATTCATACACTGTCTGACGTTATGTCTATATAGAAAGTGCTATGGCGACAATGTCAGGGAAGTATATTCAAAACGCTTACTGTCAAACCGCTCGCGGGGAACTTTTTTACGAGCTCCACACGGCAAAGGGCATAAGTGTCACACAAATGAGTTAAAGAAGATCCTGACGATAATCTCAACAGCACTCACAATAGAGCACAAAATTAAACATGGACGGACCCCTAGCAAGCTAGAGGTGGGACCAGGTGCCCGGGAGGAGTAAGCATCCCCTGTTGGCTAGCCGCACCTGCCGTCGATGTTAATGAAGCATGGAAATGAAAATATATAAAATTCATACACTGTCTGACGTTATGTCTATATAGAAAGTGCTATGGCGACAATGTCAGGGAAGTATATTCAAAACGCTTACTGTCAAACCCCTCGCGGGGAACTTTTTTACGAGCTCCACACGGCAAAGGGCATAACTGTGACACAAATGAGTTAAAGAAGATCCTGACGATAATCTCAACAGCACTCACAATAGAGCACAAAATTAAACATCGACGGACCCCTAGCAAGCTAGAGGTGGGACCAGGTGCCCGGGAGGAGTAAGCATCCCCTGTTGGCTAGCCGCACCCGCCGTCGATGTTAATGAAGCATGGAAATGAAAATATATAAAATTAATGCACTCTCTGACGTCTTGTCTATATAGAAAGTGCTATGGCGACAATGTCAGCAGTGGCGGATCTAGGATTTCAGAAAAGGGGGGGGCCCAAAGTTTCAGCTCGAAGAAAATTGTTCAAAGAAAAACTGACAAGCAAAAAAGAAAAAAAAGTCGAAGACGAAAAAAAAAGGACCTCCAAAACCTGAAGCTAAAGACTGGTGATTTTAATTAATAAGTTGGGGGGGGGGGTCATTCCAACTGCATGTTGCATTTAGGAGGTAGAGTTTCTTGATACGTTTACTTAAGTTTATAGGTATACCGGCGAGCGTAGCGAGCCGGAAAATTTTAAGTTTTGAAGTTTTCTTTTTTTTTGTTTTGGTTCAGTCATCCATACATGTATATATATTATTCTAAGTTGGCGAGCGGAGCGAGCCGGGAAATTTTTGGAATAGATGGTTACATATTGTCATAAGATTACAATATCTCTCTCATTTTCCATCCTCTTTTTTTGTTTGACCAATTGGGGAAGGTTGGGAAGATTAGGGCATTGCAACCCCACTATCCACCTGTCTAAACTGGTTAGATCGGCCCATGAAAATGAAGCATTTGGTAATCATTCAAGTGTTAATTTAATTTTGATTTTTGTATATGTTTATGACATATGAATCCGTTCAAACACGATGACAAAGAAAGTTCAAGACAAAGTGAAGACGAAAATAGACGGCTAATGAAAAATTAAGTGTGGCGAGCGAAGCGAGCCGAAAATTTCCCCACAAGTAAAGAGATTAAGTATAAAAAGAGTATTCTGAATCAATAACTTTGGGTAAAAAGGGGGGGGGGGGCCGGGCCCCCTAGCCCCCCCTCTAAATCCGCCACTGGTCAGGGAAGTATATTCAAAACACTTACTGTCAAACCCCTCGCGGGGAACTTTTTTACGAGCTCCACACGGCAAAGGACATAAGTGTGACATTAATGAGTTAAAGAAGATCCTGACGATAATATCAACAGCACTCACAATAGAGCACAAAATTAAACATCGACGGACCCCTAGTAAGCTAGAGGTGGGACCAGGTGCCCGGGAGGAGTAAGCATTAAAGAGACAGACGATCAACCGAAGTTGATCGAATTTGGTTACATGTGCCCTCGGGGAATCCTGGTCCACCAGCAGTGAAAATCTTACATTTAAGGAAAATCTTACATTAAAGGAATTTAAAACGGGACAAAAATTCTTTTTAAAAATGTATAAACACATTTTCAAGGACACACAAATCAACTTCAAGTAATAAGAATTAATCATTTAGCGTTTTTGCTACTTTACGTCGAACATAGCTAGGGGCAGCGTATTGTTATCAAGAAAATTAATTTCCTTAAATACGCGTGTCTGTAATCAACACTCGCAACGCTCCACTCGGGAAAAGGTGAAATATCCGTCGGTTCTGTAATTTTCTATGTCTCACTCTGTAGATCGTAATGGACATATTTCACGCTCACGGACTTCGGACTTCGGACATTTCGAAGGGACTTTGTCACAAACGAAGGGACTTTGTCTAAAACGCAAAATAGAAATTCGATTTCAATGAACTTAGAGTACTCTGCGAGAAAAATTTATTTTCCTTTGTATAAATACATATTTAAAGTTGTACATTGTCATTTCGTCCATGTGTGTCCTGATTTAACGATTCTAATCGTGCCTGATTTCTTTTATATGACTTCTAAAGTACGAAGTCCGGAGTGCGAATCCGTAGTACGTTCACTTGAAAAATGTCCAGTAGAACCTAGTCTCAGTCGGTTTGTCCACTGTTTCTCGTATCGCACGAAATTATTTTTACTTTTTGGAGTTTCCTCCTTCTCTTTGATTTGTTTTTAATTTTCAAGAGAATGTATGAAAATTGATTGTGACTTTTACATTTTGATTTTTTATGTCAAATTTGACTTTTATGTACTATATACAGCATAATATATATGTTAATTAAGTTCTTAACACGCTGTAGTCGGTGATTCATTTGACCTTATAAAATGAAGTAATATTGTATTTCAAATAAAGGATGAGAAGTTAATAGATTCAACTTTAAAATTTTTTTCTAACATATTACACGGCAATTCATAAGGCGCCACAGGTATTTTCTTACACGTCCTCCCATTTCTTTTGTGAATTTTTTCCTCTTCATCGGAACCAGACAAAGGTCAAATAATTCTAAAGAGAATGTTTCTCCAACCGTAGGATGCCCTAGATTTTACTAAAAACAAGTTAAATTGAAAAAAAACGCCTTTTAACTAGATGCATTGATACATGTATATTGACATCCGTCTCATATTTTGCGTCCTATTTTATGGCGAGCTAAATTTCAACAAAAGAATGCACAAGTATGATAATTCCAAACCAGCAAGAAACAATAAAAGTTTAAGGACATATACTGTTTATTCAGTTTTAGGATAGATATCCTTTATATTTGAATCAGTTTCATCTTATTGTATGTAAAAGTGATGTGAAGTGACACTAAATGATGTTACCATAGGAAACATTGAAGTTCTGAGAACTTCTAAAATAGACTCATGCAGATATTTTCCATTGCCAACTATAGCAAAAATTATACTCAATAATTTTTTTTTATTTTTGTATGATTTTCCTTCATATTTGAAATACAATGATATATTGGATATTCTACTAATTGGTTGAAGCGAAGAATTTGAAACCTTTCCGTACATACCTTTCTGTAAAATAAACATCAGAGAAAAATAACATGAAAACCTTTAACTTAAAATATTTTTCAAAGACCTTTATAATGAAAATCGGAGTTTTTCTTTGTACGTCAGAAATACAGAATTCACTTCGATGTGAAGATTCAAAATTTTGAGTGCCTGATATGTCCTTAAAGACATAAACAGGAATGAAATTGATGAGAAAAATATGAACGTGTTTTTGATACATTATCATATTACTACTTGTGAAAAAGGTCTCACTGAGGAAGTTCTACGGTCGATACTGGGAACTCGTCATACACTATGATGACCAACTCTCCAGAATGGTGGATGATATTCTGTCATAGACCATTTGAACCATCCAACCAAAGATTGTACTCTATGTCTTCCGAAATGGAAGTAACCGGATGTGACAGTTCTACCGAATTGAAGCGGCGGGTGTTGCATGCAAGCAGGAGATGCTTACTCTTCCTGGGCACCTGGTCTCACTCCCATATCGGGAATTTCAAAAACAAAAGAGGGGGATCTCCAACAAGACCCGGGGAAAAGGGGACAAGGAACAGCAAACATGACATCAAAACACTAAACACAAAAGACTACACATCAGCGAAAGAGACCAATGGACAATCGGTACCGACTTAAGATGGCCATCTGTTACGTAAGTAGCACATTTTGTTGTTATCAGGATTATATGATCACAACCCTTCAATATCTCCTGTTACCTAAAGGTTTCTAAGAACGCACAATTGTAGTGTAAAATAATCTCCTCATTGTAAAAGTTGAACACACAAACAAGACAGCAAAATGCAGAGACCCAAGGAACACACAGATAAATATGTATGAGATAAAGAAGATCCTTACAGAAATCTCAACAGCACTCACATTAGAGCACCAAAGGGAACATCGACGGACCCCTAGCAAGCTATAGGTGAACCCGGTGCCCGGGAGGAGTAAGCATCCCCTGTTTGGCTAGCCGCAACCGCCGTCGATGTTCATGCACGAAAATAAAAAGATAATCTACAAAACATGCACTGTCCGCGGTCACATCCAGATAGAAAGTGTTATGGCGACCATGTCAGGGAAAAAATTCATAACACCTACTGTCAAACCCCTCGCGGGGAACTTTTTTACCAGCTCCACATGATGGACATAAAAAGAAATGGCTTTTGAAATACAGTCTGTGCTCTGTCGGACTGTATTTAAGTTCGAACATTGAATATTTGCATGCTACATCGCCATCTTCTTAGCAACTTTACTGAAATCTTAGTTCCGCCTTATTTGAGTAAAAAACATGTAGCCAAGTCCGATTCACATTGGTTGATCGTTTCATCAAACGCGTTCGAAAATATCTGTTCATAAAATTTTCTCGATATTTCAGGAAAGGAGGTCCTGTAGCATCATATCCCACCCATTCTTGCTTCCTCATTTTTGGACATAACTTTCACTCTTTGGGCTATATTTCATAGTTAAGATTAAGGATCACTTATCAGTATTAAGTACCCGAAACGTGCATGTCTAGTCCATGCGGCAAATTTATATGTCCTTAAATGATGCTATGACTTTGAAAACGTATTACATTAGAGTTGTACTTGTATTACATTTGACGTATCCGTAACCGTATTATACACAGGAACGTATGGTGCATAATAATCCTAAAATAAAGGAGTAAATTCCCTGATTCTGAATTCATTCTAGTATCAATTGATTCAATTAAATATGGAAAAAAGTCTTGTTTTTGAAGAATACGACATCGTATGCGATATGTAAAACATTTTACACTGTAAAACTTGATAACTAAAGCAATACACACGATTAGGGCTTACTGTCCGCGCAGCTCACTTCAGAAATCGGAAAATTGAAGTTTTCTGTACTTTGTCTACAATTTTTGCGATTAAAATTTATTTAGGGGGATATATCTCGAACTCTCATAACTAACGGTGTATAATATATGTCTGTACGACCAATACTTTGCTCACAATGAAAGAAAATAGATTCAGATAGGGAGTTTTCTATGTTAATTTTAGCGCGACGTCGCCGATGTTTAACACTGAGTCTATGGAAAAGTCGACGACGTCACGCTATAATTAACATAGAAAACTCCCTATCTAAAACTATTTTCTTTGATTGTGAGCATGGTCTTGGTCGTACAGACATATATCATACATCGTTAGTTATGAGTGTTCGAGATCTATCCCCCGATATAAATTTTAATCGGAAAATATGCCAACAAAGTAGAGAAAACTTCAATTTTCCGATTTCTGAAGTGAGCTGCGCGGACAGTAAGCATTTGATTTTAGATGGGGAGGAGGACTTTGTAAAAAGAATTTCCGGATCTAGATATTAGGGGGAAATATATCAATATGAAGCCGTTACATTATAAAGACCAACTTGTACGTAAAAAATATGTCTTCACGTATGATAATTTGTATTTGACATAAAGATGCTCACTATTCTACCTGGTATCGTCTGCATTAGAGTTTTTCTGCATTTTTGCAGAAGTTTTATTTTGTAGGGTTTGATTTCTTTCAAGGTCTTGTATTCTTGTATAACAACTGATTAAGATTAATTTTCTCAAAATATCAATTTTGGTTTTTTGTTTGACTGTAATGTACAGATATAAGGTCATATATCATGAAATGACGAGGGCTGCTATATCAATTTTCTAATACAAGCATTAGTTCTTATTTAAATTTCGTTATTGTGGTTGACCTTAATGCCCGGATTTAAGATCATATATCGTGTAATGATGAGGAATGTTATATCACTTTTCTGATATAAGCATTGATATTTACAGGGATATGAAATTGATCTCCAGGAAGACCCCTTTGCTCTGACGAAGCCAGAAATATCAAGCACAACCGGTAACATTAAATATATGTATACAAAATAGGTAGGCAGATTAATGGATATGATTGTTAAACGTATTCAAATTCAATAGCATTATTTAAGAACAGATTAATTTGCAGCATGGACCAGAAATGCACGTTTCTGGTACTGAACCCTCGTCAAATAAGAAATGAACATTTTCCCTTGCATCAACAGCAAAGTACTAATACACCCGATGCAAAAACAAAAAAGACGAGCATAGTATGAGACGAAAAAGAGACATACGACATGTAAACATCAAACACAAAAGACTACACATAAACCGACGAGACCAATGGGCAACCGGTGCCGACTTTGGACGGCCATTTGCCACGCGAGTAGCAAATGGTGAGGTTATCCTGGATTACGTGCGCACAACCCTCTCACTTCTCCAATTACATCTCGCAGAACGTACAATTGTGGTATAAAACAACCTCCTCACTGTAAGATGACCTCACACAAACAAGACCCCAAAACGTAGAGGCCCAAGCAACACATATGGTTATGTAAATGAATATAAAAAGAGGGAGTGCCTAATACAGTCCGTGCTCTGCCGGCTGTAGCGAGCTCATGTATGTAATCACCCGAGGAGTCCGATTGACATTTAGAGAGGACAGGCGGTCGGTGCCCTGTCTTCTCTAAAGAGGTTTGGACAGGGCCCGTCATCTAGTCCCGTCGTCACAGTCAGACAGAATGCAAGTCTCAAGGATGTGCTGGTACAAGACTGTAGATTGGTCAAGTACCAAGCCTAGTGTCCGTTTGGTGACATTAGGATCATATGATCACATAGTATAAAAGGCGTTTGATAAATCTGACGCATTTTCGATGGTTATGCTGCCTACCTTTGATCCTTCTTATTTTGTTTATCATATCACCATAAAAGACAAGCTGTGTAATATCCAAAGTAATGTACTCTGTTGCGTGTATATATCCAAATTTTAAAAGAAGTTGACTGTGATTTTTGTAAAATTTCCAGGAAGTCTTAACTAGTTTATGAAGCGGAAACCTTGACCTAAAAGTTTTTGGTAATTTGTAAATTTCTACTATGAAAATCCAAAATATCAGTATATGATCTAGCGTACCAGATGAGCTGTCTAGACAAAATTGTAGTGGAGCAGTTATTAGAATTAGCAATAAATAGAAATTTGTAAGGAGACTTGTGCAGTTTCGGTATGCAATATAGTGTTGGGAGATCCAATTTAGAAATAGAGATATTGAGTGAAGACAGCTCACTGTTATGCTTGCTTAAAATGTTAGGCGCACTTTCGTTGCTTTTGATATATGTATTAGTAGACGAAAGTTCCGAAACCGAAGTTGATATGTAGTAACGTTTTCAAATGATAATGGTGTTGTTGGCTGCTTTATCAGCTGGTGCAAAGACACATTTTTCATGTAAGTTACGTAGTTTGGATTTGAAATATCTTTCTGATATGGAAGGTGGATTTTGAGAAAGATGAGGGTTTTTATGGAATGTAAACGTCTTCAAATTGAATAGCATCATTTAAGAACAGATAAATTGGCAACATGGACCAGACATGCACGTTTCGGGTACTTAACCCTCAGTTACCTATTCGAATATCCGTTATTTCTAAAATGAGGTATTTCAAGTCATTCAGAGCATGCGGTTCGACTCCTTCTGATTTACATCATCTTTTCGTATAACTATCTAATGCTTCCGTAAGCACCTCACGGCATTTGACAAAATCTATCTTGAATGGGATTCTATACTTAGGTCCCTTTTTAAGAAGACCACGGAGCTGTCTGTCTTGGATAATTGAAAAGTCACCTGTAACAACATGGCCAGCTTGTTTGTAAAGATATTTAGAAGTTGCACATTCTCAAGAAGCAGGACACGATTCAAGTATGTCAGGATCCGATGTAACTTTATTATAGTTAAAAACAAAGTTTCGAATAGGTTTCTTTTACTTGTAACAAATAAGAGGTGAGTCTTAATTTTCAAGTATTGAAAAATGGTACTTTGTACGCGATGATCCCGAAAAATATTAGAGATGTTTAGAAGATCAAAGCCTTTGTTAATAAACGGGATTTTTATGAATCGTCTTTTGGGGGAGGTGTTTTTCACAACAGGATAAAGTTTATACTGTGCGAATGAGACGATGATATTTAGTCTAAATCAGTCAGTGTTTCTTAAGAATGCAACCTCTGCTTCATCAAAGATAGATTTCAAGTGCATAACTGGTAATGACGACAGAGTATGTAACAGCTCATGTTTGCCGCCATTGCGTGCTATAGTAAGTAAATCATTGAGAGAGCGGTAGATTCTGGATCGTTCAAATTCATTTTGCATAATTTTAGAGCAGATAAATTTCCAGCATGCACCAGACATGCACGTTTCGGGTATTTAACCCTCGTCAGTGATCATCTATTGCTTAATGCCGCAGTTTTCACATGTGTCATTACGATCAGATGACATTTTCTTTATACCAAATTCGGATGAAAACAACGGCAAATACAATGATTTGAAGACATGTAAAGTAGGATTCTGGTACAAAAGTTGTCTGAGTCGTATCTCTTTTGAAATGTAAAATATAAGAAGTAATCACCAATATTTCGAGTGTTAATTGTCGGTACAAGTAAGGCACCAGAGTATGTATCATTTAGAATATCTTTTGTTTTTATCTATTTAGCTCGGATTTTTGCCGTACGTCCGTCTAGTATGACGTTTAGATTTCCATTTGTTGGTGAGATATTTCTTGTTCTTTTATTGTTAATTCTTTTTTGTTGGTCTTCTTGATTTGCGCGTCGACTTTTTTTACCCCTCTGCCGTCAACGCATAGTCGCCCCAGGCGCTTGGTCTCACTTCCAATTGTAATTCATTCCAAGGTTCGCAACCGTACCAATAGGAATTCGAATGATTTTGCCATGCATTTGCGATATTGAAAATGAATAACTACTTTGTTGTTTATTCAATGTAAGTGTAAGGTTAAGAGATGTTTTATATCTAAGATCATATTCCTTAGTAGTGATAGAGACAGTCAGAAAAAAATAAAGAAAAATATGACATATTTCAAAGCTGAAAATTAGACAGATGACTGATTATTTTTATAATAGAATAATGCGGAAGTGTTTGAAAATTTCATACCAATATTCATGCAACAGAAATGTGTTTCAGATATTTTAAAAATCCTCATCAGCTATGCTTCCAGCCACGATGCTTTTCATAAGCCGCAAAAATTAATTTTACTATCGCCCTCAGGTTTTATTCTTAGAATTTAAAGTTGTTCATTTACTTTATAGAGAGTGCACGGCTCCATATTTCCTGTAGGGTCGTTTCAGTTGCACATTCAAATAAAAGCTATGTTCAAAAATGCATTTCCGCCTTCTTGTAAAGAAGATGATTTATAAGAACAACATTTGAACAGAACAAGCCCAGAGGATTTATTTACATATAAATATTGCAGTGTATCATATGAGCTTTTAAAAGATGTTTCATTAGTGATGTTCGAGGCCAGAAAAGTAGAAAATCCAAATAATATGGAACGATGAAAGACAAAAGTTTGAACTTAACCTCAAATGTCTGTAAAAAAAAAAAAAAAAAAAAAAACCCAAAAATAAATAATAATAAAAGAACCAAAAAAAAAACTCCAAAAAAACATAAAACATAAAACAAAAACAAAACACAAAACCCAAAACAAAACAAAACAAAACCAAAAAACAAAATTAAAAGAACAAAAAACAAAAAGAAAACAAAAAACAAAAACAAAAACAGACAGACCAGAGGTACGCCATCAAGGAGATACCTCTTAGTTTTAGAATAAAACTATGATGTTTTACATGACCTATTGTAAGCGATGTCAAATTAAAATTTGATAATAGAATTGTTTTTATAAAGCTTTATTTATTTATTTATTTTTATTTTGATTTTATAAAGCAGAAAAATCACGATCGCCTTTACGTTAACTTCATTTCGTAATAAATACAAGCTGTTTACAATTCAGTAAAATTGGCGAAAGTTATGCACGTATATTCAATGATATTAAGATTTTGAACGTCACATAGAAGTATTTGTCAGTCATCCATTTCTATACATCACTTATCCATAGGATCAAACACCCCTATCAATCCACAAGCTTGATATTTTTTTTCCTTTTTTGAAATGTAAAGTAGAAAAATTAAGCATCAATATTTCGAGTGTTAATTGTCGGTACAAGCAATGCACCAGAGTATGTATCATTAAGAATATCTATTGTTTTAACCTTTTTAGCTCACCAGAGCCCAAGGCTCAATGCAAGCTATTGCCATATCGGTTTGTCTGTTGTCCGTTCGACGTCCGTCCGTTAACATTTCACATTTTCGACTTCTCCTGCAAAATCACTTTGAGGGTTTTAAATAAAATACTGGTATGCACAAAGTACTAAAGATTTTTAACATAGTTTCTTCATTTCGGCCCGATCCCTTCACAGGTGGATCCAGGCAGGCGTCAAATAGGCCTCAATGGTGCCCCACTTAAAAAATCTTCTTCTCCATAACCACTGCATGGATTGGAAAACTAATGGTATATGAGTGATAAGGAAGGATGTATTATTCCAGTTTGTTCATTTCGTTAAAATCCGATCTCTTATTTTGACGCGTTTTTGAAGTCTTTTTCGACTAAGTAATTGTAATGAAAAAGTTGAGATTTATTTATTCTTTTCTCTCTTGGCTGAATTTGCATTTAGTTAATGTTAGCCATTATAAACCTAGAGGATTTACGTGAAATAATTTTGTTGAACATTTTTAATGATTTTTTGACTGCAAAAAAAGGAAGGAAGATGGCCATTCTTACCATTTGCAAATTCTCCCAAGAAATTGATCATTTACTTTATGTTGGATCATTTACCTATTGTTGGACTTTATTATATTTATAGTAAGAAATGCAGCTGTGAAGGAATTTGCAAAATACCTACATTTGAATTTTTTATGTTTTCCATGACAAATGGATCCAAAGAATGTGGGTTGAGATTGTCGTCAGAATTTCCTATTTCTCACTTGACGGATGCACATTGGTCTCCATAAGTTTGTTGTCAATTCATTTTTCTGTTTTTACTTTTTTAATTTGTTTGGTTGATTTGGTGTGAATTGTCGATATTGAAATATATGTTCTAAACATGACCGACAAAATATGCCGAGACCCCAGCTAATGACAGAGCTATGCAATGAGTGAGATACCTCTTAGTTTCAGAAATTAAGGTCTTATTTGATGACAAGAAAATTAGAATATACATTTGTATTTGAATGCAGTGCGTAAACACTAAAACTAGGTAAGCGATATCCTCACCAGCAGCGATACCAGCCTAGTGGTTGAAATTGTCAATATTGAAATATATGTTTGATAGTACCAATTCTATTGTACTAGACATGTGTTTCGGATATTGAATCCTCGACAGTAGTTCTTATGTCTAACAGTTAAATGAATCCAAAAAGAATTGTCATGGCGCCATCTTCAATATAGACTTTTGATTTGCTCTTGCCAAAATAAGCGGCTCCAAATTTTGTGAAAGATTTATTCAGAAGTGCATTTACAAGGGTATGAGCATGAACAAATCAAACGCAAACCGTTCCGATGTCGTAAAGAGAACATAATCAGAAAACGTTTTGAACTAATGGTCGAATATACCTCTAGATTAAAGAGCAATGCATTTCGCATGACGAGCAATATATATCCTTGTTTACATCTGAAATACGCTTCTATCACGACATCTTTTTACCCTTGGCATATAGTTTACTTCATCATCGTGAGTTTATTTGACGTCATACTGAATTATGACGTTTGCAATATTTTTCCGCGAATTATTTTAAAAGCGCTTTGTGCTTGCATCCATTTGTTCTTTAGAAGTTCCGGTAATTCAGTTTGTCTTATATTATTTCACACAATGACAACTTTACGGAGCGGAATAATTTGATTTCGATTGAATTGATTTAGTTAATACTTCAAATTTATTTTTGCATAAAAATAGATGCAAATAAATTCAAAAGAATAATTATTTTTTATAGTACAAGTTGACGATGCAGCGTTACTGACCACGCAACTTAACTCAAATATCGAAAACATGTAAAACTCATAAAAAATATTTTCTTTCATTTACAAAATGTATGTTATAATGATTTAGCTAGAATTAAAATCACGAGGCCTATTGATTAGTACTTGTAATAGGTGAGCATGACGACCGACTGTCAAATCATCAAAAGGATTAAAGATCACGTACATGTATGTCGTAAAATAAATGGTTCCGAAGGAAACACACTTCCCATTATACACCCTGTTGAAAAGAGAATTACTCTGTTTTGACTGATATACTGACATTCAATGAAGAGAAAATGTGATGGAGATCAATGCGGAAAACAGTGTGTGCGTTAACTACCTTCCTATCATCCCGATACCCCCTCCCCCCTCCTTCTAGTCCCAGCACTAAAACTTAAACTAGAAAAGTGCCTCAGCTAATTTTAGAGAAATTATTTAAAACTTTCATACTTATCAAGAGATTAAGAGATCCTTCATTTTGTTGTTCTCAAAGTTGCTTCATTTTTTTTATCTGGTACAATATAAGAAAATATGTACGGATGTCAAAACTACATGTACATGAATAGATGGATACGCAAAATCATTTTTGAGAGAAATGTTATACAGAAGAAACATAAAGAAAGGAATCTAAAACATCCATTTTTTTTCTCATTGACTGAGATTAAAAGTGTACAATATCGCCGAACATTACCTGGAGTGAGCATCACGATATGCGCTACGTCACGTTACGTTGTCGGTGCTTAAAATTAAGCGCTTAAAGTGTTGGGAACATGAATAAGAAATTGATCAAAATATGACTCAAATTTGTAGTCTGAAGTCCAGATTATAAGAAATCTCAGAGGATTTATAAAAACTTTCCATTTTCAATCATAAACAACGGATTTATCATATCTAGA
Source organism: Pinctada imbricata (assembly GCA_033119305.1). Classification (NCBI taxonomy): domain Eukaryota; kingdom Metazoa; phylum Mollusca; class Bivalvia; order Pterioida; family Pteriidae; genus Pinctada; species Pinctada imbricata. Next base: position 34,570,228 of record VSWD01000014.1, on the reverse strand, counting down.
GGCTTGGTCAGAGGACTTCTAAGCTAAATATCTTTAAAACGGCTACACTCTTTTTTCTTTAAATTACTATTTTTATCTTGAACATGTATCAATAGATGATAAAAGAAACATTTCATCAAGATTCTATTATGCCAACTACTTAGAAAATTAATGTTTTTAAACTTTTCATACAATTTTTACTGTCAAAAGTGGGATGAAATAAATGTCCATCCCCAGCATGGTTACCATGGCAACAAAAATATGTTTTCGAAAATGATAAATTTACTTTATTTACTACGTCAATGGATAAAAATTTACTTCGTATTGTGTTATATTGATTTTTAAAATTAACTCCAAAGTTGGATTATTGTTTTTAAAAAAAGTATGCAGAGCTACCTCCCTTTTTTGTCGGCATATAGAGGACAAACGGCATTTCATTTGAAAATCTCCATCCGTTGCAGAAAAAGTCCGGAAAACTGATATTCGGACAAACGGACAGACGGAGGAACAGGCGGACAGACAGACCGAGAGGAAATTAAGAGTCCCCTTCGGCGTTGCCGGAAGGGGACTAAAAATTAGAAATAAGACATGCACTTTTAAAGAGTGTAATTCATTCCAATTGTCGCAAATATGCAAAACATGATTATTTTGTTTTGAATCTGCTATAAGGTATTAGAATCACAGGGCACGCTGGAAACGACCACACCGACAATGGAGAAGAAGCATACAAAATTATTCCACAACAGAGAATAAAATGAATCTAAAGGTTTCTGCTCTTAATAGGCAAAAGTATTACTCTTAGAACGAAGTTGTTGTAATCTGAGCTTACTCTGGAATATTCGAAGTCATTAAGTTGATTATATATAGAAATGTAAAGGTGACCTTTGTATTGAAAATATAACATGAAATCTAAATATTTAATTGAAGCTCTCAGTGGTTTTCGTCACATCTTCTTCATATGGATAGATTGTGCTAACTTAATAATTAGCAAAATTTGGATACTAATTGTTGACACGTGACGAGATATTGAATGTTGGGATTGCACATGGCCAACGCTCCTATGTATCTGATTAAATGGAAATATTAAAAATGCAAAATTGTTTTATTAAGGAAAAAAATCCTTCCTGAAAAGGTTTGAAGGTCGATGTGGGGAGCATCGACTGGAAAAAATTAATTTCAAAAAATTTTATTTACCCATGAGGATATATATGTCATATAGATTGCACGACCAATATGGACAAAACCATATCCCTATTAAAAAGTACAAAATCGTTAATCGAAAAATCATCTAACCAAGGGCATACAAAACCAGGATGAAACCAGAACTAGGGCAAAGAAACATAAATAAAAAAAATCTATATGAGGAGAAGTAAACTCACTGCGAAGGAGTGGGAAAGAGTGAGCATCTTCTGCTTGTATGCAACACCCGTAAATTCAATTCGATAGGTCCCAATCGGTAACTCCAATAAAGGAAGAAAAACGTATAAATTGGAATGTCGGATTTAAGAATCAGTATGACAAATATGGATAATGACCATATTTCAAAGCACAGTACAAAATCGATAATTCAGAAAATCATAAACCGAAGGCATACGAAATCAGGATAAAACTGGAACAAAAGCAAACGAATATAACCCCACCACCACTCTTACTCAGTACTCATCTTTGATGTAGATATGTATGTATACCGTACAAAATTAAGTATTATGTATTTTATATTATATTTCATTATTCCCTTATCAGCCACTCTATATGAAGTCTCCATAGAAAAAATGCCTCTAAATTCGAATATTTGAACAAACAGTATATTTTTATACCATCAATATTGGCCCAAGCGCAATAGTTTAAAATCTAATGACCGGTGAACTTCATGTAGTTCATTGCTGAAGCTAAAACTCCACATATTTTTCCGAGCTCTTTCCCTTATAGTCCAAAATGGATGTAAACATGACGCGCCAATCGATGCGTTGCTGCAATATTGAAGTAAGGTATCACAAAACAATCATTGACTGGGAATTCTGGCAACAAATTATCTGCAATATTCTGTCTTCGGGTCCAACAAATTATACATTGCCCTCATTCCAAGTCAATAATTCTATAATTTTATATTATATTTTTGTCAGTTGAAATAAATGTTATATATATTATGATATAATGCATTAATTCAAATTTTATTTCCAACTTAATAGAAAGAAAGATAACCCCTTCCTTCGCAAAATGTATCATCATCATATCATTTTTCATCATCCGGCTTGATAACTTTCTCTTTCATTTCCTTGAATAACATTTAACCCAAAGGGGAAGAAAATAACTCAAGGTTGAACCTGTTCATACAATAATCATATTGGAAACTGCATCATTCACATTTATCCGAGAATTAACGATACTATGAGTAAGTTAACGTTTTTCATCATTTTTAGATTTTTTTCATTTTTCATTATGTCCACTTAGATGCAGTTATATACTATTTGATCTGATGGTCACATTGTAATGGGAAAAACAAAGTGATGTATTGCGCAACAAATTAAAAAAAAAGAATATATGAAAAAATAGATAAATATGTTAATCGGACTATGCTTATTCAAATCAACCTTCATTATAACAAGATAGAAGCTTGGGAGTATCAGTTTTCTTAGATTTGCATATCTTTCTGGGTTGACATTACGTATTAGAGGTAAGGTAAACTTTTCAATACTGTAGGAGATAGACACGTGGCTCCGTTGCCTTTTTGTAGCCCAGAGTTGTACGAATACTGACAAATGACTTAAAAATTCAATGAATGTTTTGGTTTGTCAATATTCTTTTGTTTTGGCGTTTTAATGTCGTTCGGGTGTCCTTTGCCCCCTTTGCCTTATATGTCTGCTCTGCGATTTTGTTTTGGTGCTTTAATCTCGTTCGAGTGTCCTATGCCCCCCTTTGCCTTGCATGACTGCTCTGCGATTTTGTTTTGGTGTTTTAATGTCGTTCGGGTGTCCTATGCCCCCCTTTGCCTTGTATGACTGCTCTGCGATTTTGTTTTGGTGTTTTAATGTCGTTCAGGTGTCCTATGCCCCCCCTGGTCTTGTATGACTGCTCTGCGATTTTTTTTTTGTGTGTGTTTTAATGTCGTTCGGGTGTCCTGTGTCCCCCTTGGCCTTGTGTGACTGCTCTGCGATTTTGTTTTGGTGTTTTAATGTCGTTCGGGTGTCCTATGCCCTCCTTGGTCTTGTATGACTGCTCTGCGATTTTGTTTTGGTGTTTTAATGTCGTTCGAGTGTCCTATGCCCCCCTTGGCCTTGTATGACTGCTCTGCGATTTTGTTTTGGTGTTTTAATGTCGTTCGGGTGTCCTATGCCCCCCCCCTTGGTCTTGTATGACTGATCTGCGATTTTATTTTGTGTTTTAATGTCGTTCGGGTGTCTTCTGTCCCCCTTGGCCTTGTATGACTGCTCTGCGATTTTGTTTTGGTGTTTTAATCTCGTTCGGGTGTCCTATGCCCCCTTGGCCTTGTATGACTGCTCTCCGATTTTGTTTTGGTGTTTTAATGTCGTTCGGGTGTCCTATGCCCCCCTTGGTCTTGTATGACTGCTCTGCGATTTTGTTTTGGTGCTTTAATCTCGTTCGAGTGTCCTATGCCCCCCTTTGCCTTGCATGACTGCTCTGCGATTTTGTGTTGGTGTTTTAATGTCGTTCGGGTGTCCTATGCCCCCCCTTTGCCTTGTATGACTGCTCTTCGATTTTGTTTTGGTGTTTTAATGTCGTTCAGGTGTCCTATGCCCCCCCTGGTCTTGTATGACTGCTCTGCGATTTTTTTTTGGTGTGTGTTTTAATGTCGTTCGGGTGTCCTGTGTCCCCCTTGGCCTTGTGTGACTGCTCTGCGATTTTGTTTTGGTGTTTTAATGTCGTTCGGGTGTCCTATGCCCTCCTTGGTCTTGTATGACTGCTCTGCGATTTTGTTTTGGTGTTTTAATGTCGTTCGAGTGTCCTATGCCCCCCTTGGCCTTGTATGACTGCTCTGCGATTTTGTTTTGGTGTTTTAATGTCGTTCGGGTGTCCTATGCCCCCCCCCCCCTTGGTCTTGTATGACTGATCTGCGACTTTATTTTGTGTTTTAATGTCGTTCGGGTGTCTTCTGTCCCCCTTGGCCTTGTATGACTGCTCTGCGATTTTGTTTTGGTGTTTTAATCTCGTTCGGGTGTCCTATGCCCCCTTGGCCTTGTATGTCTGCTCTGCGATTTTGTTTTGGTGTTTTAATGTCGTTCGGGTGTCCTATGCCCCCCTTGGTCTTGTATGACTGCTCTGCGATTTTGTTTTGGTATTTTAATGTCGTTCGAGTGTTCTATGCCCCCCTTGGCCTTGTATGACTGCTCTGCGATTTTGTTTTGGTGTTTTAGTGTCGTTCGGGTGTCTTATGCCCCTCTTGGCCTTGTATGACTGCTCTGCGATTTTGTTTTGGTGTTTTAATCTCGTTCGGGTGTCCTATTCCCCCCTTGGCCTTGTGTGACTGCTCTGCGATTTTGTTTTTGTGTTTTAATGTCGTTCGGGTCCTATGCCCCCCTTGGCCTTGTATGACTGCTCTGCGATTTTGTTTTGGTGTTTTAATGTCGTTCGAGTGTCCTATGCCCCCCTTGGCCATGTATGACTGCTCTGCGATTTTGTTTTGGTGTTTTAATGTCGTTCGGGTGTCCTATGCCCCCCTTGGCCTTGTATGACTGCTCTGCGATTTTGTTTTGGTGTTTTAATCTCGTTCGGGTGTCCTATGCCCCCCTTGGCCTTGTATGACTGCTCTGCGATTTTGTTTTGGTGTTTTAATCTCGTTCGGGTGTCTTATGCCCCCCTTGGCGTTGTATGACTGCTCTGCGATTTTGTTTTGGTGTTTTAATGTCGTTCGGGTGTTCTATGCCCCCCTTGGCCTTGTATTACTGCTCTGCGATTTTGTTTTGGTGTTTTAATGTCGTTCGGGTGTCATATGCCCCCAACGGCCTTGTATGACTGCTCTGCGATTTTGTTTTGGTGTTTTAATCTCGTTCGGGTGTCCTATGCCCCCCTTGGCCTTGTATGGCTGCTCTGCTCTGCATGTCTGGACCATGCTGCAATTTTATCTGTTCTTAAATGATGATATTGAATTTGAAGAGGTTTAACATTGAGCTGATGACTATCAATTATTTATTGGAAGCAGAATGTCTATGAGGAACAACATACAAATAACAGAAGGTTCTTTTACTTTTTCAGATTTTCGCAAGACAGAAATTGTGATCTGGCTGTTCTTTATGCTAATCATAGCAGAGGCATACCCAACCAAGAAATACAATTGTTCATATTCCTCCAGAGACACAGAATGCCAGAATTTGTTTCGTCGACTTGTTTTAGACCAAAAGACGAAAATGGTTCATATCAACATCAATTACCAGAATGTGACAGATGCACGACTCTATGCGCTTAATAACATTTCAGAAAATGCGTATCCGATTTCATCAGAATTCCTTTGGATTAACAAATCGTCCGCCCATCTGTTATCTCTTCCAGACGACTTCCATTATATGACGTTTGGAGTGCTCACAGAAGGTATCTACCAGGTTGATCTACACGGATTTCCCGAGGCAAATAGTACAAATGAAACCTTAGACTTTCTGTTCAACCGTTTGATGTTGAATAATACGAGAGGTTTAATTTGCGAGAGGAATTCGCAGATCCACCCGCTCTTTGAACTCTTTGTGTTGAGACCGGAAACTGACTTTACCTGTTTTTCAACGGCTGGGGGCGTTGGTGAACTAATATCAAAGACATCTCTGTCATTCCGTATGATAACTGTACTTTGTGTCGTTTGCATTCTGTGGTTTCCAATGGTATTTGCATTGACTGATCAAAATAAGATCCATTCGAAAGAGACGCCACTGCGCCGATATTTCCAGATTACAACTCTTAAAGGTGGATGTTTGGGGTCTAAAGAGAAGGACAGTAAGGGTGAAAAAGAACTTTACCGTAGTTCCTATATTTATGATAGGGGAGACGTGCCTTACGGACCGCAGAGAATCTTCCTATCATTGATTCATAAAAACGTTGATCAAAAGCACGGCATGTTCATTATTCACCGTAATTTCACGCTTTTGATAATAGTTTTGTTTTCCTTCCCATGTCTTTTGATGATTCCTTTTCATAAAGGTTATATGCAAGTCACGTACGTAACGAAAAAGTACTTCGAAATCACAAGTATCTTATGCATACTTGGAAGTAGTATCTACTTTTTGATATTGTTTGGTCTTGCCATGCCTGCATGTTGTAAGCACTTCACATATTGCTTTGATATCAATGCTTTTATAAGCTGCAAAAATTGTATATCTCACATTGAATTTTCGGACATCCTTGAAAAAATATCAGAAAGAAATTACTTCCATAATCTGATCAATAGACAGCTGATATTTTTTCATTGGAAGTTATGGTATAAAGTTACACTGATCTCTTTCACGGAGACAAGGTATAAAACTTGTGATATCTGTAAAAAAGTCATACTCAGCATTCCGATTTGTGTCGCATTTCTTTGTAACATCATTTTTCAAATGCTGTGTACTATCCCTTCATTCTGGTATTCATTAGATTTGTCATTCACTGTCGTATCAAAACTGACTTCGACAATCTGTATGACTGACGATATATGTGTCAAATTGTTCAAACTAATATTAACAATAGTTCTCTCTCCAGTTATACTTTTAACAACGTTTTGCTTCCTTTCCTTCAAGTGGTCCATTATTGCAATTATTCCTATGCTTGTGAAAATGCTTTGTTATACACTCTTCTTTGCGTTACCTCTGATGGATTCCTTTGATATTGATATCATTCTTTCATATGTCATTCTCATATCCTACTGTATTAAGCACTACACAAATTTGATTGGTCTTTACAGCGAACTCCTCAAAATGATATTGAGAATCCACGAAGGCGGGAAATTCAAACTAGATTCGAACTGTGTTGAAATTGCAGAATTCGAATATGTAGCTGATAACGTGTTTCCATTTCGAGTCCAATGTTTTTACTATGTATGGAAGACTATTATCACTGTAGCAATTTTTTTGATTACGGTTTCACAGTATTTTATATATAAAGAATCGAATATCGCGATTCCATTCGACAAGTTTATTTCATTCGTTTTCATTTTTCTATTTCCCGCCCTTGCTTGTTTCGTTTTTAATTCCTCAAATGAACAGATGGTCACGGCTATAGAAAAGGAAGGTACGAACATTGGTTCAAAAGTGGTATAGTGAAAGTAGAAATGAAAGAAGTAGGGAGGATGAAGACGAAAAAGGTGCTCACGAAAATCACCGAGAACATTTCCTTACAACTTCAAGGGATCATCATTCAAATGAAGGCATTGACACAAACCTACATGTATCAGTGGCCCTTCATGAAATGGAAGTATTCAGCGCTTAATTCGGATAGCCAACTCGTTTTCCATGCAGAAAATCGGGGTTTTTTTTTATCAATTCGTACTAATCATTTGTAGAACAATTTGAATATGGATAATTTGATACAATAGTTTATCTTTATTTTATATATTTTTAATCAATATACATGTATCTAATATTATATGTATTATGTGTTTTTCATATTTCTGGTTCGACAAATTTTAGAAACATAGGCAGCAAACTCAGTATCTCATTTCTAGTCCACAAATCAACCAGCGTCCATGATGGGTGTCCTTGACGAACTGTAGACACAAAGTCGTAGCCTTCAAAATGTTACGCTGTATACAGTTTAAATGACTTTATTAAAACACCTCCATATTCATGTTCAGATTACCACATGAGATAAAGAAGATCCTAACGCCGATCTCAACAGCACGTAAAATAAGGCACCATGTTGAACATCGACGAACCCCTAGCAAGCTAGAGGTGGGACCAGGTGCCCGGAATGAGTATGCATCCACTGTTTCGCTAGCCAAACAAGCCATCGATGTTGCAAAACATGCACTGTCTGAGGTTATGTCTGTATAGAAAGTTATATGTCGACCATGTCTGAGAAGAAAACACAAAACATCACCAGAATTTTTGCGGGTATCAAATTTTGCAATCATACAGCAGAACGAGGTGTATGTTTAATCTGCGAGTCAATGTTTCGAGATTATTAAAGAAGTTAGAATAAATATTATAATAAATAACAATGAACACTCTGTATCCACAAAATTTGATTTTATAATATTGAACTTCCCTACGGAGGACACTACTTCATTTTTTATAAATATTTAGGCAATTGTATTTTGTTTCGATCTAAATAATTTCCTGGCGTTGCCCTTAACATTCATAACACGTATCTCATTATATTACATCCAGGTAAAAAGATTGGAAAAAGTGCATGGTCATTTCCTTCAAATACCAAATGAACGTGCAATTTACTTATTTTTGCGAAGGCTTACTTTCGCACTTTCAGATGACTTTTTTTCGCGAAATAGCGAAAATGCTTTAAAATTAACGATATGTTAACTATTTTATAACAAATCTTGTACTTACTTGTAATTACATTCAATTTTGTATTTGTCATTTCTTTGCCTTTGTTCAGCCTTTCAGTATTAAATATATGAAAACATTTGATGTGTCAATATCCTTATTTTTAACAAAATATTTGTAAATTTATTTCGAGTGTCGATTCCATTGAAAAATACCTCACATTGAGGTGCACTAACAACTTAAAGGAGAACCCTAATTAGGGGAACCAGATACAAAGATGAAGTCGTCCTTAAGTCCATAAGTTACCACTATGTCCGTCCGTCCTTCCGTCAACACTTTTGTGTTTTCGCAATCATTTTCAAGTTCAAGAGTTCATATTTCATAGCTAGTTAAAGTGTATTGACACGTCATCTATAAATCTCGGTGTGTTAAAATGATAGTTCAAAGTCATTATGGTCTGAAAAAATCTTTCAATGTAATCTGAGGAGAGTTCAAATCAGGTGAGCATTTTGGTCATGGGGCCTTTGAATAATTTATATATATATTCCTTATCACAAACAAAGGAGGGTATCTCCAACAACACCTGGTTGCAGCACCCACAGCAACGCCCCAAAACACCCAATGGAAAAAACACAGAGCAAAAAAGCACAGAGAGAGACACTTAAGGGACAAGGAACGCCAACGCAAAACACAGAAACATCAAACACAAAGAACTTCACATAAACCAACGAGACCAATGGGCAACCGGTGCCGACTTAGGAAGCAAGAAGCAGACGGTGGTAATCCTGGATTACGTGCACTTAGTCCTCCCACTATTCCGATTTCCCAGATGTCTCGAAGAACGCACAATTATGGTGTAATTTTAATTAAGAAGGTAACGAGTCGGAACACTAAAATTTTCTAGATAGCAAGGCACCGCTTTTAAAGCGCCAACAACAATGCACTTTGTTCTTGCAATGGACTATGAAAATTGTTGATAAGATTAATAACCTTTTTTCATCGTGACGGACTTTGCACTTCGAACTTCGTACTTCGCACTTCGAACATTGAAGAATAAGTGGCGTAGCTGCCGTTCACGTATACATTCATCATTGGAGTCATCTACATTTTGATTATTATACTCAATGGTATATTGGACTTCCAGTTCTTCTGAAGACCCACTTATAAAACTTTATATCATGATTAAAGTGCATGGTTCGAAGTGTGAAGTTCGTCCCGGTGAAGAATGTCTATAATAGAATCTATCCCAAGTTGTGATCAGGGACAAGGAAATCCAACCGTCAATGATTTGTTTGTACAATGTTAAACGTCTTCAAATTCAATAGCATCATTTAAGAACTGATAAAATTACATCATGGACCAGACATGCACGTTTCGGGTACAAACCCTCGTCATTGATCCTCAGTCTAAACAATGTAAAATGGCCAAAAAGTATGAAAATCATTATGTCCAAAAATGTACAAAAAGACGTAGCAGAATGTGTGGTATTGCAGATGAGGCTTGCCGAGTCGTGGACATAAGCAGATCCTGGACATGAGGGTTGGATTTCCGTGTCCCTGATTACAATTAGGGATTGATTATTTTTCTCTCATCGTCTAAAAAAGCTCAAAATTAGATTTTTTTGTATCGTTTTCCTTATCATGACCGGCTAACGAAGCAACCATGTTTGACGTCTCAATGACGTTACAGTTATAAAAACTTCCGGAAAGGGCTTATCAAACCCTGCAGGATGGGAGAACGGTTTTCCTTACAACAAATTTTGCGGACAAATCAGTCTCAAGTGAGAGAAATAGTTGCCCTTCTTGTTTCTAAGGAGCTGTGTTATTGAATCCGTTTGATCGTTATATTTTTTTTTGTCAGAAATTTCTTCAAGAATTTGTAAGCCTTTCAATTGAGATTTTTGGAATATCATTTTGGTGTTTGTGTTTTTAAAAGTATTCTCAGAAAATTTATGGATCAATAGATGAATCACCTCTTTCAATGGGGATTGGGAATTCCTTTCCATATATCAAAGGTTTTCAAAGTTCACTATTCGTTGTTGACGGCAATCCCGCTCTCCAGAATGGTGGATGATATTCTGTCATAGACCATTTGAACCATCCAACCAAAGATTGTTCTCTATGTCTTCCGAAATGGAAGAAACCGGAAGTGACAGTTCTACCGAATTGAAGAGGCGAGTGTTGCATGCAAGCAGGAGATGCTTACTCTTCCTTGGCACCTAGTCTCACTCCCATATCGGGGGTTCGCTCCTTTTCATGTGGTGGAGGTTTTTGTTTGTTTGCTTTGGTCCCTGTAATTGTAACCAATTCGATCAATTTCGGTTGGTCGTTTCCTCAAACGCATTTGAAAATTTCTGTTTACAAAATTCTTTGAAATTTTTGAAATCAGGGTCCTGTAGCATCATCTCCAAGACATTTTGCTACGTCTTTCGGTATATTTAGGACATAATTTTCACAGATTTTGGTCATAACATTGTTTAGATTGATGACAACCCTGCAGACACCACGCGAAACAAACCCACAAGACACTGACACAGATGTACATCAAACAAAACTACAAACAGCACAAGGACACTAGAACATGATACAAAATAATCGAAACAGACGCACAGAAACACCAAACATCAAAGACAACACATAAAAGGAAGGAGACCAATGTGCACCCGGCGCCGACTTTGGACAGTCATCTGCTATTAGCAGATGGTGTAGTTATCCGGATGATGTAGTTAAAGGAGCAATATATTCCTTTTATCTTTATCTGATCCATCTTATGATATTGTTATACATATACATACTCCAGTTTTTACATGCATTTCACTGTAATAAAGACAAAAGGATATGATGAAAGTGAATAAATAATCATTAACGCTTCTACATTTTGACGTATTTTAAAAGCGGCATGGCGGATTTTGACGTCACTTTTTATACATGATGTACCGATGCTCTCCAACCCAAATTGCGTTGACGTCCAGGAATTTATTCAGGATGTGGTTAAAAATTTCAAAGGGTTCACATCTTCATAAATCTTCTCATGAGGAAACGCTGCATGGATCAAAAGATTGATTGTATCTTAGCAATCAATTAAGATGGATTATAAAAAAAAACATTATGATTTTCCGGGGTTCAGACACATCTATAGCATCTTACTATTTCTTAATTGACGGTCTTCGCTGTTCACTGGTTTTCTATTTTTAAATAACCAATTACGCAAGAAATTTTATGTTTTGCAAACTATAGGAAAAATGGCATTGAGGTTTTCAATTATAGTGTACATGTATATCTGCATTTGAAATAGTTAATGTGTTGCCGTTTACAATGCCTTTTGCAATTTTAATTCTGATACCGGGGCGGATAGTGAAACCCCCTTTCTTTGAAATGATATAGCGAGAGAAATAAAATATGGTTTAGATTTAATTAGACACATAACATGATTTATGTGAAAATTGAATTTCTTTACACATTTACAATTACCTTGGATCTCTTGTATGAACCAAACAAGCAGTGAATTTCATTAACATGTCATTTTATCAAAAATCAAATCGAAATTAAAGTAGTCTTGTATCTTAGCCCCATCCGTCCAATACTTTTTGTTCATAGATTCATTAAACTATTCTACTGAATCGACCCTACACGAAATTTGGACCTATGTACTCTCTGCAAATCAAATAAACAAATTTAGATTCCAACAATTAAACCAGATGGTGCTACATGTACTAATATACATTTGACTGTGTCAGAAAAACAATTTGGTATTAAATAAGAACCATTGATGAGAATTACTATCCGTAACACATATTTGGTGAATGTAAATTAAACTGACAAAGATGGACAATGACCATATCCAACTGCACAGTACAAAATCTTATAATTCAGGAAATCACAAACCAAATGAGCTAAAGAAGATCCTGACGTTATCTCAACATCACTCACAATAGAGCACAAAAGTGAGCATCGACGGAATCCCTAGCAATGACAAATATGGAAAAAAAATCCTATCCCTATCAAGAAGCACAAAATCGTTAAATGAAAAATCATCAAATCAACGGCGGGCATACAAAACCAGGATAAAACAGAACTAGGGCAAAGGAACAGAAATAATAATAGTAAACAATAATAATTCTACCATATGAAGAGAAGTTAACTCCTTGCGAAAGAGTGAGATCAGATGCTCAAGGAGAGTGAGAATCTCCTGCTTGCATGCAACACCCGCCACTTCAATTCAAATCTCACAATTCGTTAGAAAGGTCACAATCGGTAACTCCCACAAAGGAAGACGAACGTATAGATTGGCATGTCATGGCTTAAAAGGTCTACGTCAGAATGGGGACGTCATAGTGAAATTGAAATTGAAGTCGTCAGCTTTGTCATAGAATGAGGTGTTCATATTGCAATGGGCCTCAAAAGACAACATGACATCCAAATAGGACGCTGAATTATTGCTTTCTGTTGTTTCTTTATCTTCCAAGTTCTACGGGATAGATTACGTCAAGGTTATCTGCAAATTTTTGATTATTGATGGACAGTAGATCATCAATGTATCTTCAACTTCACGTACAGATCTGTACGTGACGTTGAAGTTATATTTAAGAGCTAACTGTTTTTTGCCCTCAGAGATCAATGCTTAAATAAATTCAGCTTCGCATGAGTATAAAATTATGTCAGCAATGAGTGGGATACAATTGGTTCCCACTGGAATGCCAGCAACTTGTTTGAAAGTAAACGTCTTCAAATGGAATAGCATCATTTAAAAACAGATAAATTGGCAACGTGGACCAGACATGCACGTTTCGGGTACTTAACCCTCATCAGTGAAAACCTTACCTCCAAAGACCAAAGAAAATGTTATCGATAAGGAAATTCAACGTCTGATTTACATCTGATGCGGTATACTTTGTTTATGACTCGGATTTCTCTTTTGCAAAGTATGTTTTGTCGTAATTTACGGCAATTAATTTACATTTACGATTACCGTTATTACTGATAAATGCGTTGCTAATAATTTGTGACAGTCTCACTTTCAATTCATTATTTGAAATTGTAGTGTAAAGTGTTGAAATATCAACGATTTTATACGTAGAGTATACTCTTTTGAACTGTGTTGATTTGAGGTGTTCTAAAAGCTCTTTCGATTTTTTAAAGATCCACATTTGGTTTATACCGCTACGCAAATAAATGGTTGAACAATACTTTTGAAGGCCTGACTTAATTTCAGATAAAATTTGGGTGAGTAAGATGAATACAGATTTGGTCGAACATTATGAGGAACCAGCAATATAACGTCGTTTATACGGATTTTTTGTGCATTTTTGGTATATAATACAGGTACGGCAAATCTAGATCCAATTTGATAGTATCAAGACCGAAAGAAGCAAGTGCTGATTTCTGACTTTCAATTATTTCTGAAGCCGAAAAATTTGTTGAAGCGTAGGTGGGGTTTCCAGAAGTCGAATTTAGTCCCGATTCTTTGAGAAGGCTTTCTAAATAATACTTTTTACAAGTGAATGTGTAATTATTCGACGCTTTATCTACTGGTGTGATGACATTATGCTCCTGGAGGTAGGTTAATTCTGTGATTACATCAGGGTCTTTGAAGACAGACTCGAATCTGGTATTCACAGTTGGGTTGAATTGTTTGATTTTGGAGAAAAGCAATCCCCTGATGGATTTTATCCATTCAGAAAGAGTGTCATGTGGAACATCCTCTTTCTTTGCCCAGCCTCTTGCGTATTATTCACATAAGTCAATCAGTATTCTAAAGTTCTGACTCCATGTAAAGGAACGATGCTCTCTGTATTTTGGGCCCTTCTTGAACAAATACCTCAATTCGTCATTTTTAACAATATTAAGGTCCCCTGTAACTACGTGATCTCAGGGAGAGTACTTGAAAATTGATGAAGAACATTCGCAAGGCAGTGGGTTTGGTGTCGGATTACTTATATCAATACTCTGCAAAAACCGTTTGTTAAGCTAGAGGTGGGACCAGTTGCCCAGGAAGAGTAAACATCCCCTGTTTGGATAGCAGCACCCGCCGTCGATGTTCAGGCATACGAAATCAGGATAAAACAGGAACCAAAGCAAACAAACAAAAACCTCCACTACATGAAAAGAAGCGAATCCCAAATAGGAGTGATGACCAGGTGTCCAGGAAGAGTCAGCATCTCTACTTGAATGTAAGACCCGTCATATCAATTCGGCAGAAATATCACATCCGGTTACTTCCATGTCGGAAGATGTAAGTATACTCTGTGGTTGGATAGTTCCAAATGGTCTTAGGCAGATTATCATTCACCATCATCAGGTTTGAAAATGTCACCTAGAACTCGCGTATAATTGCATTAGACTGTGTTTCTATGGAGCTCTTTTATTCTCTCCGTCTTTTTTTTTTCTCAGATTTTTATTGATTTTGATGACTTTTTATATACACATACACCTATATCACGAAGGTCTCCTTATAAAAATTATGTTCAGGATGCAAATTCTTTCAGGGATGGATCTCGGAAGGAGGCAAAAGTGTCCAAAAAGGGTACAACAAACGTATATATAAGTTTCAAAATGTTTGATAATAGTATAAGACTTTTTTAAGACTTAGTATATATTTCAATATTGACCATTTTAACCTCTAGGTTTGTTTCTCTGCTGATGAATTGTTTAGTCTCCGAGGATATCGTTCGACTAGATTCACAGAGTTTCGGCACTTAATTTGAAATGAATTTGTAAATTCTCCGTCCGAAAATTTAATGACATTTTAATGGATGCAAGCAGATGTTTGTTCTTCCTGGGCATCTGATCTCACTCTCATATCGGGAGTCCGCTTCTTTTCATGCCGTGGAGGTTTTTGTTTGTTTGCTTTGGTTTCTGTTTTATCCTTATTTTGTATGCCTTCGGTTTCTGATTTTCTGAATTATCGATTTTGTGCTGTATACAGGGATATGGTCATTATCCATATTTGTCATTTTGTTTAAGACTAAGATGTATCTCCATTGTCACATGACTCTGTCCATAGTAGGTCTTCGAGAGGGATTGAACGTCAGGTTAAGACTTTTCTTCATCAAAATTTCATACAATTTGGATTTTCTCTTTTTCGACCTCGAGAATCACTGATGAGACATAACTACTGTCCTGTTCACTAAATCCAGAGCACCCTGTTTTAGCGATTTATTCTGTCATCTGAAGAATTTTCCTATAGATTATAGTTTCCGAGAATTGACCTCCTTTAGTCGTAACTGGAAATTAACTTCAACTTACCCTATCAGCTGCCTTCAAATCGCAATATGAAAAATAAAATGTCTACGGGAAATACCCATGTTAATTTCAAGCCGCCGCCATATTGTTCTCCGTGTCAACAATAGTAAATAGTGACGTCAAAGTTCCCGACGTCACACATTTTCAGCGATTTTACTATAGAAAATCCCCGTAGACTTTTTATTTTCCGTCCTATATCTAACTTAATTGACGTACAGCCAAAACAATGGTCTTTTCTGTTACGACTAAAGGAGTACTATAAAATTGATATCTTTTTGGAAGATGCCAGTATCATATTGTAGAGAAAACCGAGAAAACAGGATGCTCTGGATTTAGTGAACAGGAAAGTAGGTGAATTGCACATATGATGCACGGAATTTGATAATTGAAAATATTTCAATATAATTGACGCTTGCTGAAGATTCGAAGGTTTAAAAAAAGGAATATATATCATACAAATACGGACTGGGTATAAGTTCAATATGAAAAAAATATTGCACGGCTACGACATATTATATTGACCGAGGTCGAAGGTCTGTTTTTCTATAAGATATAATCACTTAAAATAATTTACCACAAGATCTGAAGGTCTTTATTTTTTATCTGCAGAATAAAAAGAAATCGATATCACTCAAGATTTTTAGAGACTTCATATCACAAAAGAAAACATTCTTCTCGTAACGTTGCTTCTCATTTGGCGCCGTATTTGACGTCATTGATGTTACGACGCCATTTATCATATGACATCAAGTACACATCAAAATATTTAAATGTACCTGTTGTATGAATTTGGATCATCAAACATGTTTTTGTTTTATGATTTATCGGATTCATTACCTCATCATTTTCTCCCTATTCTAGATGTAGATTCGAAAGCGAGGCGCACAGCTGTGCAATATCATAAAATACGGAACCGCTAGCTAGCAATCTGATTGGTTGATACAAATCACTTATATATATATAAATATTAGATAGCACAAAAGGGGTGAAAACAACCACGTTCACTATTCAGACAATGTTGGATCCATTAAATAAAGAGCGAATGCACGTCCCTAAAACCCTGCGGAAGGGACAGTACATCCCTTGAGCCGCTTGGATACACGAAGATATATATAAATATTAGAATATCCTGAGGTGTTTGTGAGTAAGTCAAGAAAGTTCTTGGTCACAGATTTTCAGGTGAGCATAATGGCCCACTTGGGCATTTTATCGTAAAGACTAAACGGGTTAAATGTTCCTGTGCATCTATCCAGATGTATTATATATCTAAGTGGAAAGATGTCGTATATTTCAAGGTTTCGATGAATGAAAAGTTAAATAGAAAACGGCTGAGAAGGGAAACATCTCTTGCAATATCAATATACACAATATATCATATAATACGGAAACCCGTTAGTGCAAACCAAAAATATATTTTCCAAACAGAAAAAAATATTCGAGAAAAGAAAAATATATTCGGGAACAGAAAAATATATTCGAGAACAGAAAAATATAATAGAGAACACAAAAATATATTCGAAAACAGAAAAATATTTTCCAGAACAGAAAAATAAATTCAGGCTTCCTTCAGTGGCGTGCCTAAAGGTTTGAGAATATTTCAGAAGTAAATTAACCAATGGCACTGTCTATGCGATAAGTTTGGTGGGTTTTATCAATATATACTGAACAAAAAGAATTATGTCCCTAAAAATGAAAGGTCACCACTTGTGCAGATGAAACGTTATAGCCCTCGAAATAATAAGATTTACTCAAGAAAAACTCCAAAATTTTATTTTCGTCACTCAGACATTGAACGCAATGAAGCGTGACGAAACAAAGCGTTTTCACCTTGTAAGGAAAATTTCTCTGTTTCTTTGTTCTGGTTGACTGCTTTCGAAAGAAAAAAATGCATAAATAAGCATAGGAGATTTCTCCATTGAAAAACGGAATAAAATTTTGATATCGGTTATCCATAGATCAGTCAAATAGCTTGTAATTCAAGAAAAATTAGCTTAAATGACACCGGAAGTCTACAGTCGGCCATGCGCCATGTGAAATACCAAAAGCACATTGAAAGTGTATCTTAGGTTGTGCATATATCGATTTGTTCAGTAAAATTATTTTGGATTCAGAAACGCCCTTACCAGAGAAGAACAAACAAGTGTAGTCCCTTTGGTTAAAACCTTGATGATGACGTCACATTAACATCAATTCATCAAGATCGTTGTCAGAATCGGATGATTAATGGATATACTGTTTAACATTTAATTCAAAAAATTATTTTTCGAGGATACCGCCTCTGAATAAAATTTGTTTTCTCGATTCATTATAAACCAATACAAAAAGAAGGACATAACTTTTTCTGTTCAGTATATGTACATGTAAAGACAAAGCCGTATTCGTTGCATGTTCATTTCTGATTTAACGCCTGAAGTAGGAGGTATCCACCAATTTTAACTCCCTGGCGGAGATATTGATATGCTGATAGACTAAATGACACGTGCGACATGTACATGAATCTCCTCTGTGTATATCTGTTGGCACTTTACTCATCAAAAGGACCCATGTGATACATTTTGGGGTATACCTACATGACAAATATGGATAATGACCATATCCCTGTATACAACACAAAACCGATCATTCAGAAAATACGAAACCGAAGGCATACGCACTCAGGATAAAACAGAAAGCAAAGCAAACAAACAAAAACCTCCACCACATGAAAAGAAGCGGACTCTCGATATGAGAGTGAGGCCAGGTGCTCAGGAAGAGTAAGCATCTCCTGCTTGCATGCAACACCCGCCGCTTCAATTCGGTAGAACTGTCACATCCGGTAACTTCCATTTCGGAAGACATAGAGTACAATCTTTGGTTGGATGGTTCAAATGGTCTATGACAGAATATCACCCACCATTCTGGAGAGTGGGACATCATAGTGTATGACGAGTTCCCCATATCGACCGTAGAACTTCCTCAGTGACGATGTTCGTCGGTCACAAAAATATCCCTGACTGAGAAGTTTATCTGAAAGACGCCTAGCTCTCAGAACAAAATCCGTATATTTGGTACTTGCTCTGGTATAGGGTATCAACTGAGATATGAACACGCCATGAAGGGATGTTGCTACTCAGAAAAGGAAAGTTTGTAGTGCTGAAATTGAAGTCGTCACGTTTGTCATAGAGTGAGGTGTTCATGTGACCATCAGTGTCGTAGGACAACATTACGTCCAAAAAGGATGCTGGATTATTTGTCTCTGTAGTTTCTTTGACTTCAAGCTCCGAAGGATAGATACTGCTCAGGTAATCCGCGAAATTTGGATTATTGATGGACAACACATCGTCTATGTATCTGTAAGTGAAGTTGAAGTCAGAAGCTAAGTATCTTTTCCCTTCATGATCAGAAACCAAAGATTGAATGAATTCAGCTTCGTACGATTAAATGAAAATGTCGGCAAGCAGTGGGGCACAATTGGTCCCCATTGGAATTCCGACGATTTGCATGAAGACCTTTCCTCCAAACACCACAAAAATGTTACATGTACATTGTAACAGGCATGCTAGTCTTATCAAAAGGACACGACATTCTGTTGGCTTTTTTGTATTATTTTCTTATCTATTTTTGTTTTATTGAAAGCAACTTTGATATTTGATTGAGTATTTTCATGATCAAAATTGCTTTCAATTACGTAAACATTTTTTTTATTTGAAACACATAGTGTCGGGTCCTTTTGATGAGACTAGCGTCCAAAAATGTATTTATGAGACTTTCGTTAGCGGAGATTCATGCACATGTCGTACATGTAAATGTCGTTTAGTCATCAGCTTACTGATTTTCATCCACATTTCACTAAAAGCAAATGTCTTGATAAATCAATGTTCTATAATTTTTAAAGAATTGTTGTTTCCCTTTCGAAAATTTATTACATATTTTTATTTTCTCTGTTCCTGAAAATATAAATGGAATGTACTTTCCGTTCTTCACGCAAATCAATTATTAATAGGACCTGACATACATTGTACAACGTTGCTGCGAAACCGGTAGGGGAGGGATCCGTGGAATTTGCCAACAATACTAACGAGGGTTAAGTACCCGAAACGTGCATATATCTTTTCCATGCTGCAAATTCATCTGCTCTTAAAATGATGCAATGAAATTTGAAGACCATTAACATTTTCATGTTTTACGTATATTTTTTATTTAGCCTTATTTATCCGCTAGTGCCATACATACACGGATGAAGCTAGATGATGGGGGGTTTACATAATGATTGTTCGGACATTTAGTCCTTGAGATAATCTATCTATATAAATAAGCGATAAGATCAGGTACTGTGCATGATGAGCCTAGAAATAATGTCAAGGCATTTGATATATGCCCTATACGCGCTTCCCAAGCTCAATCAAAGACACATTTAAGTGACGCTAAGGCCATTGGCAGACCTAGATGAGAAATGGGGGTAGGAGGTCAAAGCCCCTTAATTAACAAAGAATACTGATTGTCAGGTTTTATGGGGTTTTTTTTAAGTCAGAGGCTCGCACCCCTACCCGGATCTCTTTTCTAGTTACTCCCGTGTCAAGGAACTTAGCTTATCAATTATACATTAAGTTACTAGTAGTACTATCATAATGTTTGATAGCTTCTAACTCGAAATCATAAACAGTGCCTCTTGTTTTTAGTTACGTCACTGGAGACTTACTTTGAATTAATTTTTCTGTTCTGGAAAATATTTTTCTGTTCTCGAATATATTTTTCTGTTCTCTAATATATTTTTTGTTCTCAAATATATTTTTCTGTTCTCGGTTATATTTTTCTGTTCCCGAATATATTTTTCTGTTCTGTAAATATTTTTCTGTTCTCGAATATATTTTTCTGATCTCCAATATATTTTTTGTTCTCTATTATATCTTTTTGTTCCCAAATATATTTTCTGCTCTGGAAAATAATTTTTTGTTCCGGAATATATATATATATATTTTCTTTTTTGTTCTGGAAAAAGTGTTTTTCTTTTTTTTGGTTTGCACCAATGGGCTTCTGTAATATAAGCACTAACAAAGAAATACAAAGCTTGAGATTCACCAGTGAGCGTTAAGTATGCGAAATGTGCATGTCTGGTCCATGCTGCAAATTTATCTGTTTGTTATTTATTATTTTTAGTACTTTGAATTTGAAGAAGTTTTACATTGACATATTGAAAAAAATATTCTTTACATTCACAGTGGCATGATATAGTCTCCAGACAAACGATCATAGTGATATGTGCAATTTCTCAATTTCCTTAAAACGTTGACGTTTTGTTTATACATGTGAACCTTGATTCTACGAGGTCATTGTAACTGATATTATCTCTTATCTCAAGTCTGGGTGTAACATTTCTTTTTTCCTCTATAGAGATGAAACAAAGAGATATGCAAGGATGAAAGTGACAGATTGAAGATTAGAATCTTGTTATTTCCTTTTATAACATTTCTAAGAAAATGTCAAAGAAATATTACAGAAATTGAATTAATGTTCGCTATCCACTGGTTTTTAATACTTTTTAAAACCAACCTTGATAGCGAAACAATTAAATATAAATGTTTACCAAAAAACAAAAATATTCTTCTTGTTAAAAGTAAGATACATAAGAAATATAAACCCTTAAGTCGTAGTTTCCGTTACCTTAGAAAGTATGAAAAGTGTGAAGGTCCTTTTTAATAAATATTTCTCTCAATAATTTGTAATGTTCAGAATTATTTTTTGGGATCTGATTTCGACTTTTGTGTTTTACGGATTCATGTCATAACCCTTCTTTAAACTTGACGTAAGGACTGATAGACGAACGGACTTTCGTGATAAGGGAGCGATAAAGAATGCATGAAAAGATTAACTTCAAAGATGTTGAATATTCTGTAAAAGTTATGGAAAGCTGCATGTTTGAGAGTCTTATCTAAAATTACAATCATTAAAAGTAATTGTAATGTAATTTGTAATTAATTATTAATTTGCAATTAATAATTGTAATTTGTAATTACAAGCAAATTAAGTAAACAAAAATGATTAAAATTTGAAATCCAGCAATTCCGATGCCCTTTTCTCTAAGCAATTTCACATTTAAATATGAATTTGAAAAATATAAAAAAGAATATCACTGTTTATGTTTTTGTTTTTTTACATCAAGCTTATTTTATTCAAACATCATCACAGTGATGTACATGTACCGGTATTAAGCTTGGTGGCTTTTAAATGACAAAAACATGCAAATTCTGCGCTCTTTCATTAGAGATGGATATGACCTTTTCCCCTGGCCTAAATCTAAATCAGACGTTCAAACAGTAATATGAGTAAGTCTACATGCTGCAATCATTAGGTATTGATCTTTTGAAATGAATCGACAGTGACTGCTCTCAAAAATATACTGCAATCCATCGATATCAATTGGTATACATCATTTATGTTCATATTGCAGTTATAGAACATACAGTGTCAAGGCCATTCCTGTATAATTCTGTAGACGAACCTTATAGAAAGAAATTGTTAAAAATATTACCAAAATACATGTATTTGCATGTTTTAGATATTTATTCTTTTTTATATTAAAATGACAATTATTGAAAAAAAAAATGTGCTGATGAAAATAAAGTTTCTATTTACATTTTCGTTATCACAATTCATAATTTTGATTTATGTAAAGTCAATTATTATGAAACTTTTATGTTAAGAATGGAGGATTAGGAATACCTTACACGCAACAGAGTTCATTAATTTGGCTATTACACAACCTGTCTCTTATGGTGATGTGATAAACAAAATAAGAAGGACCAAATGTAGACAGCATAACCATCGATAATGCGTCAGAATCATCAAATGCCTATTATACCGTGGATATGATCCTAATGTCACTAGACGGACACAAGGCTTGGTACTTGAGCAATCTACAGTCTTGTACCAGCGCATCCTTGAGACTTGCACTCTGACTGACCGTGACGACGGGACTCAAGACGGACCCTGTCCAAACCTCTTTAGAGAAGACAGGGCCACGACCACCTGTCCATTCTAAATTTCCTCGGGTGATTACATACATGAGCGGACTGTATTACGCACGACCTTTTTTTTATATCCATTGACATATTCATCTGTGTTCAGGGGCCCTACGTTTTGCAGGTCTTGCTTGTGAGGATGTTGATTTACACCACAATTGTACGTTCTTCGAGACATCTGGGTAATTGGAGAAGTGAGAGAGTTGTGCGCAAGTAATCAAGGATAACCACACCATTGCTACTTGCGTGGCTATACATTGGACATTGACATTTGAGCGAAGAAAGGCAAGCAAATGTTAACATTATGTAAATAATTGTGAATAAATGTGTATTATATATATCATATATATCTGCATATGAATAAAGAAAGTCCACATTTCTAAAAATAACTCCATGTTTTTATATATAATATGGTTAAATTCTGCAAGTAAGACATGAAGATCAACGTAATAGTAGCTCAGTAGTAAATGACATTGAAGAAGGGAATGAATCCCAGTAACTTGAATTAGACATTTTTTCTCATTATTTTCTATATAATTGTATGACTATTTAATGTAAAACAGCACTCTTTTTCGTTACTAATGAGTTAAAGAAGATCCCGACGATAATCTCAACAGCACACACAATAGAGCACCAAATTGAGCATCGACGGACCCCTAGCAAGCTAGAGGTGGGACCAGGTGCCCGGGAGGAGTAAGCATCATAATCACATTACCTCGTATTTTTGCATTCGGTCGGAATATGAATATGTGGTGTACAGTCGACATTATTGGGTATTCTCAAGACAATAAGCTAACACTTCTTTTAAATATGAAAGAATATCACAGTTATATTAATTAAGTAAAGATCACATTATGATACTGGATCATAACTGCACTATTCAAAATTATTTCTAGCCAAATTCCAAATGCAAGAACGCGGAAATTATTTTTTACCGAATATTTGCATTATTTTGTGAATGCTAAGCTAATGTACTTTATGTTTGAAAGTATCTTGCAGGAATTTCGGATCCGGTTACGTTATTACAGAATGAAAATACCTAGGGCGCTAAATTGAATATTCTTTTCCATCTTTGAATCTTGAAATAAGAGATTCAATTGTAAGGAACTATCTGGATATGCTATGTTTTGTCCATGGTCTATTTTGTCCATGGTTAATTTGCTTATTTTCCGTTCACCTTGCAGTCTGTGCTCTCTTCGAATATTGAGTTGCGTTTCCAACGTACTCATGGTTGTAATTATATACACGGCAACGTCATTTCATGGATACGTACTTTTTGAATTTCACATATGGAGGAATATAAAACCTTAAGACATACGGAAACTGCTATGAAAACATCCCGATGTCCTCCTATGATAAACAGTATTTCTTGAAAAAAAGTACTTTCTCCTTTGTGATAATAGAAGTGTTCACACAGCACTTCCGTTTATAATTGGGTCATACATGAGAGGATAGTCATAGCAGGAAATACACTACTGATAAAGATCTTCTTAACATCTCTTGGAAATACATCAGTAACTTGGTCAACGCCTACATCAAGGTTAAAAGTTCCATGAATATTTAATTGTACTAATAATGTTTCCACGTTCTTCTTGTTGTTCAAAAGACCATTTTCAATAATATACCAGAAGTATCATTCATCAGGTTACCTAGATATTTATAGAGCCAAAACATTTCTTATTAACATCAAACCATCATGTCTATAAATACAAAAATGATCGAAGAAGGGGTGGATAGGCGGAGGAGGTATACAGCTTTTTTAGATTGCTAACAAGAAAGGAGGGGATTTCCAACAACACTAGGTTGCAGCTTACACAGCTAAACCCCAACGCAAAAACACAGAACAGACACCCACAGAAAGAGACGCAAAAGAGACAAGGAACTTAGGCCGGCCATCTGCCATGTTAATAGCAGATCAAAGGTGACATTTAGAGGTGGAAGTATGAACCCAACCAAGCTGCAACCAGGCAACGCATTGTGTATTTGTCTATTTTTTCTTTTCTCATTGGAGAGTTCTGTTGTATTTTTTTCAACAATTTGTAGGTCTTTAGATTTTTTGATTTAGGATTTTGTGAATTTTTCCTCCATTAGAATTTTTTTACAAAGGCAATCAATTTACAGGAGATTTAAATACTTCTTCCAGAGGGAAGGGATGATAACAAATAAAAACACAAACACTCAAATACACAAATTTTCGACCCCTGGGCTTTATCAAGTATAAAAAACGACGATCTATAACAATTCTAAGTAAAATCCATCCTTGCTTCTCTGGCGTTCATTGCAAATGTTTATGTTAGCCTATGATGTCATAATATTCGCGGCACATGCATGTATTTCGTGTTGCCCACGAAAAGTTAGAAAGTCTTTGTAATAATGAACGATCTAGTAGAAAATGGTTTTTAAAGAACTAAATCACGATTTATACATAAATATATGTATACATAACATTGAATTTAAAATATTATATACATATATATAACCTATTTAAACATATCCATTAATTGTGAGATACAAGCGCAAATGTGATGCCTGCAAGGATACCCAGACAGACCATGTCACAGACAAACAGACAACCGTTTAGTTGAAAGTAAAGTAGGCCGAGATGATAGCAGAAAAGAAGGGGGACAAACATATACAAGACTAGTGATCCCTCATATTACGGACACGTCATAGAATTCCTTAAGATGAACAAAACGGCCATGAGTGCTGTTGAGATTATCGTCAGGATCTTCTTTAGCTCATTTGTGTCACACTTATGCCCTTTGCCGTGTGGAGCTCGTAAAAAAGTTCCCCGCGAGGGGTTTGACAGTAAGTGTTTTGAATATATTTCCCTGACATGATCGCCATAGCACTTTCTATATAGGCATAACGTCAGACAGTGCATGCATTTTATATGCTGTGTTCTTTACCTTGCATTAATATCGTCGGCGGGTGCGGCTAGCCAACAGGGGATGCTTACTCCTCCCGGGCACCTGATCCCACCTCTACCTTGCTAGGGGTCCGTCGATGCTCAACATAGTGCTCTATTGTGAGTGCTGTTGAGATTATCGTCAGGATCTTCTTTAACTCATTTGTGTCACACTTATGCCCTTTGCCGTGTGGAGCTCGTAAAAAAGTTCCCCGCGAGGGGTTTGACAGTAAGTGTTTTGAATATATTTCCCTGACATGATCGCCAATAGCACTTTCTATATAGATATAACGTCAGAGAGTGCATGTATTTTATATACTGTGTTCTTTACCTTGCATTAACATCGACGGTGGGTGCGGCGAGCCAACAGGGGATGCTTACTCCTCCCGGGCACCTGATCCCACCTCTACCTTGCTAGGGGTCCGTCGATGCTCAACATAGTGCTCTATTGTGAGTGCTGTTGAGGTTATCGTCAGGATCTTCTTTAACTCATTTGTGTCACATTTATGCCCTTTGCCGTGTGGAGCTCGTAAAAAAGTTCCCCGCGAGGGGTTTGACAGTAAGTGTTTTGAATATATTTCCCTGACATGATCGCCATAGCACTTTCTATATAGGCATAACGTCAGACAGTGCATGCATTTTATATACTGTGTTCTTTACCTTGCATTAATATCGTCGGCGGGTGCGGCTAGCCAACAGGGGATGCTTACTCCTCCCGGGCACCTGATCCCACCTCTACCTTGCTAGGGGTCCGTTGATGCTCAACATAGTGCTCTATTGTGAGTGCTGTTGAGATTATCGTCAGGATCTTCTTTAACTCATTTGTGTCACACTTATGCCCTTTGCCGTGTGGAGCTCGTAAAAAAGTTCCCCGCAAGGGGTTTGACAGTAAGTGTTTTGAATATATTTCCCTGACATGATCGCCAATAGCACTTTCTATATAGATATAACGTCAGAGAGTGCATGCATTTTATATACTGTGTTCTTTACCTTGCATTAACATCGACGGTGGGTGCGGCGAGCCAACAGGGGATGCTTACTCCTCCCGGGCACCTGATCCCACCTCTACCTTGCTAGGGGTCCGTCGATGCTCAACATAGTGCTCTATTGTGAGTGCTGTTGAGGTTATCGTCAGGATCTTCTTTAACTCATTTGTGTCACATTTATGCCCTTTGCCGTGTGGAGCTCGTAAAAAAGTTCCCCGCGAGGGGTTTGACAGTAAGTGTTTTGAATATATTTCCCTGACATGATCGCCATAGCACTTTCTATATAGGCATAACGTCAGACAGTGCATGCATTTTATATACTGTGTTCTTTACCTTGCATTAACATCGACGGCGGGTGCGGCTAGCCAACAGGGGATGCTTACTCCTCCCGGGCACCTGATCCCACCTCTACCTTGCTAGGGGTCCGTCGATGCTCAACATAGTGCTCTATTGTGAGTGCTGTTGAGATTATCCTCAGGATCTTCTTTAACTCATTGCTGCCACAGGAGAGCAAGCGGCCCCCTTCTCCAAATGGGGACAAAAATGAAAAACACAAAGCGGGGCATCAGAAACCCATACATTACACAATATTTAAAAAAGAGTAATTCTTTATTCAACTGAGAATATAAATCAATTCCTTAGATACTCAAAAGCAAGGAATGCAAATATTTCAAACTTTCATTGTAAAATCATTACTCATATTAATTATCTTAAAGATCAAGTTTTTTGTTCTTATTTTTTCGTTTCGTTACGTTGTAAGCCCTTGTTTACCTTGATGTTTTATGAGGAATAATATGTAAACTTGTTCTTAAATCCAGGACTATCGCAGCATCAGAATATATACAATTAATACTTTTATTGTCCTTACATTTTGTTAACATTATGTATATAAAGAGTAGCTTGAACTAGTGCGTAGCTCAAGTGAGGTAATGTTATAGCATGCCGCTATTCGTAATGCGTATGTCGTCCGTCCGTCATTACCTTTCCAGAATTTTCGACTTCTTCTCCAGAACCACTGAAGGGATTCTAATGACACTTTGTAAGAATGGAGAACCGCTGGTCCCCTACAAGCTTTATTGTTTTTCGTTCAGATTCGTCTACAGGTGCCGCCATCACAGGCAAACGTAGATCCCTAGGAAATTACTTTGACAATTTTCAAAGCATATATATATTTATATTTATAATCAATACATATGTCACATGAAGTGTTGTTTTTTTTCTTGTTTACACTACTTGTGGGTATCTTTTCAAGTGCACGTTAAGTGTCTCGATACATTCCTGCTGTTTCTGTTTGATTCAAGAAAAGTAAAAAGATGAAGAGAAAATTTTGTTTTCAACTGTTCGATTTTATTCAATGTTACTTGACAAATTTACATGTTTCATATGAATATCCATTCAAAATACATACACAGGATCGCATATATCATACAAATAAATTAACAACAAACATAAGTATTCTTCTAAACTTAATATATTAAGAGAGAGAGAGGTAGAGATGAATAACGTATTGAAAACATATACGTGGGGATGCTTACTCCTCCCAGGCACCTGGTCCCACCTCTAGCTTGCTAGGGGTCCGTCCATGTTTAATTTTGCGCTCTATTGTGAGTGCTGTTGAGATTGTCGTCAGGATCTTCTTTAACTCATTGGAAACAATTTTCGAAAATTGAATGATACGATATCATGAAGAGATTTAAATAATTGCATGTCAGTTTTCAAATAGATCATTTTAAGAGAGCTCGTGATGTATGCAATCGCATATGTTAATTCACTTCTACTGGTTTAGCTAAATTGAACTTCACTAGTGCTGGTAGCGTAGTGTTTAGCGCGGTGGACTGCGAATTCATAGGTCCTGGTTCGAATCTCACCGTCGCCGATCATAAATCATTTTAAGAGATCTCATGATGTATGAAATCACATATGTTAATTCACTTCTATTATTCTATAAACTATAATTAGCGACGCCCTGATTGGCTGATAACGTCGCCGACGCTCCTGAATAAATCATCATATACTACGGTCTAAAAATAGACCGGGATTACCCCACCAACTTCTGCAAATAGCGACGTTATTTATTGTGAATAAAATATGAAATTAAAGAATAAGACAGATATGGACTTTAAACTCAGTATATATGATAAGGCTTCGCCTTGGTCATTATTTTCTCAGTAAGTCACTATCACATCAAATACACCGAGGTAAAGTCCATAATTGTATAATATACCATAAACATTAGTGAAATGAACATCGAAGAAGTGTGAAAGTCTAATTCGAAAGTGTAAAGTCAAAATTCATCGAAATTCAAATTCGGCGCAAGCAACACATGTTTTGACTCGAACCAAAATCAAAACATCTTCTATTGCTTTCTTAATCAGTTTGAATTCTTGTTTCATTTTCATTTTCTTGGTCAATTGAAGCCGCAGCCTCATTCGGATTTTGAGATGTTCCAATGGATCCGGCGGGATAACCTTGATTGCTGTGAGCATTCAGATCAATTTGTAATTCATTTCTATTCATATTTTCAATTTCCCATTTCTCAACCAACTTTTGTATTTCCCCTTGATTTAACAATACTTTCTGCTCGTTGGATTGATTGAATAAAAGTGCAGCAAGGGCAGGGGAAAAAAATGTGAAAACAAATGAAATTAAAGTATCAAAATGCATCACATCATTAGCATTATTGGAATTTGAATATTGGGC
This sequence comes from Pinctada imbricata, assembly GCA_033119305.1. Classification (NCBI taxonomy): domain Eukaryota; kingdom Metazoa; phylum Mollusca; class Bivalvia; order Pterioida; family Pteriidae; genus Pinctada; species Pinctada imbricata. The sequence continues at coordinate 34,540,999 of VSWD01000014.1, read as the reverse complement.
AACAGTTACCAAGAAGATCATTCCAGTCAAAATCATTTTACAAACAAAGTAAAAGAAATGGATTCGTACTGGAAACACATGAGAAGCTACATTATCAAATTCTGCTACTTCGATGAAGTCTGACTCTAGATTGATTTTGCTGTTTTCGCGGACTTTGAACATCGTTTCTAGAAGTTCCCCATAGAGACCCGTGAAGGAATTATAATGATGCACACAGTAAATTAGTAGAATGACACATGAGTATATCAAACTTACATGATGTGAGTCCATCAAAGGTAAAGAAATAAAAAATGTATGACAGAAACATTTTATGATAATAGAAAAGAATTCAAATATTGAATACTTTAAATTACACAATGCAAAACAGAGACAAAGTATCAGTGCAGTGAATATTACATTGAAAAATATGTTAAGCATTCTTTTACATAATGAGAAAAAGGACACACTTTCAATGTTGGATTCCTTTCTTGAAAATACAGAATGTAACTCTGACATAAACAAGATTGAATGATTAAACATATACCAGAACGTTGGAGACATACAAAATAACTGTAAGAGGATGTTGAAAACAAAAACAATTATACTTGGTACAAGAAGTAGACATTTCTTACACATATTCCATTTGTTGTATTTTGTTTTACAAAATGAGATATTGACAATTGAATGCCAAAATGTGTATGAAAATATTAGGGATTGTCTGTTGATCATATTATGGAAATAGCTTCTATCTGGTATGACACTAAAAAATTTGGTGAACTGGATACGAGTTATAAGACTCTCTCTTTTAAAAAAGGCATTGAAATTGAAGCAGTATGTAAAGCTTTTTTGACCAGCACCTATTGATAACATAAAAAACGTTAGGTAGATAGGATTCACAAGAAGAAAACAAAGAAATACAAACAGATTTTTATTTTCATATTTCACCAAATCATACATATAATATGGAAAAGATATTAACATTGAAATACATAACAAAGGTAAAATAGTTAACCGAATACCCTTTAGTTTTCTATGTGTACATGTTTTATCAAACCATGGACCAAAGATACGATTATTAACTCGTTTAACTCCATAAGGTATATCGCCACGAGAATATGTATCGGAAGCATGATGATCAATTTCATCAATGTCTGGATTGTCTAAATCTGGCACAACTGGTTTAGTTCTTGATCGGATATGCGATGATTGCTCTCTAAGAGAAGTCACGGTTTGAGATGGTAAAACAATTATTAATGGAAACCACAGCATGCATAAAATACAAAGGAGATCTACCAAAGAGAATGGTAAAGATGTTGTGGAGAAATGTGTACCAGTTCCATTGACTTCTGAAAAACATATGTAATCGTTTTTTGGCCAAATTATGAACACTTGAGACCAATCTATCAAAGGAAAATCTTGAGTGCAAAGTTCACCATTACTATAAGAAATTAGATATGAAAAAATAAAATCTACGCTTTCATTTGTTCCATTCGTCTCTTTGGCTGTGCTTACATTAATTTCATAGATGTTGTCTGTTAGGAGTCCAAACGTCCATATATGGAAATCATCCGGAAATGCTAACATGTACTTTGATGTTTTGTTTATCCAAACAAAATTCGTTTTATTTGATTTTTCTGAAGAGGGTAACAGTATTCCTCGATACTCAGATTCATTAAGCTGTTCCAGCTTAGTATAGTTAACTTTGTTGACTAAATTAATAAAAATCATTTTCGTCTTGTAATCTGACGAAAGCCTTCTGAATAAAATCTGACAATCAGTCTCATTGTCGAAATAAGTCTCATTGTCGAAATAAGTTTCATTGTTGATGTACGAACAATTGAACTTCTGGAATGAAGTGGCCTTGCCTGTGACGAACATGATATCTATCACGATCATGAATGTAGCTAACTTTATCACTGAAAGAAAAAAAAGTTTTAATATCTCCTCTTAATTGTGAACAGAGCACACTAGAAAGACTTCAGGAGGAAGAAAATTGTATAAATACTTGCGTTTATTGTACGACCAATTAATTGTCAATATTGAAAAATATATTCTATTGTACCAATTTCAATACTACATTCAATGTCAATTATGGCTTCATTGTAATGATAGATTGGTGACAAACCCACAGAGCCATCAAAACACGGTATGGCAGCATAACGTTTGTGCAGGCAGATTTAATGCATATTAACAATATTCTGCAGCAGTACATAAAAATAAACGGTTTATTTGAAATCGATCAAAAAGATATAACATTTTCACAAAAGTTTTTTGAAGTCATAAACATCCTCATCTTAATCAAATTGCCAAGCATTTGAGGAATCTGCAATGTGTTTACAATAGTTAATAAATTGCTCAGTCCCAATGTTTTTGCCCAAGCCTTTTTCAGGTTTGGTTCAGTTCAAAACAGGGATTCCATTAACTAAAGATTAAATAAAAAAGATCTTAATTGGACGTTCTTTGAGCGGACTATTAGACTATTTCTACAGGAAAAAATATAAGAACTATTTCGTAATTCAAGAAGCTTTATATGACAATTGTGTGTGTGTTTTCAATGATTAAATTGCCTCATTTAAAGTATTTTACCTATGCACTTCTTTGTGCAAACTGGTTAGTTATCATATATCTTTTGTACACAGTATCAAATTTATATCCTCCGAAGGCCGTTCTGTGGGGGGGGGCTTGAATAATATTTCCGCATGATAATGATACATTTCCACATGATACATAAACATATATATCATACAGTGATTTCACATGAACTAGGTAATTTATGCATTTTTTTTTAAATTGAGATGAGATTTTCAATTAAATTTTTCAAATAAAAGGGAAAAAATAAATATCCATGGAAAATTATATTGAAAAAACTCGAACCGAAAAAACCGAATCGAGACATAAAAATCGAAATCCAATCGAATCGAGAAGTTCCCGACTCGTTGCAGCTCTATTTCCAACACTAAAAGTCGTAATATACAGGTTCGGAATTCGGTTCGAGACAGAAAAATCACGGCGTTGTCGCGTTAGACAGGTTGTCGCTATACACAGGTTAATTTGATTGGAAAATTGCTCGGGAGGAATAAAAAAGGTCACATAAAGCAGGAAATCGCTAAAAAGAGGGTCACTTTAAGACAGGTTTGACTGTACATACATGGGTAATATAAGTAATATATGCCATTAGGTATGAAGGAAGTAATTATTTATTCGGTCCCTTTTACATAGAGTTCTGTGGGAAGGGGTTATTCCAATTAGGCCTCCATAACTCAGTAAAAAAAGTTGATTTGAAAATATGCTACAGTGGTGATCGCGGGAGATTACACACTTTTACCGAAGTTTCCGAGGCTTAACCTAAAATTCCGAATTTCGGAAAAATCCTACCTAAGTTTCCGAATCCTAACTTTACGAAAATTACCGCTTTGACCGAAGTTTCCGAATTATTAAAATTCGGTAGGAAATTTAGGGTAAACCGTGAAAGTTAGGTATTTTAGTTAGGTTTTTTAGGAAAAAGTGTAATATTTCGGGTTTTTCGGGGTAATGGTAGTTTTAAGATTGATTTCAACAAAACGAAATTTCCATTATGTTAACAAAAGGAATGCAACATGTGTTCGGGAATTCTGGGGTGTAATTGAAAAGGGGGGGGGGGTATATCCCTTGAAAATTTCCAAACATAGTCATATACTTTTTTATTGGCAATTTGCAATACTAGGGCTCACGCTGTTATAACTCTTCCCCTCCCCTGATTGTCTAGAGTCGCACATACATCATGATATATACAAGTCAAATTTGGTATTGAATAAATCACAGGGGGCCGTAGCCAGATTATTTTTATTTCCATGAAATCATTCTGCAATCAAAATCCCACCCCCACCCCCCTTTCCGTCGATTCATTTAATCAGCTATGTACAACGATTTCCCGCAGATTCTATATGAAAGATATATGGAATCTGCGGAAAATCGCTGTACGTTACGTAGCTGATTAAATGGAAAGAGGGACACGTCAGTCATTGAAATTAAAAAAAAAAAACCTTGCTTCGGCCCCCTGTGTACAAAAATAATTAAAAAAAAACCAGAAAAGATCCGATATTAGGAAAGTATTAAAAGAAAAGATCGTTGAACTAAAGAAAAGATCTTATCTAAGAAAAGATCGTTGAATATAAACAATTCGAATTTCCTCTGATCGACGAAGTTGTACTTTTCGCAGTGGAAACACTTTGGCATTTTCAAAAATTCTAAGAGATTTCTCAATTTCAAATTGAGAAAACTAATGTAATTTCAAAAGACAATAAGTAATATATTATATTCCTACATAAAAAGCCGATTTTACACTGTGTACCGACTGTAAACCGAGCTAATGATCGAACTTGTTTGCAAATTTCATTTGCAAATTTCAGGCAAGTTCTGTGTTTTTGAGGGGTTTTTTTTTGTTAAATAATTCCTCATCGTGTGTTTGTATGTGTGTGTTTTTTTTTTTTTTTCAGGGCAAGGACTGTTTATAAGTCCTTGATCAGGGCCCGATTTTTTTTCTGTTCTTTAGCGGATGCATGACCAAAGATAATTCAGCAGACCCTTCGGGCTAGATTCTTTTTGTAGAGGTGCAAACTTTCTGGACACTTTTCTTGGGGAGGGATGCAGTCTTCCTGCCCCTCCCCTCATAAAAATCATATGGGGTTCCTTTGTCCTTCTCAATATTTTATAATTTGTTAGACAAATCTGTTAAAATTCTTGTCTAACTACCATTATCCATTACATGTACAACTCTTTATCTAACAAATTCCTTTCCAAGGTGTTCTCAATCTTATGACAGCCCTTTGCACTAATTAATTGTGATAAGCAGAATGAAAAATGTGGCCGGTCCGGGAATCAAACCCGAGACCTTATGCTATGGAGGCAGACACTCTTAGCAACTGAGCTAACCGGGCACGATAACCGTACCGTCACACACTATTTATAATTTTTTACAAGTCCCGAGATACAAATATGTTGCCGGACTCTGTCCGAAAACCTGTGATTGTCTGCAATCTTGAGGTAAAAACTCCTATGCAACATCTGTCATAAAGTAATGAATCATACCCAACTATTCATTCAATGTATTCATACTGAATCTTCTACACAGTTTCATAAAAAAAGTATATTATGACCTTGACCTCTTACCTTTATTTAAGAGCATAATACACCCTTGGGTCTTAAGAGTAATTATGTCAAATGTTTTTGAAAACCATGTAAAGGAGAAAAAGTTTTGTCACAAAGTTTTGCCAAGAAAGTCTATTGTTACCTTGACCTCTGATCTAGATTCAGGTCATTAAAAAACCCTTGAGTGCTACATATACGTAACAATTCTGCAAACAACACAATAAAATTGATAACCAGGAGGACCGGAAACTGATTTGTTCAAGGAGAGGGCAAGTTGCTCGTTGCAGATTGACCCTCAATATATGACTTTGATTTTGAAGATAACCTTGACATAGATACTGAATAACAGACATTGAATAAAGTTTTCCGCATATATGCATGGTGTATTTGCTTTGCAGTGAGTAAAGTAGAAATCAAAAGGAAGTGTAACATAATGAACTGATGAGCATGATCATGTATAAACAGATATTCAAATAAGTGATCTAATGATTCTAATCACATCATAAATATAAATTTACATGTGTAAACATGATCTATTGACCTTTGGCTGATCCAACTTCTGTAAGTGCTTGGTATTTTTTTTGCATTTTGTGCTGACATGTTTGTGTATATTTATTTTTGCAAAGATTTTTAACCCTTTCAATTTCATTGTAATTGTAATCATTATAGCTTATTCAGCTCAAGTATAATGTGGATCAATATTCAACACCTTCTAGGTCAAGAAGGTATAGCTCAAAAAATTAATAATAGATACCAAAACCCAGTTGCTTTACAATTTATTTCCTTTCTTGCAACTGATGAAGTACATGTAGAATACTATCAATCTGACAATAAGAAATTTACAACTGTAACTGTCAAAAGACAGCAAGTGTGAATGGCAGTAGATGGTAAATTACTGTCTACATTTGAGTACAAGATTAACACTGTTCAAGAACAGGTATGTCACCTGTCACATGTTTGACCCTAAAACATTGCCTTGACCTTGAAAATGACCTTGAGCTAGACTATAGCCTCTAAACATACTTCACTATGATGCATATCAATTAGCTATAGATACTGTAGCCAATATATATATGATCATGTATCTTCAATGAACATCCCCCTCCCTTTTCACTTAAGTTCACAACTATGTGACACATGATCTAAAAACCTGTGACATATATCATAGGGCTGGTACAATACTCTGATTCATCAATGCATCACAATATTTTTTTTCTCGATCCAAGTATCGATATATCCAAACACTACAAAGTTGAAATTTTACAAAAATTTTTGTTATTGAATTTTCTGGATTTTTGTCAACCACGCCAAAAACAAAAATAACTTTCAGAGAAAATGAAAGTACATGTAACATTCGGAGAAAGTGAAATATGGCTACGGGGAAGTGGCTTAAGTTAGAAATGCCAAGTACAGCACAAGATTGGTGTGGTAAACATTTTGTTTCCTGGTTTATGAAGTACATGTTATAGGAATCAGAAAAATTTCTGGTCAGAAAGCTAGTATTTAATACATATAACCTGTTGAATGAAAAATAGCTACTTATATATGATGAATTTAAATAGTATCAAATAGGATTTTGAGAAGGTTTTATCAATTTATTAAGTATTGCGATACATATTATATCTGATATTGGGTATCATGATACGTATCGTATCGGCTGGGTGCAGTATTGTCCCTGCCCTAATATATCAATGCCGATTTCTTGAATTATACAATGTTTCAAAACATTTTGATGAAAAATAAATGAAATTTCAAAACGTTTAACTAAAAATGCTTCGTAATGATCTTTGACCTTGAAAGTGACCTTGACCTGCTGAGTCTCATCATACTTTACTATCTCTGCAAGTTTAAAAAAAAATGTTTGATCATGTATATCAAGTAAGTTACAGACAAATATATAGGAAAGGGATTAATATAAGTATATTTTTTACTTGTTTCCCAATCCATTGTATTTTGTCTGTAATAACTTATGTATGCATAATAATGAAATAAATACCAGTTTAAACTAAATATGTGACAGACTGACAAACGGACAGACAGTCAGAGACAGATGAACAAACAGCCTAACAAAGTGATTTTTATATGGCGACATTAAATTTCTCAATCTGTGTAAATCAGAAACCACATGTTTTTGCCATTCCACATACATGTATTACATGCAATATAAATCTGTTAATTTTTCTTCATCTTGTCTTGATTCTGGTGTCCAAGATAAACAAATTATGAAGGAAGGAAGCTATGCCGCACCAATCCATGATCACTCACTTCTGTTTGACCATGTTCTATGTGTTGACTCTCATTATCCTGAAATAAAACGAGTACAAAAAAAATGTGATGATAACAAACATCTAAATCACATCATCTAACAATAAATCATAAAGGTAAATTCCTATCATTACCAAATAGATATCATTGTATAGTTCTCACTTAGTCGTAAATTATATGGTTATATGGTAGAGGAATGCAATAATGCAATTATATTTTATAAACAAATAAAACACTGCTAAAGACAGTATGGCCGGATTGCAAAGTAAGTTTTTGTCACTAACTGGGTCAAGGTCAGGTTAAATGTTATGGCATAAATTGAAAGGATTTGTCAGAGGCAACCAATAAGTATAATATTATGTTTCTACTATGTATATAGCTCCTGAGATTTTGGTTCAATCAGACACTTAAGCAAAATCATCAACTTGGTCAAAGCCCTAGGTCAAGGTCACTAGGTCAAATGTTACGAGATAAATTGAAAGGTCTTGTCAAAGGCAACCTACATGTATAACATAAAATTTCTACTGCATAAAGTTCATTAGATTTTGCTTAAACTAGAAACTTCAACCAAAATCTTTAACTATGTCAAAGTCCAAGGTCAAGGTAAAGTTTCTTAGATTTTGCTTTAACCAGAAACTTTAACCAAAATGTTGACAACGGATGACAGACAGACGGATAGACAGACAGGCGGACATCGTCAATCTATAGACTGGAATTGCTTTGCAATCAAGCCAAATACTTTTTAGATGGGGGCATTTTCAATGTCTAGCTTGTCTTCGGGCCAGTGATTGAATTTTTTTTGTAAAGACGGGTGGACAGTGATTTAAATCATAATCTCTTAAATTTTTGTTATTCAGGCACAAACCGTTCTAATATGCTGCTATTTACTAATAGTCCTAACCCGAGTAAGGATCAATCTATCAGTCAATTATATATTATACTGCCGTCGACTTACTCGAGTAAGGACTATCGGTCAACAGTAACATAATAACCGTTATATTACACTGCCGTTGACTGATAGTCCCTACCCGAGTAAGGATTATCAGTCAACAGCAGCATAATAAAACGGTCCAAGCCCGAATCACAAAACTAAATAAATGTTAAACATCATCAGATCATTTTACATGTCCTACGTGTACTAACCTACCGTTGAATTTCCAGAATACCGGGCCGTACATAGACACATACATGTACGTCAATCGTTGACTGTTGGATTGAATGCAGTGGCTCTGACAGTAGTTTGCGATTCCTTCATTATGTTTGGACCATGTTTGTTGTTGTTTTTGATACATACTATATACGTCCGGGACTCCCTTGTACCACTCATCAGTACATGTACATGCATGCCATGATGCAACAATTCTACCATGCACATCTTGCAGATTCTTGGATACCTTGCTGTCAGTACTGACATTTACCAGTCTGTTCTTCAATATGTAACACGGCTATGATCAGTCTTCATCAAATTCCTGACTGTTTCGTGCATTTCATCAAGGGAGAAATATAAAACATCAAGTTTTACTGCCACAAAAAATCGATCGTAGTAATGTTTTGAAACCGAAAGTAGACCTAGAACATTCCGAATCCGACAAAATGCAGAGCTATTCATATAAAAAAAAGGGGGGAAATGAAATAAAAAGAGAGAGAGAGAGATAAAGCGGTTTTATTATCATCATTATGCAATATGTAATTTCTTGGTAGTGAGTGAAAAAATGTACATGTATGTCTGTGTTTGATTGGGGAGAGGGGGGGGGGGGGGGGGTTGACCCAGACCACGTCTAAAGGCAAAGGAGAGGGATCACTTGTCTAATTTATATTAAAATTATGCTAGAATATATCTTATTTTCTAAAATTTGAGGAAATTAACCTCGACTTATCGTCAAAAAATTACAGATCCGTGGTTTGCAATAATAGAAAACGAAAATGAATTTTATCGTCACTTTATGGTGCAAATGATGCTCGTTAGACAATCAAATTGAATCAGTTGTACATTTGATGCCTTCAAATGAAAAACAATTTCGAAATAATATATTTATTAAAAGAAATAAACAATAATAATTAATATTAACGCAGCCTCGTTTTGGATTTCGGGTAAATACAATTATTTAGGTTATTCCGGTGAAATTCGGAAAGTTAGGAATTTTAGGTAACATCGGTAAATTTAGGGCGGAATTTTGCCCGAAGTTTCCGAATTACCAGTTTTTCCTAACGAAGTTTCCGAGGTGTGCCCGAAGTTTCCGAAAAACTGTGTGTAAAGTACTACGATCACCACTGTAATCATCATAACAGAGATTAATAAATCATCTTACTTTTGACCCCAAAAAATAGGGGATTAACGTTGCTTTTCTCCCCTTAGATTTTTATTGAAAAAAGGGGGATGAAATGAACAGTTAAAACTAAAAAAGATACCCCCCCCCCTTTGGCACCCCTAAATATTACTATCTAAAATAAATTTCATGAAAATGCTGTGCATGCAATGAAAGTCTACAATCAGTACTTTTCTTTCATATCTGTATTAATGAATATTATCCAATCACAGAAGCGCTACCATTTACTCCTTGTCAAACTTTGGGTGGCCTCAGAAGGGAAGCGACACGTTCGAAATAATTACTACCTGTATCACATTAGTATGGTGACATTAAATCAGGAACAATAATGTAGCGCCATATGCACGTAATGTGAAGTCTTTATTATGTGAAGTCTATATCGATAAACAAAGAGCAAGTTGAACCTAACTCATGAGTCAAGTATTTTGATAAATTTTAACATACAAAGAAATAAAACGATGTAATCCAGCGAAAAGGACTGCACCCTGAAGAAGGTTTCGGCCGAAACGTTAGGACTGAGCATTTATTATTTGATTCCCTAATTTGGGAATTAAAAGACATGATTTATTTACAATCAAGTCTTGTTGAGAACCCTTTACCTTAAGGAATGGCTATGAAAAATGATTTCAGAATTTGACACCAAAATGTTTCAAAATGAATCCTTATAATACCCCAGATATATGAGCAGTGCTGAACAAATCAACAAAGTATTCGGAGAATTGGTTATACGGTTTAGTCTGCAATATTTGAATACTGTGTCTCATGAACACATGCCTTGTTCATCTACAAAAGAAGAAAAGAAATTCATCATTTCAAATAAAAAAATCTTAAGATCATTGTCAGCATTTCTTTTTCCGGCTTCCATCAGTAAAATTAAATTTCTACTGAAAGGGAAGAAAACGAAATAAAAACCCAAATACTATTCATTTAGAAGGGAGCCTTATATGGAAAACATTGAACAAATCTGTCAACATAATACTCGAGAGGCATATTAAAAATCGAAATCTCAGTAAGTTCATATTTTTTTAAAAGAATGGGTATCCTATGTATCCTATCTCTATGTAATCTTGATTATTATATATTGTGATAATTATCAACAATTGATAGATAGAAGAAAGGAGGGGATCTCCGACAATACTCGGTTGGAGCACCAACAGCAATACACAAAACACCCCAGGTGAACAGAGAAGACACACACAGAAAGAGACAAAGAGCACCAAACGAGACATCAATAAGTTAAAGATCCTAACGATAATCTCAACAGCACTCACAATAGAGCGCCAAATTGAGCATCGACGGACCACTAGCAAGCTAGAGGTGCGACCAGGTGCACGGGAGGAGTAAGCATCCCCTGTTAGCCCTGTTCAAACATCGAACATAAAAGACAACACATAAACTAACGAGACCAATTGGCAATCGCTGCCGACTTAGGACGGCGATCTGCCACAAAAATAGCAGAAGGTGTGGTTATCCTGGATAACGTTATATACTTGTGTTTAGTAATTTTTGTTTGACTTTCATTCATTGATATACTACTGTCCTGTTCACTAAATCCAGAGCACCCTGTTTGGGCGATTTATTCTGTCGTCTGAAGAATTTTCCGATAAATAATAGTTTCCGAGAAGTGACCTCCTTTGGTCGTAACTGGAAATTAACTTCAACTTACCCTACCGTCTGCCTTTAAACCACAAAATGAAAAATAAAATGTATACGGGAAATTTCCATGTTAATTTCAAGCCGCCGCCATATTTCAACAAAAGTAAACAGTGACGTCAAAGCTCCCTAACCCTAACCCTAACCCATATTACCTCAAAACTAGTATAGAGAGGATTGATAATAATTGATGATTGATAATAATACAATATTAATAAAAAATTTTCATGTAATAAAATAATTATTTCACTTTACCCTCGGTAAATACATTGTTTTAGCTACCCACGAAAACAATATTCACCTCTCCCTTTGGGCTCGATGAATATTGTCTTCTCGGAGGGCTGAAGAATTGCATATATTTACATTAAAAGTGCATAACCCATGTTAAACGCCCATTTAGGCAACTACAATTATATTCCAATAACTTCGTTGACGTCACTTGTTTTGCAAGAAGGGAGAATTTACCTACGTTAAAATGTATTTTACGTTGTTACAAGCGAAATGTACGATGTACATTCAAATGCAAATTACTTATAATTAGAATGTAAATATTGATAATGACTCCATACTGTTGGAGTTCATGGGTGTATAGTTCGGGTTGGACAAGTGCAAAATTTTTTACAATGACTTCGCGATTCATGGAATTTGCACGTGACCAACCAGAATTATACACCCATGAACACCAAAAGTAAGACAGTCACTTCTTAATTACCTCGGTAAAGGTAAATAATTGTAAACACAATATTAACCAAATGCCGTCTTTGGACAACCTTCAGGATTCCTTACTTACCGACTTAAAACCTCCCACTTATCATTATAATTGGAATCATAATTGATATCATCATCCTATTGTCGATATGGGGAACTCGTCATGCACTATGATGTCACACTCTCCAGAATGGCTGATGATATTATGTCATAGACCATTTGAACCATCCAACCAAAGGTTGTATTCTATGTCTTCCGAAATGGAATGTTTGTGTGCTTTGTTCCTGTTTAATCCTGATTTTGTATGCCTTCCGTTTCTGAATTATCGATTATGTGCTGTATACGGGGATATGGTCATTATCCATATTTGTCCTACAAACTGGTCTACCAAGACATTCAGTAGATGCATAAACATGAAAAAATGTTTCACAACTAGATCACCTTAAGATAAAATGTGTCGCTCTTCATACCATAGACGATATAAATGTTTTGTTTTAAACAATCTGTTATTTATCTACTTGTACTCAAATTTTGCCGACTATACCGGTATAACCATTCTTACAAGAGTTAAACATTATTCGAATATTTTGTTGATTTGTCCATGTTTCTGTGGTGTTCTAAGGATTCAATTTGAGACATTTTGGTGTTGAATTCTGAAATTAATTTTCACAGCAATTCCGTAAGGAAAAGGGTTCTCATCAAGACTTAATTGTAAAAATAATTGTCTTTTTATTCCCAAATTAGGGAATCAATAATAACAACTGTAAATAAAATGCTCAGTCCCAACATTTCGACCGAAGTCTTCTTCAGGGCAGAGTCCTTTTCGCTGGGTTATATCGTTTTTATTTTTTGATCTGTTAATATTTATCAAAATACTAGGGCCATGAGTTCAGTTCAACTTGCTCTTTGTTTATCAATGTTAAACCTTTTCAAATTGAAAAGCTTCATTTAAGAACAGAAAAAATTGCAGCATGGACTAGACATGCACGTTTTGGGTATTTAACCCTCGTCAGTGATCCTCAATTTAAACAATGTAATATGACCAAAAAATGTGGCAATTATTATGTTCAAAAATGACAAATCGTTTTTCGTTGTTATACTCTAAAATTGTGACCATATATATTGATAGAATAAACTTTGTTCATTTTTTAATAGATTCAGTATTTTCGACCTTCTCAGAATAATGTAAGAATTTACTGAGTGAAGCTCCTGAGATAAGATTTACCCGATATTCCTTACAGTGCACAAATGCAGATAAATTTGAAAATGAATACATCCCCCTTCTACGTTTTTCAGAAGAATGTTTTGAACACCCGCCCCTCCGGCTACATTTGGTCTTTTGATTCATTTTCCCGATTTTGCAGTATTTTTCATCAAAATTATATAACAGAAAATGTCAAAATATACAAAAAAGACTGTAATGGTCATATTTAAAAGGATTTAGAAAAATAAACCTGTCGGTGAGTCAGTGACCAAAGAGGGGCAATTAATTATGAAGCGGCGAAATATGGTCACCAGCAAAATATGGTTCCCTGCTCTATATGACGATATGAATAAAGGTAGTACTTTGTTGTATAGTACTGAGATCAATAAAGAATGGACATGGGCCTCCCGGCCTGCAACTACAGCCGCACTTATTCCAAGTTACTAGTAAAGCCCCCCCCCTTTCTGTGTTGAAACAGGCCGGGCTGCATATTCATCCAGTGGTTCGAGTTGTGTAGGTTTAGAAAAAAAGACAGAAAATCTTATATGAAATCATTTGTGAAATCGTCCATCCCCGGCAACACCCTTTTCCCTTCCATCCCTGTTTTTTCTCTCGAGATGCTCAGTTGTATATGCCAATGTAAGGAGGCTCTTACTAGAATTATTCATTAACATTTTATGCTCGAGATGATCAAGAAATTATCTAATACTGAGCAAATTAAATACAAGACCAACTTCAATACCTCCACGGTACACTACATTGTTTACTTTCATGTACATCTTTCTACGTCATCGGTGTCTCCATCACATTTACCGGAAGTGCTTATTTATAGAATCAGGGTTTCTGCTAATGGCTAAAAACGGCAACATCAAAACTGATTTATGTATGAGTACAGTAAGAGCTGAAAACTATTTTTGGTCTATAATGGTTTATCTTTAGAGTTAGTATTAGGGAATATATTATCATACATGTTCTAATTGCACTTTAAGAGGAGATATTAAGAAATACTTTTTTTCAGTGATGAAGCTAGCTGCATTCATGATCGTGATAGATATCATGTTCGTCACAGGCAAGGCCAATTCATTCCAGAAGTTCAATTGTTCGTACATCGAAAATGAAAATGATTGTGAGCTTTTATTCAGAGGGCTTACATCAGATTACAAGACAAAAATGATCTTTATTAATTTAATCCACAAAGTTAACGATGCTAAGCTGGAAAAATTAAACGAATCTGAGCATCAAGATGTGCCATTTTTTCCTCTTCAGAAAAAAACCAATAAAACGAATTTTGCTTGGATAAACAAAAAATCAAAACACATGATAGCATTTCCGGATGATTTCCATATATGGACGTTTGGACTCCTAACAAACAACATCTATGAAATTAATGTAAACACAGCCAAAGAGACGAATGGAACAAACGAAAGCGTGGATTTTATTTTTTCAAATCTAATTTCTAACATTAGTAATGGTGAACTTTGCACTCAAGATTTTCCTTTCATAGATTGGTCCCAAGTGTTCATAATTTGGCCGAAAAACGATTACATGTGTTTTTCAGAAGTCAATGGAACTGGTACATATTTTTCCACAACATCTTTACCATTCGCTTTGGTAGATCTCCTTTGTATTTTATGCGTTCTTTGGTTTCCAATCATAATTGTTTTACCCTCTCAAACCGTGACTTCTAAGCCAATTATGTCAGAAGTGGACAATCCAGACATTGATGCTTCCGATACATATTCTCGTGGCGATATACCTTATGGAGTCAAACGAGTTAATAATCGTATCTTTGGTCCATGTATAGATCAATCATGTTCACATCAGGGTATTTGGTTAACTATTGCCCCTATCTACTGTATTTCATTGCCATTTATTATTATATTTATTGATGATGGTATAAAAAATGATAATGTTAATATTTTCACATTAATATGCGTTACTATTGTGAATCCTGTCTACGTAATTTGTTTTATTATTTTCATTAATGCTGGTCAAAAAGGAGAAACATATTGCTTCAATTTCCATGCATTTCTTAAAGGAGAAAGTCTTATAGCTCCTATCCAGTTTAAGGAAGTTTTTAGTGTCATATCAGATACAGATTATTTCCATAATATGATCAACAGACAATCTTTAATATTTTCCTGCAAATTTTGGCATTTAGTTATGAATATCTCCTTTTTTAAAACAAAATGCAACAAATGCAATAAGTATATGAAATATTTACTTCTTGTACCGAGTATAATTGTTTTTGTGTGTAACATACTTTTACAAATATTATGTATGTCTCCAACGTTTTGGTATATATTCAATTATTCAATCAAGTTAATGTCAAACTTACATTCTGTACTTTCTGACATCGTATGCAATATTGAAAATATGCCTTTTTTCGCCATATTTAAAAGAATGCTTCTCATATTTTTCAATGTAATGTTCACTTCATTGATAATTTTTCTCTGTTTTTCAGTCTTTAATTTAAAGTATTCAATATCTGAAATGTTTTCTACTATCATAAAATGTTTTTGTTATACAGTTTTTATTTCTTTACCTTTGATGGACTCACATCATGTCACTTTGATATACTCATGTGTCATTCTACTAATTTACTGTGTGCATCATTACAATTCCTTCACGGGTCTCTATGGGGAACTTCTAGAAATGATGTTCAAAGTCCGCGAAAATATCAAAATTAATCTAGAGTCAAACTTCATCGAAGTAGCAGAATTTGATGATGTAGCTTCTCATGTGTTTCCTGTACGAATCCATTTCTTTTATTTTGTTTGTAAAATGTTTCTGACTGGAATGATCTTCTTTGTAACTGTTGAACAACATTCAAATTCCAATAATGCTAATGATGTGATGCATTTTGATACTTTAATTTCATTTGTTTTCACATTCGTTTTCCCTGCCTTTGCTCCCCTTTTATTCAATCAATCCAATGAGCAGAAAGTATTGTTAAATAAAGGGGAAATACAAAAGTTGGTTGAGGAATGGAACATTAAAAATATGAATAAAAAACAATCACCAATTGAATTGAATGTTCACAGCAATCAAGGTGATTCCAGCGGATCAACTGAAAAAGAAACAAGAATTCAAATTGATGAAGAAAGCAATAGAAGATATTTTAATTTTGGTTTGAGTCAAAACATGTGTTGCTTGCGCCGAATTTGAATTTCGATGAATTTTGACTTTTCACTTTCGAATTAGACTTTCACACTTCTTCGATGTTCCTTCACTAATGAATATGGTATATTATACAATTATTGACTTTTACCTCAGTGTATATGATGTGATAGTGACTTACTGTGAAAATATTTACCAAGGCGAAGCCTTATCATATATACTGAGTTTAAAGTCCATATCCGTCTTATTCTTTAATGTCATATTTTATTCACAATAAATAACGTCGCTATTTGCAGAAGTTAATTGTGTAATCCCGATCTATTTTAGACCGTGGTAATATGGTGATTTATTCAGGAGCGTCGGCGACGGTGTCAGCCAATCAGGGCGTCGCTAATTATAGTTTATAGAACAATAGAAGTGAATTAACATATCTGATTTCATACATCACGAGATCTCTTTAAATGATCTATTTGAAAACTGACATGAAATTATTTCAATCTTTTCATGATATCGTATCATTCAAATTTCCAAAAGCTTTTCCAAGTTTTTGTTTTACAATACGTTATTTATCTCTACGTCTCTCTCTTAATATTTTATGTTTAGAAGAATAAGTTATGTTTGTTATAAATTCATTTGTATGATATATGCGATACTAAGTTTGTTTTTTATGGATATCCATATGAATCATGTAAATTTGTCAAGTTACTTGTTATATCACTGAATGAAATCGAAAAGTCGAAAAACAGTTTTTCTAGTCATCTTTTTACTTTACTTAATCAGACAAAAACAGCAGGAATATATCAAGACATTTAACATGCACTTGAAAAGATACCCACAAGTAGCGTAAACAAAAAATCAGCACTTCTTGTGACATCTGTATCTATAGTATAAATATATAAATGCTTTGAAATTGTCAAAGTAATTTCCTAGGGATCTACATTCGCCTGTGACGGCAGCACCTGTAGACGAACCCGTGTTCCTTGTCCCTTTTGCGCCTCTTTTATGGGTGTCTGTTCTGTTTGGGTTTTTTTTTTTGCATTGGGTGTTTGGGGTTTTGCTGTGGGTGTTGCAATCTAGTGTTGTTGAAGATCCCCTCCTTTCTTGGTAGCAAGCCAAAACATATGTATACCTCCTCCACCTATCCACCCCTTCTTCGATTTTTGTATTTATAGACAATGGTTTGATGTTAATAAGAAATGTTTTGGCTCTGTGAAAATCTAGGTAACCTGATGAATGATTCTTCTGGTTTATTATTGAAAATGGTCTTTTGAACAACAACAAGAACGTGGAAACATTATAAGTGCCATTAAATATTCATGGACCATTTAACCTTGATCTAGGGGTTGACCCAGTTACTGGTGTATTTCCAAGAGACATTCACAAGATCTCGATCAGTAGTCTATTTCCTGCTATCATACTTGACCTAAGTGAAGAAGAAGTGCTGAGTGAGTTATCTTATTGTAGCAAAGGAAAAAAATACTTTTTTCCAAGATATATTGTTTATCATGGGAGGGCATCAATCTCCTGAGAATGCGTCCGATTTCAGTTCCGCCTTCCTTCTCTTTGAAATCTACCACTGCCTGCCATCGCCTGCTATCACTATCATATCATATTTGACCTACATAAAAAGAAGTGCTGCGAGATTTCGTTTTATTGCAGCAAAGGAGAAAGTACTTTTTTTAAGAAATACAATTTATCATGGGAGGGCATCAATCTTTTAAGAATGCGTAAGATTCTGAACAGATATTTGTAAATACATGCGCTGTGCACTCTGAATGAGATAAGAAGAAAGATCCCTACGACAATCTCAGCAGCACTCACAGTAAAGCACCAAGCTGAGCACCGACGGACCCCAAAGCAATTGTTAAACGCCTTCAAATTCGAAAGCATCATTTATGATCGGATAAATTTGCAGGATGGACCAGACATGCACAGCTATGCCCGAGAGGAGTAAGCATCCCCTGTTCGGCTAACCAAGCCCGCCGTTGATGTTCACGCTTGGAAATGAAAACAATACATGTACATACATAACATGAATTGTCTAAAGTCATATCTACATAGAAAGTGTCATTGCAAACATGTCAGGGAAGAACATTTAAAACACTTACTGTCATACTGGAAAGTTAACGTCATTAATGATATATTCAGCAAAAATGATTCAAAAGTACAACATAGACAATGCGTGAATAATAATGGAAAATGACTTAATTTTAGTCTTATACCATGGAGTAGCCTTCCTACAGAATTCCTTGACATTTGCATGCTTTTTTTTATATAGACACCCCCCCCCTCCCGAATAAATATACAACACTGCGGTAAAGTTAGAAAATGTGACCCAAGGAGAAATAACAGATTTACCGGGGTAATGAAACAACGGAATTACGAGGACACATTGTAGAATGGTCGAGTCACCGAAACAAAAATGTCAGGCATCACTGATGAGGGTTAAGTACCCGAAACGTGCATATCTTGTCCACGTTGCCAATCTATCTTTTCTTAAATGATGCTATTCAATTTAAAGACGTTTACATTCAAGAATTTAATAAATCAATTCCTTGTTCCGAAGTTCAGCTGTAATACAAGTAAGTAAACTTATCACACTTGCCAAACTCATCAATTAAATTGCGTAGACTTTATGACCTAGATATGAGTCTTCATTTGCCTACCTGCATTATCTAGAACAACTGATCAAGAGGTTCAAACATTTTCCACCTACAAAAAACTTATTTGAATTACTGGAAAAGAACTAATTTCCTTTTTTGATACATCGAATGTACTGAATAATCACACACTTATACTTTCATTAATTAGTTTAAACATATTTTATTTCAGTCATTTTTGTTCAGTGTTTTGGTCATTTTTCAGTCATTTTGTTCAGTGTTCATTTATTTTACTTTTTATACCTATTCATAAAATTGAACATGCCTTTTAATGCATGATTGTTGCTCCCTTGTAACAAACGTCGGTCCGTCTGTCAGTCCTTTTGTTCGGATTAAAGAAGGGGTATAGTATGAATCAGTAAATGATAGTCAAACACAAACGCCGCAACCAGATTCCAAACATCAAATTAAACCCCAGAGAAATATATACACAGCCAATTGTGCCTCACCTAAAATTCATATGAAAATAGCATCATGTAAATTTCACATGGAAGTTCATGTAAAATTCATATAAATTTCACATAAGATTTATTACATATATTACATAAATTTCCTTCACATGAATTTCACATGAATTTTCCTAATTGACCTTCACAGGAAACTGAATTCACATAACATCCATGTAAAAATCTTCACATGAATTTCATGTGAAAAATTTCATGTAAATTTCATGTTCATGCTCGTTTTACATAAATTTCGTGTGAACTTTCATGTAAAGTTAATGTAAATTTCACATGAATTTCATATGAGGCACAATCGGCTGTGTAGAAAACTGGAACGTTCTTACGAAGCTCAGCTGTAATTCAAGAAAGTAAGCTTTCCCATTAATTTTGCCTAACTTATAAATCATATTGCGTTGACTTAGTGACCTAGATATACGTCTTGATTTGCTATACATGTATTTCCTAGAAAATGTTATACAATTACTTTCAGAGGTTCAAACATTTTCCCTTAAATCTTCACATCTTACGAAAAAAGGTTATTGGAATCAATAGATAAAGAATTTCAAATGATTGTTTTTGATATGAATTATTTCTTATTTGATACATTGAAAGTACTATTAAGGTGGCTCAATAATCCAAGAATTCTTTGTCAGAGGAGAAAAAAATATTCTGTTTATTTAACATTGATATCTGATGATTTATATTTGTAATTAAGATTACATATCATCGACCATTTGACTGACCAGTGGTCCTCTGAATATACATATGTAAACCAACCCCGAGATATGTCGCAAAACAATGAATTTTGAGAGATAAATACATGATATATTGATAATGATTCCAGATTGAAACCATTCTTGTGATCATTTTCACCATAATATCATCAAATATGTATATTTCTTTATAGATAATGCTTTCAAAGAGTGAAATAGCTAAAACTGTTCCAGAAAAGTACATTTTGGGTACCCCCCAACCCAAAATGAGAATCTAAAAAAAAGGTACTCAGTACCCTTATTTGACATCAAATTGATAAGAAGTCTTTGTCAGAAGTTCTTTTTTTTACATATTTCTCAACAACAAACTCTTTTCTTCGAAAAGAAATATAAAAAAGTACATGTTATCGTTCATTCTGATTTAAAATATTTGGTTGTCATAGTAACGATTTTGTAACAATTTGCAACAAGTCAAATTAAAATGCCCTGTTCCCTTAGTTGACGTTATACCGATGAAAATATTTGTTAAAAACTGTTATAATTGACATATTTTTCAAGATCAGACTCTAATCTTTTAACATAAGTACAAGACAATCCGTTTTACCTCGTTTCCATATTGTAAAAATCTACTTGGTTTATGCCGGACGGACGACAGACGACGGACGGACGGCGCACTATGACAATTTATAGCTCGGGTGAGCTAAAAATCAGACAATCCGAGTCGAGATTATTCTTTCCCAACATTCAGTGAAAGTTTCAAATTCTAATTCAAGGAAGAATACTTACACAATTATCATTAATCATCGAAATCAAATAAGAATAAACAAGTTTACAAATGATTTGTCGAAAAAAATAAACAAGAAAAGGAAAGTAACATGTACTTCTAAATATCCTTGGCAAAGCATTATTCGACCTTTTCTTTTATAAACTCACTTTTCATGTTTTGCTAGTGGCAGTTAAATGAGTTTTCTCAAATAAAGTTAAAAAAGTCAAAGCTTAAAAAAAATGTTTTGTTCAAAACTCCATTTCTGATTCCATCAGTCTATTTTGAGATACGGAAATATATATAAAAGAAATGGACCTAAAGTAAACGGAAGCGTTTTTAAACATTTTGACGTTCAAGGTCAATACGTGGACGTCAATCCCCTCCCTCGTTCTCGATAATGCGTGCAGTTATCTGTGAAATGGATATATCTTTGAACAAAGCAGGCTTAAAACTAAAAGTCATTCGCTTAAATCTTTCAAATAGGGAAACTTTATTCGATAACATCTTGTTGCAAAGTACGAAAGTTGACAAAATTGAAGAAAAAATCTTTAAACCAAATATTATTAGAGAAACCAAACTTGAAATATCTTATCTATGATATCGCTAAAATCTCCAAGAAATATCTTGTTTTATCATGAACTTAAGTTTACCTTCTTGAATTTGTTCAAAGGCAACAGGCGGTTGAATTTCCGCCGATGACGTTCTAAAAACGCTACGTTTACGGCGTTAGCCAGGGTGTCTCTCTTACGGGATATTTTTTTTATATATAAATAAAACGATACATTTGACTAGATATTTATTACACTCAGATTGTAGATGATAACTTTCTGTTTCCATCGATACCAAACATGTTGAAATTCGTCAAGTTGAAGGCCGAAAACTCAAAAAAGGCCACATATAAAAGTACTGCACTCGATATCTGATGACGTCAAACGATTATTGAGCCTCCTTAAGATAAACAAACAGTGATACTCTTTTCTATGTTTTGCAAATCAATATTGAATGTGAAATAGCTTATAAACAGGACATATAAATTGCTTGTTATAAAACTGATTCATTTCTGTTCACTGTTTACTTATTTCACTTTTTTATAACTTTTACGGAATAGTCTAAATCTTTGAAATAGATCTTTTCACGCATTCTTTGTTGCTCCTTTAAAACGAACGTCAGTCCGTCTATCTGTCCTTCCGTTTGATATGAAGTAGGGGTATCACCGTATGGCATTAATCAGCAAAAGAAGGTCAAACACAAAAGCCAAATCAGATTCCAAAAATTATACTGAGGTTTATTGAGTAAAATGTTTATAAAACGGAACTTTCCTTCTTTTTTAGGTCACAAAACCTAAGACTAAGGGTTTATATTTTTTATGTGTCTTTATTTTAACAAGAATAATATTTCTGTTTTTGGATAAATATTTACATTTACTAGTTTTACTATCGGATGGGTAATTTACGGGTAAATAAGTAGTAAGTAACCTTGGATACCAAACAATGCTTAAATTTCTGTAATAGGTCTTCTCAATATTTTCTCAGAAATTTTATGAAAGGAAAAGAAAAGATTCTAATCTTTAACCTGTCACTTACATATCTTTTTGTTTCATCTTCATAGAGGAAAAAATAAATGAAACACACAGACAATAGATGGGAGATAGTATCAGTGACAATGACCTGTAGAATCAAAGCTTATAAACAAAACTTTATCAATGTTTAAGGAAGTCGACTACCTGGACATATCACTAATGTTAAACGTCTTCAAATTCAATAGCATCAAATTTGCATGGACAAGATCGTTTGTCAGCAAACTAGATTATGCCCCTTTGAATATAAAGAAAAGTTGTAAATATATGGATATGAGTAATTCTTTCTGAATGCTTAGCTAATATATTGTGTATTTTGATATTGCAAGAGATGTTTCCCTGCTCAGACGATCAATTCATCTCAAACTTTTCATTCATCTTAGCTTTGAAAACTTTCCCCTTAGATTTATAATACATCTAGTATATTAACGCTGCAGGAAAACTGAATCTGTCAAGTGTTTACAATAAAAGGCCCAAGGAGGCCATGATGCTCACCTGAGGACCTGGTTTCTATGTACTTTCTTGACTTACTCACAAATACCAAATCATATACCTTTCTTTAAGGCCGATGGATTCTTTTGAAATTTGCCTCTTTACCCTGTATTTTGTGGTTAAAATTGAAAGAACAACTTAATATCTTGCAATTGAAACCTTAATCTAAGAGATTACCCACATATTTCCTTAGAAAAACAGTTCAAGGCCACCCATTGAAAATACAAAATGGCTATTTTCAATATATACAGAACATAGTTATGATATGTTCACTTATTTATTGATTAATTCTCTGAAACACACTTAAACATCAGTTTTATAGAAAATGATTCAGTGTACATTTTCCATAGAAAAAAAATGTAGGAATTTCTCATGATAATATGAAATTTTGGTATTTTAAACCCATAACGTTCATTGAAAAAAAGTAATAATTCTTCACTTAATTGCAAAGTTCTCATATACTTTAATTTGCATTAATATTAAGAACTATATCTTAGGTCTATAAAAAGACTTACTAGAAGAAGCCTACCCACAGTATTTGTGTACAATTGTACATTGAATACGTATACCCCCTTATTTCAAGCATCGATTGTTCACTTTCATGCAAAATTTCTATAAATATATGTGTAATTATGTATACTTTATTTCATAAATAATATGAATAATATATTATGTTTCAAAAAAGTAACAATAGAAGAAACCTTCCCTCACCTATTGTATATGACTGCACTAATAATACATATACCCCCTTAATTAAAACGTCAATATATTTAGTAAATATGTTCACTTTCATGCTAATTTCTCAAAATCTAAGGTGTTAAGATATACTTTAACTTACATCAATATTAAGAACTATATCTTAGGTCTATCAAAATACTTAAAAGAATCCTGCCCAAAGTATTTGTGTGCAATTGTATATTGCATATGTATACCCCCTTATTTCGAGCATCAATTTTGTCGTAAAATTTTTCACTTTTATGCAAAATTTCTTCAAATCCATGAGCATTGATGTATACTTTATTTCATAGATAATAGGAATGATATATTAAATTTTTAAAAAGTCACAATTTATAGTGAGGCAGTTGGAGAAGCCTAGCCTTACTTATTGTATTTAAATGCACCTTGAATTCATATACCCCCTTATATAAAACGTCAATCATGTAGTAAATAAATAGAGTCTAAGTATTAAGATGCTATTTTTATCTCATAAATAAAATTAAACATATATTTAGTTTATAAAAAAATCACTAAACTCTTTAGTAAAGAAGAAGCCTACCCTCACTAATTATGTATGACTGCATGTTGAATATATACCCCCTCATTTGAAACATCAATTTTATCATAACACGGACTGTATTACGCATGCCCTCTTTTTATATCCATTTACATATTCAACTGTGTTGCTGGGGCATCCACGTTTTGCGGTCTTGTTTGTGTGGTGTCATCTTACAGTGAGGAGGTTGTTTTACACCACAATTGTACGTTCTTCGAGACCTCTGGGTAATTGGAGAAGTGAGAGGGTTGTGCACATGTAATCCCGGATAACCACACCATTTGCTACTTGCATGGCAAATGGCCATCCTAAGTCGGCACCGGTTGCCCATTGGTCTCGTCGATTTATGTGTAGCCTTTTGTGTTTGATGTTTACATGTTGTACGTTTGTATGTCTCTTTTCCGTCTCATACTATGCTCGTCTTTTGTGTTTTTGCATTCGGGTGTTTTGCTGTTTTGCTGTTGGTGCTGCAACAGGGTCCCGTTAGAGATCCTCTCCCTTCTTTCATCATGTTCATAAAAAAATCTTGAAATCTCATGTGTAATTATAAATAGTTTTAAATTTTTATAAATAGTAATGTGTTTTTTTAAATTATAATAGATGAAGCCTTTCCCCAAATATAATGTATGACTAGTACATCATTATACTTCTTGAATAGGAACATTGTCGCAAAAATGAAATTTCCATATTTTTCATGAAAATTCATAACAGAAGACTGAACATTATATATGAATAATTTATAAAGTCCATACAAGAATTAAGATGCTGACCAACATTCTTAGTTTATTTGTTGGGTTTTTTGTTTTTTTTTTTGTTTTTTTTTTTTTTTTGTTTTTTTTTTTTTTACATTTAGGGATTCTCCAACTGCCTCACTATAAATACACTGTGGATCCAATTACGCGAATCAAGTCAGTACATTAGTCTTTATACAGACACACAGTTACATAGTCTGTACCGGTAATGATAGGATCACTCAGTCCTCATACATGTTACTATTAGATTATACTTAAACCATGTTTATCAAACAATTTTAATGTACAACTGAAACCATGATCGAGGGAACCAACAGAAATAAAGAAAATAATCATAATAATCAAAACAATATACGCAACATGCACTTCACTTTAACACATTGAAATCTTGGCCCTGTCATGGACAGAGCAGAGCAGCCCACAGTTCAATAGCTGATATGCTAGAATAATTATCCAAGTTAACCCCTTCAAAAGTAGTAACCCAGCCTGTTGTTCAATGTAAATGACATGGACCATGCGCAATTTAGATTCTGTCATTATTTCCGATCATTAAGCCAGGATGTATCAGCTAAACCAACATGCTGAGAGAAAATTAAATGGAAAGCAGCAGGTTCGAAACAATAAAAAATCGGCACTTATTTTAGAATGTTTTAGATTTCGATTGTATTTCGTATCAAGGAAGTTAAATGTGCGGTTCTGTGAAATACCAAATAAATATTTTAATTTACCGGCAATACACCGAAAGATATGGCTTCAAAATCGGCTTAAAGTCGTAATATGCTGAAAAATCGTAAGAAATTGGCAAAATCCTGAACAAAATTTATGAAAATAAGTAGAGCGCTAGCCCTCAACCAATATGATTTTATATAAAAAGTAAGATTTGCAATCTATCTTTCGATCAACATAAAATGATGTTGGGTGAGTGTTGGCGCCTATACTAATTTTAAAGATTTATGCAAAAATATGGCGATTTTCCTTCATTTTCCGTCCTGCAGAGCAAATGACGTCAAAATGTGACGTCATAACTAACGCACGTTTTGTCAATGAAAAATATTTACTTTCTATATCGGCAGGTATTTGAGATAAATATAAGAGATACTGAATCATAATTTTCAAAAAAAATTATTCATAAAAATTTAGGGCCGATTTTGGCAGTTAGTGAACCTACCCCTTACCTTACCTAAAAGCTCGTCATATATAACTCCGAATCTTCTCGTGCAACTTAAATGACAGAACTTACGCTTTTGGGTTTATCTCGCCTTTAAAAGGGTTTCCTGACGTCGCAAAATAGACAAATTTGGCAAAAGTCCCCTTTGAAATGTGAAATATCACCATATTTGTCTAAAAGAATCTCATTTCTGTACCTGCAACCACCTGTTATTGCTACTTAGGAAACCGGCGACGCATTGTAAAATCTGAACCGGATGCTCGAAAGTTCCCATCGGCCTTAATACTTTAAGGATCAAGCTTTTTTCATTAACTTGCATTTTTTCAATATATTTGAAAATATGAAATTTGCTTTTAACGAAATTACGCTTTTATAGAAAAGTATGGCGAGCGAAGGGAGCCTAAAATTTTCTTATTGGATACAGCGACGAGCGAAGCGATCCGGAAAATTTTCAGGAATATTATCGAAATTGTAAGGTTATTTTTAAAATTCAGATTACTTGTAAGGTCAAGATTATTTTTTTCTGGCACCCCATTAGCAAATTTATATTTTCCATCAAAATTCATAGCAAATTTATTTTTTTTCGAAACCCCTCCCCCCTTCAGAATATCAAATGGACCGTGCCTGCATATCTAAACACAATCAATAAATATTGTTCAGTCCCAACGGTTCGCCTTCAGTCTTCAGGTTGAAGTCCTTTTCGCTGGATTACATTTTGTAAGTGGAGTCCTTTTCGCTGGATAACATTAAGTAATCCAGCGAAAAGGACTCCACCCTGAAGAGGGCTTCGGCCGAAACGTTTGGACTGGGCAATATTCATTGATTGTGTTATGATTAGTTTCCCTTATTTTGGAATAAAAAGACAGAATATGAAAAATGTAAGTATTTCAGCCAAGGATTTACAATGTAGATATCATAAACTTAATAAATCTCTTTGGAAAATTTACAATAACTATTCTGAACTTCTTTTCTTTCTGTTCTTTCAAAATTTGGGACGACTCAAGAATCGGAGTATATATCATTGGGAATTCCATTGCCTTCATTTTGACGGTGAACCTAATAAACAAAATCAGAAGGATCAGAAGGATCAAAGGCAGATCAACCGTCAAGCACAAATGTAACAAAAATAGTCGGTCGTCAGCTTTACCGAGGATATGCTCCTTTATTCATCACAAAATTAATTGGCATGGTACTGGACCAGTCTACAGTTTTGTACAAGTGTCTTTCCCAATGGTGCACACTGGCCAAACGTGACGACGGGACTCCATGATGGACCTGTAGTAGAGTGATTTATTACTGATTTGTAATAAATAACATCATTTTCCATTGTATTTTTCATATTTGTATTATTGTATTCATAATACTTACCTGATGTACTATTTTTAGATCTTTAGGGGATTTCCCTATATGTATTACATTCCAATGTAGTCTATTTATATATATATATATAGGAAGTGGTGTGACATCAGAGGGGTCACATAGGTCATTTGTAATGTTAAAATGTATATCATTGGCCAATATGCTAATGATCCTTATTAGAACTTTTTCTATTGGTTATTACCTTTTTCCCTCCAACATTCAGTGGTCATTGTTTACTATACCCAGACAGACATGTTGATTTCCATCATACCTTGATTTTTTGATTAAGTGCATTATTCCATATTCTACTGACTGTAAGTACTTTTTATTGTATTTTATTGATGTATGTGATATTTCTGAATTAATTAATTATCTATAAAATGTGTATTTTGATCTTTTATAAATTTTGGTAAATAATGTAAACACAATCAGCTGATCAGCCATTTTGGATCAGCCAGGTAACACATCAGACTTTTCCTATTTTTCCATCTTTAGATTACTTTGCATGATTAGACATTCATTATATTTAATTATCTTATCTAGGTTTTCCCATGCATTATCTGTCTGATGTACCCAGGGTATAGATCATCATGTAGGATCTAATTGATCTTTGACAGCCTTGTATCACATACAGGTAATTATTATTACTAATTGTATTGATTATCATTTTGTGATGATTATAATTATATGTGATATTTATCTATTTATTCACTATGTATGAAATTGGGGAATTATATATTTTTCCTTGAATTGTCAGATTGTGTGAATTTCATATATTTTTGATATCATATGTTTACATTGTATTTATTATTGTTATTATGTATTTCAGGGCTACTTACTTACTTATTCATGTTGTAATAAATTGAGAACCTGAGACCAGAGTTACTGTCCTATTTTGACCACTACAACATTTGGCGCCCACGTTGATGTTGACTGACTGATGATATCCAGGATACTTACCAAGGGGCGGATCCAGCAGTTTGATGACCGATACCGTATACCTACCTGTTATATAGACTTGTGATATTTTCTGTACCAGTGATGTATTGCGTAGATGACACTGACATTTTATACCTACCATATATTATCTGTGCAGTTGATGATGTTGTACCGCAAATGACATTTTGATTTTTCGCTCGTACCGCTAGTGACAGTACTGTGACTTTTTCCACTATACTTACCTACCAGCGTACCATATAAGACAGTGATATTGGACACTATATGTTACGTACCTTTACCTGCATACTTCTGAAGAGAGGCCATGCCTGTGTAATGCTGTACCTGAATATTGACGTTACTTTTTCCAATTTTGCGTGAAACTTTTGACTTATTTTCTCGCATTTTGCATCATATTATTTACATTTATGTATCATGAACATTATGTATTGATGTGATACTATATGTAACCTATATTATCTATAGCTGATTACCATTGTCACTTAGCTATCATTGTCTATTTTGTAAAAATTTTGTAGTTTTAAGGTACTTATACTTACCTGAGTACTTGAGTGCTCTTTGAAAAAATTTCACGCTTGACCGCACACACTGTATACTTTTGTGTACTTTAATTATTTTCATTAGGGCATGACATGAGTTATTGTCCTTGAGTTACTCAGAGTTATCTATCTTAGGTACTTAGTCATTTCCACTGACTAGAGTTATCCTCCTTACATTTTTGGCAAATTTTGTCATTAGAGTTATTCATCTTTGATTTTTGAATTTTCTCTAAGATTTTTGAAAGTAATTCTTTAAGTTAGAGTTATCTTTCTTTGCTCAGTCAAAATCTATTAATTTTGATGATATTTTGACTTAGTTTACTTAAATTTCACATAGTTTGAATTAATTTTCATATTTTAAGCTATCATTACAAGCTATATACATTGAAAAGAAGCTATTTATATCATGTGAAGTCAAATATTTTGCATTGATCAATATTTTACATTGAAACTTTGATTTATTTTTGTGATCAATCTGAAATAAAGAAACTTAGTTATTTATTAAGTTAAATCAGCCATGGCAGATGAACTTTCCAAGGAAGAACTTGAAGCCATTGCCGCCGCTTTCAAGGAAATGAAAGTGAAGCCCAAAGCTGACAGCGCCTCCGACTTAAAGAAATGGATGGTGGACTATGTAGCCCAAATAAAGGATGCTGATCAGACAACTACTCAGCCTACAGCTACAGTTAAACAAGAGCCAAGCAGTGATGCCACATCCTCATCCAAGATATTAAGTCAACATATACCTAAGCTATCCTGCTTCTCTGGAGACCAAAGTAAACAAGACACATCCTATGATTTATGGAGGTATGAAGTGGACTGCCTTGTCAGAGAGAAGTATTCAGAGAGCAGCATCGCCCAAGCTATCCGTAGATCACTACGCGGAGATGCCGGTAAGGTCGCCATGCGTCTCGGACCAGAAGCAAAGGTTGCCGACATATTAGACAAGATGGAAAGTGTGTTTGGGACCATGGAGAGAGGCGAAAAGATTTTAGAAGAATTTTATAGTGCCAAACAAAAGAAAGATGAAGACAGTATGGCATGGAGTTGTAGACTGGAGGAAATATTCCGCAAAGCTGTCGTCAAAGGAGTAATGAGTAGGAGTGAGGCCAATGACAAACTCAGATCCAGATATTGGAATGGTCTACACCAATGGATACAAGATGTAAGTGGATACAAGTATGACCGCCTTACAGAATTTGATGACCTGCGAAAAGAAGTTAGACTTATTGAGAAGGAGCATGTTACCAAGAAGGCTCAAGCCAACATGGCCATCCCTGCTTCCACTGAACAGCCCTCTGAACTACAGGAGCTTAAAGGAATGATTCAACAGCTAACAGCCAAGGTCACACACCTGGAGAAAGACAAACACAGAGGACCACAGACAACATACAGAGGTGGATATGGTGGCACTGGTAGACAACAACAACAAAGAGGCAGACAGGGACAACAACAATGGTATACCTCATACAACTACCCTAGAGATGACTTAGCATATTATGAACCTTATACAGAGGAACCAGTCTGTTATAGATGTGGACAACCTGGTCACCTAGAGTTAGGATGTCGTGTCATTCTAGATCATCGACGCAAGCCGACGTCAAACTTAAGCAGACCTGCGTCGCGGGGCAGACGTTAGGTCACCTCAGAAGTCAACGCCCTACATCATCTTACAAACAGAATACATCCTTGGTTGGGAATGCATCCGAAGTAAAAATTTTCATTGATGGCATAGAGGTCACTTCACTTTTAGATACCGGATCTACTGTTTCGACCGTCAGTGAAGCATTCCATCAGCAGCATCTGCAGCATCTACCAATTCTTCCTCTTGATGAGATAATCCATATAGAGTGTGCAGATGGTGGAACACTACCATATTTAGGATACATTGAAGCCACTATCACTTCACCTGGACTTCCTCATGCTTCAGATACTACCATGCATTACCCCATCCTAGTTGTACCAGACAGTAATTATAATAAGGATGTACCAGTATTACTAGGGACCAACATCTTACGTCACCTACTATCAGAAGTTCATACCAACTATGGAGATCAGTACCTACAGACAGCAAACCTACACACTCCCTGGTACCTGACATTCCGTAGTATGACATTGAGAGACAAAGAACTTAAGCGTAAACAGAACAGACTAGGGATTGTAAAATCTGCAGAGACTCATCCTATCATGATACCACCAAATTCTAGTATCACAGTCTCAGGCTATATAGACAAGTCATTACCATATGAGCCTACACCAGCTTTACTTCAGCCTACACCTCAGTCAGTTATACCAACAGACCTTGACATAGAGCCTACCATCATCAACTATACCTATCCAGTTAACAACTTAGTCCAAGTGCACATAGATAATGTCACCACTCTTACAGTACAGATACCACCCAGAGCTATATTATGTGAGGTACAACCAGTGACTATGGAAGACGTCAACATCTGTAAAGGAGCCCAAGTCACCGATAACTTATTTGACCTTGTACAGATTGAGAAAGAATACCTTACTCCAGATCAACTAGAAGAAGGAAAGAATTTACTTCACAAGTACCACGACATATTCTCAAAGTCAGACACCGACATAGGTCATTCAAAGATGGTTAAGCACCGCATTGAACTTCACGATGATGTACCATTTAAGCAGAGATCCCGCCGTATACCACCAGCTATGTTCGACGAAGTTAAACAACATCTACAGAAACTACTTGATGGAGGAATTATAAGAAAATCTAAGTCACCATGGAGCAGCAATGTAGTCCTATGCCGTAAGAAGAACAATGAGCTCAGGATGTGTGTAGACTACAGGCAACTGAACCAACGAACCAAGAAAGATTCCTACGCACTACCTAGAGTTGAAGACATTCTGGATGCACTTAGTGGAAATAAGTATTTTACCATCCTAGACATGAAGAGTGGTTACCATCAGATTGAAGTCCACGAGGCCCATAAGGAGCGCACTGCCTTTACCGTTGGCCCGTTAGGCTTTTATGAGTATACCAGGATGCCATTTGGGCTTGTCAACGCTCCCGCCACATATCAACGCCTTATGGAACAGTGCTTTGAAGGATTACATCTGGACATATGTTACATCTACCTAGACGATCTGATCATTTATGCGAAGACATTCGAAGAACATCTTGAAAGAGTAGAGAAGATTTTCCAACGCTTACGAGAAGTCAACCTGAAGCTCTCCCCTAAGAAGTGTGAATTCTTTAAGGATAAAGTAAAGTACGTCGGAAACATAGTATCAGAGAAAGGTATCGAGCCAGACCCTGGAAAGATAGACAAAGCGAAGAACTGGCCAACACCTACCAACCCTGATGAAGTTCGTAAATTTTTAGGATTTGTTGGGTATTACCGACGCTTCATCAAAGGATTCTCCGACATAGCACGACCGTTGAACGATCTCTTACCTGAAGGAAAGAAAAAGACTAGAAAAGGAGCAAAACCAAAACCTCCGCCAGCTAATTGGAAATGGAGCTCTGAACAGGAAACAGCATTCAACACCCTGAAAGAGAAACTTACTACTTACCCGATCCTTGGATATGCAGACTACACCTTACCTTTTGAACTGCATACAGATGCTTCATCCAGTAGTCTAGGAGCTGTGCTGTATCAGACCCAGAACGATGAAAAACGAGTGATCGCATATGCCA
Source organism: Pinctada imbricata (assembly GCA_033119305.1). Lineage (NCBI taxonomy): Eukaryota > Metazoa > Mollusca > Bivalvia > Pterioida > Pteriidae > Pinctada > Pinctada imbricata. The sequence continues at coordinate 34,508,251 of VSWD01000014.1, read as the reverse complement.
GCAGGAGTCTGTCCAAAAGTGAAAAGAATTACCCGGCACACAAGAGAGAATTCCTTGCACTGAAGTGGGCCGTTTGCGAAAAATTTCAGGATTACCTTTATGGAAACACCTTCACTGCGATTACCGACAACAATCCTCTTACCTATGTCATGACAACAGCGAAACTAGATGCAACAGGTCAGAGATGGGTCGCCGCACTCACCAACTACACTTTTGATATTAGATACAGACCTGGATCACAGAACGCTGACGCAGATAGTTTATCCCGGATTCCACAGCACATTTCTTCAGATTCCATCAAAGCCTTATGTAACGCTACTCACCAGATTCCTTACGTTGAGACCCTAGCAGTCACATCTGATCCAGTCGATAACATCCATTACTTACCTGATTTTTCGGAAATTGACATCAGACAACGCCAGCGAGAAGACCCCGTCACTAGATATTGGATTCCATTCGTCACTAGAAAATTCAAGCCTTCCAAATTTCGCTTACCGTTCAGTAATTCGAAGCACCATGCACTACTCTACAGAAACTTTGACAAACTTCACATCAAAGATGGAATTCTAATCAGAGAGACCATTATCAACGGCACTACCAGATCTCAGATTGTCTTACCTCGATCATGTATCCAGACCGTCTTACACCACCTTCACACGAACATGGGTCACCCAGGCAGAGACAAGACCACCAGCCTAGTTAGAGACCGATTCTTCTGGTTTGGCATGACATCAGATGTGGACCATTACATCAGCAAATGTATAAGATGTGTTAAGAGAAAGACTCCAACATTAGAAAGAGCACCACTTGTAAACGTGAAGACATACCAACCATTAGAGCTTGTTTGCCTGGATTATCTTACCTTAGAGTCGTCCAAGGGAGGCTACCACAACATCCTTGTAATCACTGATCATTTCACCCGGTACGCACAAGCTATCCCTACAAAGAACCAGACCGCAAAGACCACAGCTGATGTACTCTTTAACAACTTCATCCTACACTATGGCATTCCTCTCAAGCTACACAGTGATCAGGGTGCACAGTTTGAATCCAACATTATAAAGGAACTTTGCAGCATCATGGGAATTACCAAATCACGCACCACGCCGTACCATCCCATGGGAAATGGTGTCTGTGAAAGATTCAATAGGACCCTACTAAAGATGCTAGGCACCCTTGAGAACAGCCAAAAGCAAGACTGGAAGACATACATAGCGCCTATTGTGCATGCCTACAACTGCACCAGACAGGAAACCACCCAGCAGTCTCCATTTTTCTTGATGTTCGGTCGAGAGCCAAGACTTCCAGTGGATGTTGTGTTTGGAACGAACCAGTCATCACCAAAGACATCATTACAAGACTACATAGAGTCACTTAGATCCAAACTGCAGCACTCCTATGATCTTGCGCAAGAACACATCAAGAAGGCCCAGACAAGACAGAAGAAAACCTATGACATCAAGGTCCGCGGAGCTATATTACAACCTGGAGACAGAGTACTTACCAAGATAGTTGCCTGGGATGGTAAGCACAAGTTATCAGACAAGTGGGACGAGGATGCTTACATTGTCCATAGCCAGCCTAACACAGAGATACCAGTATACATTGTACATAAAGAAAATGACACCACTCAACAGAAGACACTCCACAGAAATTTGTTGCTCCCCATTGGATTTTTAGAAGACACCAAACCCATACCAGCTCCACGTCATTCTATAGTACCACCTAGAAAGCAGACTACAAAGGAGAAAACCACTGTAGTGACATCTAGACATGACAGTCATCCAGCAGAATTATCCAGTGACAGTGAAGATGAAGAGTTATATCTCACTGAAGTAGTAGACACTATTGCAGACAGCAGAGTGAGCGCATCTACTGATAGCCAGAGTACTGCATCACCATCACAGTTACCATCAGATGTTAGACAACCAGCACAGGACTTACCACAGAGTCAGGATGCTGAAGTAACTGTAACATCATCTACACCACATGATGCAGAAAGAGATATGGTTGCACGCAGTGCTGATGACGATCGGTCCCTTGCTGTAACCATACAGACCACAGAAGGCGAGGAGGACGCTCCTTCACTTGACGTGCGAAGACCAAGTGCTTCTGTGCCTGATAGAGATGACAGAGATATGGACAGAGACCAACATCCCAGAAGACCACATAGACAGAGGAGATGTCCATCATGGATGACGGGTGGAGACTATATGATGAACCAACAACATAATGTAAGTGTTAGTGAACCTGAATGGAAGATGAGAGCAGACTACCTACAGACATTGACAACATCAGGTATATTTAGTTCAGTAGACAATGAAGTTGCCAAAGCTCTCCTTAACATCGTTACAGGTAAACCTTAGATTAAGTACATATCATCTTGGTTCATATCAGTTAGTCAGTCGATTTTTCTATTTCAGATGATGAATTGAGTATTTATGAAATATTTTGACCATCTTTTTGCATTTTTCAGACCATCCTTTTGCATTTTTCATCCATTTATTGACTTGATGATGTATTGTTCATATACTTTGTATTTGTCAGAGTGTATTTTCCATTGAGTCATGTATTGTTATCAGTCAGTAGAAGAAGTATTGTATTTTTAACTAGTCATTTTTGCAGTCAGTAGATTTAAATAATTTTTCACATGTCTTTGATAAAGTACTTTTGCTTATCATTGTGAAAAATCATTTTTCTTCAAAATTGATAAAGTGATTTTAAATTTTTATTCATTAAATTGTCTGTCTTTAAACCAATCATGTCGAGGACGACATTTTTTTGAAGAAGGGGTGTATGTAGTAGAGTGATTTATTACTGATTTGTAATAAATAACATCATTTTCCATTGTATTTTTCATATTTGTATTATTGTATTCATAATACTTACCTGATGTACTATTTTTAGATCTTTAGGGGATTTCCCTATATGTATTACATTCCAATGTAGTCTATTTATATATATATATATAGGAAGTGGTGTGACATCAGAGGGGTCACATAGGTCATTTGTAATGTTAAAATGTATATCATTGGCCAATATGCTAATGATCCTTATTAGAACTTTTTCTATTGGTTATTACCTTTTTCCCTCCAACATTCAGTGGTCATTGTTTACTATACCCAGACAGACATGTTGATTTCCATCATACCTTGATTTTTTGATTAAGTGCATTATTCCATATTCTACTGACTGTAAGTACTTTTTATTGTATTTTATTGATGTATGTGATATTTCTGAATTAATTAATTATCTATAAAATGTGTATTTTGATCTTTTATAAATTTTGGTAAATAATGTAAACACAATCAGCTGATCAGCCATTTTGGATCAGCCAGGTAACACATCAGACTTTTCCTATTTTTCCATCTTTAGATTACTTTGCATGATTAGACATTCATTATATTTAATTATCTTATCTAGGTTTTCCCATGCATTATCTGTCTGATGTACCCAGGGTATAGATCATCATGTAGGATCTAATTGATCTTTGACAGCCTTGTATCACATACAGGTAATTATTATTACTAATTGTATTGATTATCATTTTGTGATGATTATAATTATATGTGATATTTATCTATTTATTCACTATGTATGAAATTGGGGAATTATATATTTTTCCTTGAATTGTCAGATTGTGTGAATTTCATATATTTTTGATATCATATGTTTACATTGTATTTATTATTGTTATTATGTATTTCAGGGCTACTTACTTACTTATTCATGTTGTAATAAATTGAGAACCTGAGACCAGAGTTACTGTCCTATTTTGACCACTACAACAGACCTTGTTTAAATCTCGTCAGAATAGACTGGGTCTTGAGTCTCTGTCCTATCTGAAAGTTGGTCAAACTTATCGGGTGATTGTTCTTGAGCTGGCTTCAGCGAGAACAGCACAGATTGTTATATGCATGCCATAGAATCTTTTTAGATCCAATACAAAGAATCTTTGTTACAAGAGGCCGCTGCGATTAACTATCTTGTTTCTGATGTCACCTTACGGTGAAAAATTTTATGTTTATACAACAATTGTGTGTCTATTTCAGTGGCGCCCTCTTTAATTGTTTGAATTTCGAGGTGTTAATTTATATTACAGAGAGTGCGCGGCTCCAAATTTCCTGTAAGGTCGATTCAGTAGCATATCCAAATAAATTCTATATTTCTAATTACCATATATAATAAAATAGAGGCAATGCCAAATGAAAAAAAAAATAGACAGAAGTTTGTGCCTGTAATGTAGTGTAGTCAAAAATTGTCTACAGTAGACCAAAAGTACACAAAAGAAATCATGATGAAATTTCAATTAATTTTATTTCCAGTATCATTAAAAGTTATCAGTAGTACTTAGTTTTCCCTGGCATTGTCGCCATAGCACTTTTTATATAGACAGAACCATAAACAGTGCATGTATTTAATATATTTTCATTTTCGTGCGTGAACATCGATGGCGGATGCGGCTAGCTAACAGGGGATGCTTACTCCCCCCGGGCACCTGGTCCCGACTCTAGCTTGCTAGGGGCCGTCGATGCTCAATTCGGTGCTCTATTGTGAGTGCTATTGAGATAATTGTCAGGATCTTCTTATTAGGAAGAAATATATATGATACACACATTCATAATCAAATCCCAACCGAATCATTGCTTGAAAATGTTAAAAAAATTATACATATTTCACATAGATGAGACACAAGTTGTGGACAGTCCACCTCCTTAAGATACTTGTAATATACTGGAACCACAGCCACAGGATGACAGTTTGCAGTCTGGGCCTGAAAATAAACGATTGAAGCGTTTATCTGAGGAAGAGATGGAGCAAATGGAGGCACACAGAGAGAGTACCTCAACAAAGAAGAACACAAAATGGGGGGTTAATTTGTTCATGTTGCTTGAAGGTACATTTTACTTTTAAAAAATTACAAATTGATGGTTCAGACCACAAAATAAAGAAATAAATTATCAGATCAGTAAACATGTAGGAATGCAAATAAATTAGGGGACAGGAAAAATATACAATGTATATGAAAACAGGTGTGAGGAATTTACAAGGTTATAATTGTATTTAAAAGTTGTACCGTAGCTTGGCATTGATAACAAAGATTTCATCTGTTCAGCCAGTTAATATAAATGAATGCAAAAGAAATGAAAGGTACCCTCCCACCAGGCATAAAAACACACAAACACATGATCAATATGTAGAACATTGGAGAGGAAGACTGAAAACATGATTGAAAGAAAGCTACGCGGTTTTACACAATTTGTGATGCGACAAACAAAAGTTCATACTCCAATAAACTGTCAAAATTAGACACTTAATTCTTAACTAAATGTTCCTATGCTGCCGCAAAAAGTAAGCGGCCCATTTCTCCAATGTGGACCAAATTAGAAACAAATAACGGGTTACCGGCCACTCATAATTTGCTTTTTCGTTACTCTATCTTGACGTTTTATTAAAAAAATGTGCGAACTTGTTCTTTAATCCAGGACGATATCAGCATCAGAATATTTACCTTTAATATTTTTATTGTCCTTAGATTTCGGTTACATGATAAATAAAGTAAACAAGGTTAAGAGTAGCTTGAACTTAAATCTGCAGCGGAGCTCATGTGAGCTTTTGTCATAGCATGCCGCCCGTCGCCATGCGCCTTCCCCACATTTTTTACTTCTCTAGAACCACTGAAGGGATTTTAATGACAATTGGCAAAAATGAAGAATAACTGATGGGTACTTCTGTAATGTTTATTTGACAAACTTCTTCTTTAGAACCGAGGCACATGTAGACAAACCTAAATACGATAATCTAGACAGATGTCTTAAGAATTGCTGCTGCTTTTTTGTTTCCACTACTTGTGGGTATCCATTCAAGTACGTATGACTTGATAGATTCCTGCTGGGTTTTTTTTTTTTCTTTTTTTCTTTTTTTTTTTTTTTTTGTTTTTGTTTTTTTTTTTTTTTTTTTTTTTTTTTTTTGTTTTTGTTTGTTTGTTTTTTTTTTTTTAATTTTTTTTTTTTTGCTTTTGTTTTTGTTTTTTTTTTTGTAATTGAAGAAAAGTAAGAAGATGGAGGGGCAACATTTATTTTTTCGACTGATTGATTTTATTCGGTGGTATAACATGAAACTTGACAAATGCACTTTTTTCATGTGTGCATCCATTCTTAAACCAAACACAAGTTCGCATATATCATATAAATCAACAAACATCACATAACCTTTGTTTTATTGAGTATTCTTCTAAACTTAAAATATCAAGAGAGAGAAAACGATGAATTACGTGTTAAAAAACAATACTTGAAAACAATTTTGGAAAATTGAATAATACGATACCATGAAGTATAAGTCCATATGTTTGTTAAACGTCTTTAAATTCAATCCTGATAAATTTACAGTGTGGACCATACATGCACCCATGTCAGTATTGAAATAGACGTTCTGTAATAAAATTTGCAGATGTATAAAGTAAATCCACTATATATATAAAATATACAGATACATTAGTGAGAAGTGTGAAAGTCAAATTGGAAAATGAAATGTCACAATTCATCGAAAATCAAATTCGGCGAATGCTTCACATGTCATGGTCGATTTGTTACGCTGTTCCGTTGGGAACATCGCTTTTTCGCTTCTTTGCGCTTGAAATGGACATGAGAAGAAGCGAAGTTTTGATGCGAAGAAGCGAAGTTTTGATGCGAAGAAGCGAAGTTTCGATGCAAAGAAGCCGAAGTCGCTTCTTCGCAACTTCGCTTCTTCGCCTTCCTATTAGACAGAAGCAGATTCGCAGTGTAATGAAACATGGTTAGGTTTAGGAGTTAGAGATAGGGTTGGGGTAAGGGTGGCTAGTGATAGGGTTATTGAAATATATGAGGCATTAGGAGGAGGAGTCTTTTTCTAACATGAACAATTACTCAGAAATAAATAAATACCGAGAAAGACCAATCGTGTTCATCAATTGTGCGCATGCCAAAACGGAACGCGAAGAAGAGAAGTTTCGAAGAAGAAAAGTTAAGAAGAAACGGACATGAGAAGAAGCGAAGAAGAGATGTTACGATGCGAAGAAGAAAAGTTATGATAAAAATCAAAGTCACAATGCGAAGAAGCAAAGTTACGATGCGAAAAGGCTAAAACATTACTTCGCATCGAAACTTCGCATCGAAACTTCGCTTCTAAGCATCGTAACGCCGCTTCTTCGTATCGTATCTTCGCTTCTTCGAATTCTTTTCTGCGCTTCTTCGAATCGCAAATTCGCTTCTTCGCATCGTAACTTCATTTCTTCGCTTCTTCGTAACTTTGATTCTTTGCATCGTACCTTCGCTTATTCGCTTCTTCGTTTTTCGAATTGCATCTTTTCAATTTAGCTTTTCCGCATCGTATCTTCACTTCTTCGCTCCTCCGCGTCACATTTTGTTTATACAACGTAGCGAAGAGACATTATCCCCAATGGAACCCCGTAATTAGCAGACCGACGGGTGTGTTATATTGTCACTTGCTTTGATATTTGTGTCAGGCATATCATACAACTTGCGATCGTGGTGGGTTTTTTTTTTCATGAATTCTTACTCCTTTCTTTACCTTGAGAAAAAGTGAAGCAAAATGAAACAAGACAAGGACGATATAGATTAAAAAAAGATGTGAAATAATACCAAAATAACACCCAAAAGCGACAAAAATAAGACTCAAAATAAAAATTAAAATGTAACACGAATGTATTAAAGCTTTATCTTCAGCATCTGAAACAGAAGATGTACAATTTATTTCCGGTCTCACATATCATTACTTGGATGTTCTCTACTTCAGGTTCAATTATCACCTTCAAGACATGCCTTGTTAAAATGCGAATATAGTACACTGAAATACTGTTAATCGATTGTGTAAATTTTTTTATTCTCAGAAATATCGTATTTCACTTTACTTTTTAAAACCTTGTCCTGATTAGGTCTCACAGTAACTTTGTATCTTTATATATGTGCATATTCTTATCGAAATCGTATCACACTTTTACTGTAAATGATTTTTTCCCATATTCTTTAACATTCACAGCATTGTCGTATCGCGGTTTTTTATTTCATATCACCATACTCTCAATAAAAATGCGTTAAAATAAGATACATGATTATACAATTTATTCATTTGCATCTACTTCCATAATAATGTGAAATGTTATAAGTAAATTATAATTCTAAAACTACATTCTCAAAATAGAAAATAATTAAGATGTTAAAATGATAAATATAAGATTATTTTCAAACTATTTGCATCTCCGGGACCATTTTCAAGAAAAACGAATCAAAACAAACACAAAAATCTATCTTTAATCGGTCCCATGTCCGATATCGACTATTGTTTTATATCTGAGGGGGTGGACAGAGTGAAAGGGAGGCGGGAGGAGGGAGGGAATGAGGAAAAATAGGAGGAAGGGGGAGAAACGGGGCGGGAGGAGGGAGGTAAGGGAAGGGTGAAAAGGAGAGGGAGGGAGGTGGTGACGGGAGGGGAGGTAACGAGGGGGAAAGAGGTACCAATCTCTCCGCCCCCATATTTATTTTCTCATATTGTGAATCCTCGTCCTCATTCGCATTTTGAATTGATCACCTTGATTACTGGGTGTATGTTATTTATTTATATTCATTTTTTCAATGTGCCACTTCTCAACCAATTGTTGTATCTCCCCTTCATTTGACAATACTTTCTGTTCGTTTGATGAATTTAATAACAGTGCAGCAAGTGCAGGGGAAAAGAATGCAAAAACAAATGAAACTAAAGTATCAAAATGCATCACATCATTAGTATCGCTGGTATTTGAATAATGCGCAACTGTTATCAAGAATATTATTCCAGTCAAAGACATTCTACAGACGAAATAATAAAGATCCATTCGTACCGGAAACACATGAGAATGTAAGCCACATAATCAAATTCTGCAACTTCGATAAAGCCACATAATCAAATTCTGCAACTTCGAATAAGTGACAGCTTTTGCTGTTTTCGCGGACTTTGAACATCATTTCAAGACGTTCCTTACAAAGACCAGTAAAGGAAGTATAATGATGGATACAATACGTAACTAGAATAACACATGCATATATTGAACGAATATAATATATGTCCATCAAAGGGAAAGCAATTAAAAATTAAAAACAGAAGATTTTTTAGATTATTGGAAATAACCCAAATATCGAAAACTTAAAAGAAACCATTGCAAGGAAGAAAACAATCAGCAATGTTGTCAATAAAGCTTTTGAAAATAATTCAAGTATTCTCTGAAATAAGGAGAAAATAATTTCGAAATTAAAAAGATCGAAAAATTGAACGCATACCAACACATGGGAGACATACATAATATTTGAATAAGTATGTTACATACAAAAACAAATAGAGTTGGCACAAAGAGTAGACATTTCTTACACTTGTTCCATGTAATGTATTTTGTCTTAGAAAACGAAATCTCAATAACTGAATACCAAAACTTGCGGTAAAATAGAATGGACTGTCTGTTAATCATTTTTTCGATGTAACTTGTATCTGAAATTATACCAAAAATGTCCGTGAACTCAATACGAGTTAGGTAAAATTCCCTTCTTAAAAAAGCATGGAAATCAAAGCAGTACGTGTAGTTTTTTTTACCATCAATTATTGCAATCGGGAAAATTAGAATGTACATGAAATTTATAAATGCAGGATAAAACCCTATAAGTATTATGCCGTGACCAGTCCCATGATATATTCTAAAATAAACATAAAAAAAGGAAATATCCATCACGAAGTAACTTACAGAAAGAATATATTCAATATACTCAATATTTAGTGTTCTGTTTGTGAAATCTTTCAAACATGCTTTTTCTTTACAAAAACCATATAAAGGTTTAAGAAATCTTTTGCTTCCATAAGGTATTTCGCCTAGAGAATATGTATCGGCTGCATGATGAAATGTAACAACAGTGTCAGGAGAGGTCACTTCTGATATAGTTGGGTCCGTCATTTTTTGAATATGCGATGACACGGTAACATTATTATCATAGGAAACCACAGGACACAAACAATGCAAAGGAAATATATCAGAGAGCACACTGAAGATCTTGAGGAGAAATATTCACCAGTTCTATTAATGTCTGAAAAACATAAAAAACATAAAATTTTTGCCAAATTATGAATATTTTAGACCAATCTATGTATGGAAAATCTTGAGTGCAAAGTTCACCATTACTAATATTAGTAATTAGATATGAAAACAGAAAATCCACGCGTTCTTCTGTTCCATTTGTCTCTTGTGTTGTTTTTATATCAATCTCATAGATATTATCATAAATAAGTCCAAACGTCCATGAATGGAAATCATCTGGAAATGCTTACATATATTTTGATGTTTTGTTGATCCAGACGAAGTTGCTGAAGCGAATGAAACTGAGTTCCGTGAGTCAACGAAGGAATCTTTCTTTCTTGATTAAATTGATATATATCATTTTTTTTTTGTAATCTAAAGCCAGCTTTCGAAACAAAGTTTCACAATCAGTTCCAAAGTCTGTGAATGAACAATTTAATCTCTGTGAAAACTAACCCTCGGCCGTGGCATGGAGACTAATGCGATAACGATTGACATCATCATCATCACTGAAAGAAAAACAAAAACTGTGTTCACTCAAGGAGGTCCAGGACAGTCGGACTTTAATTTTCCTTAAAAAAAATTATATATAAAAATGTTAGTAATTGAAACATACTATTTACTATATGCGAAGTTTCATCATTTTTACGGTAAGTTTTGAAGCTATGGACATATGAATATACCCCTTGAAAACCCATCAAATGGCCGTAAATGTGACGTTAAAATGAACACTCTTTAGGGAGGGAAAAAAAGTTCCAAATCTTCTTAATTTTTAATAATAAAATCCATTTATCTGAAACCCTACCATTCATTTTCCGTTAAAACTTGATATTATTTTCTACATATGTCAAGTTAAACACCGATAAGTACCTATTAAAATTTGACCGTCAGTTTTTAAGTTATTGTGATTTTGTTACCCTCTCCCCTTTATTTTTATGACATCTTATGTTGACATTCTTGCGAAAAAAAAAACCACAACAATGTCGCCTTTTCTATTATGACGTCATAATTGATCCAGAACTTTCCGATGGGATTCTTACGGATACTGTTCTAGATCCCCTTAAAAGACAGCATGGGTAAAACGTGTATCGATAACTTTCATTCATTGAATGACGAGTCAATAATAGACCGTATATAAAAATTCATCATTTATAAAGGGGAATCACAAACAAAGTCGTCATTGTAATAATAATGTCAATTATAAAACCCCACTCCAATTAGGTTTGACATGATAATCAATAGACCCTTTCACATTATCTGCGGTACTTAATTTGAAGGCAAATTCCGGGGGACAAACAATAGATTGCGCATGCACCAATGACGTCATTTGATTGTTCTAGGGCGTTTAGCGCGGAATCGTGTTTCGTTTGTTCCGCAAAAAACGTCTTGGAACAATCGAATTACGTCACTGGTGCATGCGCAATCTATTATTTGTCCCCCGGAACTGAGCTTCAAATTCAGTACCGCAGATAATGTGAAAGGGTCTATGTGCAGAGTGATATCTTTATCAATTTTGAAAAGAGTATAAAATATCACTTTTTATATTATCTAAATATTAAGATACTTAAATTGTTTATTATTTCATAGTAGGAATATACTTCATACATTTATTAATACGTACATCTAAAAATAGAATTAATCTATTTATTGTATACACTTACTACTTGAAAATTATTTCCTTCTATGGAAAGTTCATTAAGTGACATCAAAAGGTCATTTTGCTTCTTAGAAATGCTTTAGACATGTATCAAGGCATGTCATTGGTCATTGTAATATATATATCATGCCTACTAGCCAACAGGGAATGCTTACTCCTCCCGGGCACCCGGTCCCACCTCTAGCTTGCTAGTGGTCCGTCGATGCTTAATTTTGTACTCTATTGTGAGTGCTGTCAGGATCTTCTTTAACTCATTTGTTCCATACACAGTGTACGCTACATCTTTTTATACGAGTATTTGATATTATGAGTATCCATTTGTATATTCCTGCATTTTTGAAATAGTAAAGGTAAATAACTCTTCCCTTAGTTCTAAATCTGTGCTTACAAAAAATGTAGCAGGCAAGCTTAAATCATGCTAAATTAAATGTTGAATTGAATTGATTAGTCTCATTGATCATATTGATATACAGTATAATCTGTGTAAACCGGCTTTCATTGGTTCCGGTTGAATCGGCCGGTTTCGGCAAGATCCGGTGTAAAGAAAATCGATATATTTGACCCGAATAAATTGAAATAATATACCGGTACACAGGAATGCTCACTGCTATACCTTTACTGATGAATAGAATAATTGATCATCATATCAATACAAAATACAAACAGATTTAATCATATATAAACAGAGATTAAACAGATTTCATATCATTGTCTACATTTTGCGGAAAAATCTGTCAAGAATGAGTTTTTAATGATTTGCATTTAACAATTTCATTCTCTTTTAAAATGCGTAAAGTCTGCAAATAAGGTAACATTTGGTCATTTTTACGGACGAACGCATACACAAGTACCATTATATAGATAAGATATGTAAGTGGACGTTGGAGATTTAAATCTCAGGCTCAGAACGAGGGAAAAAAGAATGTCAGAGAAAAATCAATACTGTAATGTATCATTGCATTAATTGTCGGTCAACAGAAGAATGTTGTGCTTCTGACTGGCTATGTACAGTAAGCTGTAATCACACGTTGCTTCTACTGATGTAGATCTACGTTGCAACGTAAATACCAGTACAGAACTTTTAGAGAGATTTAAAAGCCAAATTAGGACACGAAGAATAATGCGCATCAGGATGTAGTGAGTTGTCAATTTTATGGGCCTTTTTTATCAGAATGGGACTATTGCAAATGGTGCTTGGCCTTGCCAATCACTGCGAGTTTTTATTATGTCACTAACAGTAGTTGCTCCGATACCATACTTCTGTGACTTTTTGTACTTTTTCCAAATCCCCAATCAAAGATATTTTTTCTTCCAAGTTTAATTTTTTTTTTTTTGGCCTTTTATGAGATGAATATGCATTATCAACATTATTTCTTTTTCTCGGCGTAATCGCCATGAAAAACATGTACACTGAATAGATTTAAATTCTTTGTTATAAAAAAATACGTTGCCGAAGGTATAATTACCGTTGACCAAATCACACCTGAGTAGATGTTTATACAAGGCCGGTATACAGGTGATCAATTAACCCTGATTAGTGTGATCGGTACCCTAGTTGACGGCCGGAGTACGGAATAGACAAGATACGGAATACACAAAAGATTTTACTATTAAACGTCACGGAGAATCGCTCGGGACCGTAAGAAAGAACCGATGTAGACAAGATTCAGGAATACAGAAGATCCGGTTTTCACAAAATATACTGTATCATGATAGCTACCTTTTATTTATATACCTATCACTTACTGTCAAACCCCTCACGGGGAACTTTTGTACGAGCTCCACAAGGCAAAGGGCATACGTGTGACACAAATATGATATAGAAACCCCAGTCGAAGATAAAAGACATTAAAACAGTTTCACAAAATATGCCAGTTCTCGTTGGTATTTGATGTATTGTTTTCATGTTAGATCTATGGTTTGTTATTAGACAGCATGATTTGTTTTGTTTTTTTGCATCTGAATGTTCCCTCAACGAAGGAATGAAACAAGGATTCCAATCACCCACCCAACCCTTATCATCATACACTCATAATGACACGATTGTTTAATATGTAACAGAAAAGGTTCCTTAATGCAACGAATCATTCGTGTTCCATCTATTTAAGTGTAACAGTGTTTAACGTCTTCAAATTGAATAGCATTATTTAAGCACAGATAAATTGGCAGCATGGACCAGACATTTTACAGAAATTTTAGAATGCGTTGAAGAAACGATCAACCGAAATTGATCGAACTTAGCTACATGTGCCCTCGGGGACTCCTGGTCCACCAGCAGTGACACTCACCAAGTGGTATAAATGTTTAACGTCTTAAAATTGAATAGCATCATTTAAGCACAGATAAATTGGCAGCATGGACCAGACATGCACGTTTCGGGTACTCAACCCTCGTCAGTGATCCTCAAATCTAAACAATGTAATATGCCAAAAAAGTATGAAATTTACTATGTCGAAAAAGGGTACCGAAAGACGTAGCAGGATGGGTGGGATATGATGCTGCAGGACCCACTTTTTAGAAATTTCAAGAAATTTTGATAACAGAAATTTTAGAATGCGTTGAAGAAACGATCAACCGAAATTGATCGAACTTGGCTACATGTGCCCTCGGGGACTCCTGGTCCACCAGCAGTGACACTCACCAAGTGGTATAAATGTTTAACGTCTTCAAATTGAATAGCATCATTTAAGCACAGATAAATTGGCAGCATGGACCAGACATGCACGTTTCGGGTACTCAACCCTCGTCAGTGATCCTCAAATCTAAACAATGTAATATGCCAAAAAAGTATGAAATTTACTATGTCGAAAAAGGGTACCGAAAGACGTAGCAGGATGGATGGGATATGATGCTGCAGGACCCACTTTTTAGAAATTTCAAGAAATTTTGATAACAGAAATTTTAGAATGCGTTGAAGATCAGACCCTTAATTCATTTTGAAAATTTGCATCATTATTGAAATTTCCTCATTCATTTATTCTAATAATGAAGGAAAAAGATATGCTGAGAACCCATGTAATGATACCTAAGCACAATAATTATTCAAGATATATGTAATCTACAGCCGTCATCTACAAATGTAGCTGTTGGCCTAGCTTCTTAACTACTTCATAGAAATATTGACACGATCTCTATCAGAGGTTTACATCCTACTTCCTCTTACAATTCATGTATGACCTAATTTAAAATAATGAAGTTATGTAGGACATTCTTATCGCACAAAAAAACATCCTGTTTCACAAAACTGAGTGTTACATGTATCATAAGAGGGCATCGTATAGATCCAATATCGATAATCAATTCATTTTCCGTACACAGCCAAGTGTGCCTCATATAAAATTCATGTGAAATTTACATGAACTTTACATGAAAGTTCACATGAAATTTATGTGAAACGAGCACGAACATGAAATTTACATGAAATTTTCCACATGAAATTCATGTGAAGATTTTTACATGGATGTTATGTGAATTCAGTTTCCTGTGAAGGTCACTTAGAAAAATTCATGTGAAATTCATGTGAAGGAAATTAATGTGAAATTCATGTGAAATATTTTTCACATAAATCTTATGTGAAATTTATATGAATTTTACATGAACTTTCATGTGAAATTTACATGATGCTCATTTCATATGAATTTCATGTGAGGCACAATTGGCTGTGTATGTTTGACGATTCATCATCTATATGGAGGGGGATTAGGGTCACAATGCTATTTGACTTGCTTTCATGCTTCATGCTATGCTGCTTCATTCAATGTTTAATTATTCAATGTTGATTTGTATTGCTTTCATTTTAAATTTCATTTATCTCTCTTCTTTGCGTAATTTTGCTTTCGTGCAATTTACATTTGTCATTCGTCAATGCATAACTTACTAACCCCCCTCCATACATTTAAAGTCACCACGTTTGACATATTTAATTGTTCAATTATCAAATGAGCATTTTTCCTAAAATTTGACATGACATCTGCAAAATAATCTTATCTTAAATGAGTCAAAGAAGATCCTGACGATAATCTCAACAGCACCCACAATAGAGCACCAATTGAGCATCGACGGACCCCTAGCAAGCTAGAGGTGGGACCAGGTGCCCGGGAGGAGTAAGCATCCCCTGTTTATCTTAAATTATGCTATTGAATTTGAAGACGTTTAACATTAATGTCACTGCTGATGTACCAGGAGTAGCCGAGAGCACATGATGCCAAATTCGATCAACTTCTGTTGATCGTTTCATCAACGCATTCGAAAATTTCTGTTATCAAAATTTCTTGAAATTTCTGAAACGTGAGTCCTGTAGCATCGTATACCACCCTATTCCTGCTACGTCTTTCGGTACATTTTTGGAGATAATAACTTTCACACTCTTTGGTCATATACATCGTTTAGATCAAGGATCACTGACGAGGGCTGAGTACCCGAAACGTTTGCGTCTGGTCCTTGCTGCAAATTTATCTGATCTTAAATGTTGCTATTGAATTTGAAGACGTTTAATATCTTATCTTCAATTAATGTTTTTATTTGCCCATTTTACTTCTTAACCAATATATTGATATGACGTGATAAAAAATTTGGATGAAATTCATGTTTTAAGTGATCCGCTGAAATTTCACAATTCTGCGTCCTACTTGTATTTATTGCTACAATGAAATTTCTAGTGCATCATTAAAAACAGAATTATATTGATATATAGTTATGATAAATATTGAAACGAAAAATGTAGTCTCTTTGTTTGCAGTATCTGATTCAGGGCCATGGTGCGACGTCCTTTCACTTTCTTCCTCTTCACTGAAAGACAGCGCATGACGTGAGTGGAGCCATCTTTATGTATGATAAATTTTGTTTTTACAATGGACATTGGGAAGGTTTCTTATATGATAATGTCGCCCTCCGTGTTTCTCTGTTGCTGTATTATGGTCTTCGTCAGTATTACTGCTGTTTACCTTGTTATGAGATTGCGTTCCGATGTTTACACTCTTGAGATCTCCTCTTCTATCTTTATTATGTCTATTAAAATCCTGACGCCTCGCGGTAAAAAATCAATTTGACAGGGGATTCGTCGATATCTTGTCAGTTTTTTTTAACAACAGATGCATGGTATCCCCTTATTCTGATTTTAGTTTCTGAAATAAAGCGTATACTTTCTTCCATTTCGTCGATTGATGATAACAAAGCATCAGAAAAATTACACAGCAAAGAAAGAGGGATAACTCTAAGCTTAATTTATGCATTTATCAGAACACAGGAAAAAAATTAGTTCCAATAACTATACGGGATATATATACAAATTATATGCATCGCTAATAAATATAAATCTCTTTGTAAATAGATGTAAGAAATAACTTCGTATATTTTCTTCACACTTATCTTTACTTATTTCATGCCTTTTTATTACAAATGTCTAATCACATGATATCGTATGTATGAAGGATGTGCTAAGAAAATTGAATTTTTTTTTAATAATCTTTATCTGTATGAAGAACATGAATTTGTCCTACTTCACTTGAAACTTTCTTCGACAATAACTCACACCTATAATAATGCATCTGTCAGGTTCGGTTTGTATAACCTCATCATTGGTACAACAAACTTATTCTACAAACTTATTCTACAAACTTATTCTCAAATAAAAGCAGAAATTCTTATTTTAGGTTTTTGGACTTGACTTCATGTTCTGACAAATATCTTTACAAATTCAATATTTCAGTAAAACATTTTATATATTCAACAAACTGTTGACAAAACAGTTCTTATACGAGTATATACAAATTACAAGGGGTTTCTCTATTTTGTTTTGTGCTTTGGTGCATAGAGACAGTACATTTAATGTTATAGAGAGCAATAAGATCAAGACATAATCAGAAAATTTCAGTAAAATGAAATGAACATTTCTTCTGCGGTCATCAATATCGAACTACCTCAGCTTTATCTTTAGAACGATCAGAATCAGTTGAATGTTTTGGAGTAAATTAATTCAGATATGTAAATTTTATTACCCTGGCCCTTATCTAGACAGAATAATATTCAGAGCAAATTTGCTCTGAAATATTTACAATTGTAGTATTTCATTTCAATCTATTGTACCCTGAACATTTTATTGAATGGATCAAAGAAAAATACTGACAGCAAAATCATATTTACACTTGAACCTAGAATTTTTCTCCTTCTTCTGAAATTTAGAGTTTTTTACACTGGCCGTCATCCAGAATGAATCAGACTAGATTTACTGTGTAATATTAGAAATTGCTGTAGTTCATATCTGAATTATATGTAATTTGAAAATAACATTGAAAGGAACAAATGAAAAAGATGACACAGCTTAAGGAGGTATTGAACATGTTGATGCCAAATTTCCCTTTGGTTCTTATAACTGCATATTACCCTTGCATAAAAAAACACCTCAAAGAAAATTAATGAAATATTGGCAAATACTTTTAAAAGAGGGATGCAGAATGCAGACAAATATTTAGGGAAATGCCTGTTGTAGCATATTGCATACATATAATATATATAACATAAAAACTTGAGCGACATGCTGACATCATGCAAAAATTAAGTGAATTATATTATTCACATTGATATAATGCAAAGGATTCCTGACAATGGGATTGTGGATTTGCAGTATATATAAATATACTTATTAAAACAAATTATACTATGTATAACAAATATGAATAACCTCTATGCACACCGCCGAAACACCATATTAGTGTCGGGTCCAAGTGTACAGAGTTGAGTGGCAGGTGGGATCCACTATTTAAAATCATTTTTCTCAAAATTTCTGAAAAAAAATTACTTTTTGTCTGCTCTTGTTTATACAAACTTTAATTCTATCCACATGAAAATTTTCTATGAGATTTTGAAATATGCATTTTCAAGGTATGCGTTGACTTCAAAATGACGTCATATAATTAAAGTTTCACTTTTGTACTCGGTTTTACACAATTTGTGATGTGAGAAACCAAAGTTCATACTCCAATAAACTGTCAAAATTCAACAGTCAATTTTTATAATTTCCAAACCCCAATTTATCCCAAATTTCACAAATATACATGTACTCAAGAAATTAGTAGTTTAGTACATTGCGTATGAAAATGTCAACTCTGTAGCGCCCTTAGGCGAACTTGTTCCGAAAAGAATTAGAAATAATGTATACGTAGCTAGTCAAAAGCCACAAATGTGTCAAAAATATTTGTTCTCCGTCTGGAGCACCATTTTACAAATTCATAACATGCATGTCTGGTCCATGCTGTAAATTTATCAGGTTTTAAATGATGTTATTGAATTTAAAGACGTTTAACATCATCAGATGAAATGACGTAGTTGTTTGATGACGCGTTCTGCAGTTTAAGTTCAAGGTCGCCGACATGGCAGTTATGTGTTTGGATTGTACACGCAGGAGCTGGGAGTTTATACTGACAAATTCTCTGTACTTATAGACCAAATTCTTACAGAAAACGGCATTATTATGATCTATTGGTATCAGAATATTTTTTCCTAGGATTTAGTTATTTCATAAGTGGCAAGTAAATTGTGAAAATTCATGACGATAATGTATCCTAATCGAGGCCGAGGTAGGTCGCCGTCTTTTGATCTTTCAGTTCCTGTTCGCTGATATCTTGTTCTAAATTCTTCATCTCGGTGAAAATACATCACTTCAAAAGTTTATAGTCTCAATAATTCGAAAACAAAGGAGGGGATCTCCAACAACACCAGGTTGTAGCACGAAGTTTCAGAACGATTGTATCTCATTGTATCGCATAGAAATTGTTTGAAACAGTGATCGTCGGTCCTTTTAAAGTTTTCATTCAAAACTTTTGCACGTTGACAGTCGTCAACCATTGGAAAATTTCAAACGCGGGATGCTCGAGCCAAAAACTATTTTACGATAGGATTGTAATTTCGAAGAAAATAGATGGAAGATTCTGTTTCTCTCTTGATTTTACTGCATTTTCTATCGTTAAAATTATAACGGTCTGATGAGCTCCAAAACAGGCGCGTAGCAATAGAAAAACAGTTTAAAACAGCGTTCACCGGTACATCATCGGAATTGTCATACAATTTACATGAATTCCGATATCGTATTTATATCTAAGGGCTACTGTTAACAAAAATTTGTTAGTTTTTACATTCTAATCATTCAAAAGCCGATCTTAGTAACATTGCATGATTTTGATGAAAGTAGTTCCAGCTCATCCGGTATTTTTTCGTGTTCATTTGGGTATGAACGTGTATTTTGGACCAATCAAACTGCGAAGATTCGTGTTAACAAACATGTTTGGAAATTATTCCTAATTTCTGTTCCGAAATCTCCATATTTAACATTTCTCTTCCATATTGAAAAGATGAGAAACATTGTGTTTCAAACAAAGGCAGGATACTGGAATAAAAGATTATATTGTCTCTTACTAATTGCCAATTTTTGAAAAATTCACTGTAATTAAAATGACTCAATAATCGAAGAAGTCTTTGTCAGAGGAATTGTTTATTTATATCTGATGATTTTTATTTGTAATTAAGATGACATATGAACGTTCATTTGATTGGCCAGTGGTCCTTTGAATATACACGTACATATGTAAACCAACTCCGAGATCTGTCGCAAAACAAAGAATTTGGATAGATAAAAACATGCTATATTGATAATAATTCCAGATTTAAACCATTCAATTTATCATTTTTACTATGATATATCATCAAACATGTATTTTCTTTATAGATAATGCTTTCAAAGAGTGAACTAGCTAAAGCTGTTCCAGAAAAGTACTAACTTTTCCAGAAAAGTACATTTTGTGTACCACCACCCCAAATGACAATCTAAAAAAGTACTCAGTACACTTATTTGACATCAAATTGATCAGAAGTCTTGGTCAGAAGTTATTTTCTTTCACATATTTTTCAATGAAAAACTCTGTCCTTCGGAAAAACATATTTATATTATCAATATAAACACTTATTTCATGTTGCATTGTGGAGCAGTTAAAATCATTCCCCGTGACCTGATGTTTGTCAAGTGTATCAATTACTTCTTTCCTTGTCGCCTGAAGGAAGCTTCGTTTTGACCCTTAATCAATGTGACATCTTATCTAGATTTTTTTTGCTATTTCGGAAACTTGCCATTACATCGAAAAATATCGAAATTCAAGGAGGTAAACATCTAAGCACCATCACTCCAATGCTATTTTGAACATAGATTTTATTTGGATATGCTACTAAAACGACCCTACTGGAATTTTGGAGCGCAGAGCAAACAAGAGACAGATTTGTGATTTGTTAACATTTATTAGTACAAGAACAGGCAATTACTGCATAATGTACTATTCCTGGAAGACCTGAAGATCAGAATATTTCTTGAAATGAATATGCATATTTCTTTTATCCTTTTTTTGTAATGAAAGTGCATTTCAATGAAATATCAGTGAAGGGCGGGCACAGCGATCCCGAAAAAAAATTGAGTATAAAGCGAACGAAGAGAGTCAAAAATGTTGTCCTTGTGTTGTTTAAGTGAAGCAAGCTGATAACTGTTTTAGTGTATGGCGAGCGAACCTGAATTTTAGGAAATGGAGGCCAAAATATTTCCTGGGTCAGAATGTCTATTTCCAAAAATAGATAGGCCCCCATCCCCCCTCTCAGGATCAAATGGTCGTCCCCTAACCATGTTTGTCTGTCTTAGGGCCAATTCTGTAAGGAAGTTTTAAAAACAGATATATTTACTTCGAGTAATGGTAGATCTTTCATATTTCAGATATACATTCACCATAAGGGAAGGGAGGAGATCTCCAACAAGACCCGTTCAGTACACTTTTGACCTGCATGGACCTGATATTAGGGATATATTTCATTTTAAGCGACGAAATTGAACGCAGATATATATCTTTTATACAGTAAAGTCAATGAGAGGCCTATAGTATTTTATACATATATTCATCGTAACTTGAAAAAAATAAAACCATTATATTTTACCTAAATGTATAGTAACCTTGACTGTGGTAGGCATTATCCTATTTGGCTGGATTTAAAGCAACACTGGTCTATGAAAGGACGAACTTGATAATGTGGAGATTGTTGTGGGTCATGTATTATTTTAGTTTTACTTTATGTGTAGGTACACATGTACTTAGTCATGTTATTTAATGATTTCATAATAATTCTTTCTACATTTTACTATGTCATGATTATCTCATTAGAGAATATTCCAGTATGTTCTTTGTTACATCATTATCATCACATGACTGTGATTTCTAGAATTTACTCTATTGTTAATCATTTGTAATGAGTCATTGTTCTAGAAGCTTCTGGTTAATTCATTGGTATTAAGTATAAATACCTCTGAGGAACTGTGTTGAGGAGACATTCGTACACATTCGTAGACACGATTCATTCATCTATTCTGATATACTGGGACACTTTATTTGTTGAGACTTTAATCCATTTAACAACGTTTGGACACTGATCTTTCGAGACGTTTGTGATTACCGGAAACCATACATTCGATAGACTTTGTGGACCGTAACGGACACTTTGATCCGGACATTGTATTGTAAGTTGTAATCATTTGAAATATATATATTTTGTACATAATTAAACTTGTAAATTTATATTCTGTCTTTGTCTGATTTTTGCTGGCGTTTTGGGGTATTCTGGCCCATAACAGAATTGGGGGCTCGTCCGGGATAGTAATCTCTGCATATTTGCATTTTTACGTAAAAGTTCGTTTTTTGAAAAAAGGAAAATTCTCAAAACTTTTGCCAGCAGAAATCAATCATGGTATTTTCGGTCACTGAATTTTTGAAATCGCCGACTGTAGATGAGTTCGAATCATTGAAAAAGATGATTTGATTGGTTTAGGTCTTCACTTGAAGTTAGATGTAAAATCTTCTATGAGAAAACAAGAAATTAGAAATATTGTGGCTAAAAAGCTTTTAGCTGAGGAAATCTTTTCGTCATACGATTTTCCTGTTGAACCTGTTTCAAGCGAAACCAAAATGTCAAAATTTGAGTTTGAATTAGAGAAAATGAAAATACAATTACAATTTGAAAAAGAAGAAAAAGAACGACAATTTCAATTTGAAAAAGAAGAAAAAGAAAGACAATTTCAAATTGAAAGAGAAGAAAAAGAAAGACAATTTGAAAAAGAAGAAAAAGAA
Organism: Pinctada imbricata; assembly: GCA_033119305.1. Classification (NCBI taxonomy): domain Eukaryota; kingdom Metazoa; phylum Mollusca; class Bivalvia; order Pterioida; family Pteriidae; genus Pinctada; species Pinctada imbricata. Next base: position 34,485,354 of record VSWD01000014.1, on the reverse strand, counting down.
AGACAATTAGAAAGAGAGAAACAGGAACGTATGCACGAGAGAGAACTCCAGTTTGAGTTAGAAAAGTTAAAGTTAGAGAAAAGCGTTAAGGAAAATCCTGTTCCTTCGCCTGTCAAGTCTGAATTCGATGCTGCCAAAAACATCAGATTAGTACCAAAATTTCAAGAAAAGTCCGTGGACAAATATTTTCCACATTTTGAGAAAATCGCGGCCAATCTGAAGTGGCCACGTGATTTTTGGCCAACTTTGTTACAAAGCGTACTTATTGGCAAAGCGGCTGAAGTGTACTCGGCGCTCAGTATTGCTGAGAGTTCAGACTATGACAAGGTCAAGGACACGATTTTGAGAGCATATCAGTTAGTACCTGAGGCGTACAGACAAAAGTTTAGAAAGTACAAAAAATTTGAAAATCAAACATATGTTGAATTTGCTCGAGAAAAAGAAGATTTATTTGACCAGTGGTTTCGATCAAAGAAAATTCCCAATTCATTTGACAATTTGCGTCAAATAATTCTGATAGAAGAGTTCAAAGAGTGTGTACATCAAGATTTAAGAACTCATTTGGAAGACAAAAATGTTAAAACTCTTGAAGAAGCCGCTGTTTTGTCTGATACGTATGCTCTCACTCATAAGAAAAATTTTGTGTCAAAAACTCAATCTAGCGATAGCGCAAAAACGTCAGATTTTCCAAAGAAAAATTTACAAGAGTCTCAGTCGTCCATTAGTTCCCAGTCACCATCTCAAGGTGGTTCTACGTCCGGTCCTAGGTCCGAGCGTTCTGAGGCATCCCCAGGGGTGGGGTCTCTTCCTACATGCAATTATTGTAAGAAAAAAGGTCATGTTATTGGTGAGTGTTTGAAGCTTAAGAAGAAAAAAGAACTTAAGTCACAGGCCTGTGCGTCTGTTAGAAATGATAGGAAAGCCTTAGATTCGATTTGCTCTGACACTCCTGAGATTCAGGGTTCTAAGTCCAGTTCTGATGATTTTGTGGAGGATCATTATAAGCCCTTTTTGTCACAAGGATTTGTTTCACTCAGTGATTCTAGCGAAGCGTTGCCTGTTCAGATTTTGAGAGATACTGGTGCTGCCCAGACTTTATTGTTAGAGGGTTCATTGCCTTTGTCTGAGCACACTTTTACTGGTAGGTCAGTTTTATTACAGGGTGTGGAGCTAGGCGTCATTGATGTTCCCCTTCATAAAATTTATTTGAAGTCAGACTTAATTACTGGACCTGTTATCGTAGGTGTTCGACCTACTCTTCCCGTTCAAGGCGTTTCCTTGTTGCTTGGCAACGATTTAGCTGGCGGCAAAGTTGTAGCCGATCCGATTGTTTGTGAGAAAATCACGTCCGATGTCGTGTCCGATGATGAAGACGACGACTTGTACCCAGCCTGCGCAGTTACCAGGGCGATGGCCAGGAACAGACTAAAAGAGGCTGAGAGTACTTCTGCACTTAACGAGGACCATCCCTCCGAAGATATAGACCTTTCTGACACATTCATGTCTACCATTGATGACAGCGTACCTGAGACGTCAGTACCACTTCATGTTGACAAGTCTCCGACAGTACCTGGTGATGATTCCCATCCACCATTAGACAGAGATACAGATGCCTTAAGCCGTGAGCAGCTCCTCTCCGAGCAAACTAAAGATCCGGAGATTATCCGACTAAGCAAGAGGGCCCTTCCCCGAGAAGAAGCGGACAAAGTCGGAGAGTGCTTCTACATACAAGATGGCATCCTCATGCGGAAATGGAGACCACCCGATGCACCCCCTAATGAAGTGTGGCGGGTCGTTCACCAGATAGTGGTTCCAGTAGCGTATCGCGGGGACATCATGAGTTTAGCTCACGACACACCCATGGCAGGTCATTTAGGTGTCAATAAGACTTATAATAGGATTTTAAGTCACTTTTACTGGCCTAAGTTGAGAAAAGATGTGTCTGAGTTTTGTAAGTCTTGTCATAGTTGTCAGATGGTAGGTAAACCCAATCAAGTTATACCACCTGCTCCCCTCCAACCCATTCCAGCCTTTGAGGAACCTTTTAGTAGGGTGTTAGTTGATTGTGTAGGTCCTTTGCCTAGGACTAGGTCAGGGAATCAGTACTTACTGACAATTATGTGTACTTCAACTAGGTTTCCTGAAGCCATACCTCTTAGGAATATTAAGGCAAAGACCATAGTTAAGGCCCTTACAAAGTTTTTCAGTTTCGTAGGTGCTCCCAAGGCTATTCAGTCAGATCAGGGTTCGAATTTTATGTCAGGATTGTTTCAGCAGGTTATGCATGAGCTAGGTATCAGGCAGTATAAGTCTTCTGCGTACCATCCTGAGTCCCAGGGGGCACTTGAACGCTTTCATCAAACCCTTAAAACTATGATGAAAACATATTGTCACCAGTATGAAAAAGACTGGGATGAAGGGGTTCACCTCGTGTTATTTGCGGCACGAGAAGCGGTTCAGGAGTCCCTGGGGTTCAGTCCCTTTGAGCTAGTTTTTGGGCATACGGTCAGGGGGCCATTGAAGTTGTTGAAGGAAAAATGGTTGACTGAGACTAGCGATTTGAATCTCTTAGACTACGTGTCTAATTTCAAAGAGAAGTTATATAATGCTTGCAAATTAGCTCAAGAAAATCTCAAAACCTCACAAATGAAAATGAAAACATGGTATGACAAAGATGCTAGAAACAGAGTTTTTAAACCAGGCGATAAAGTTCTTGTATTTTTGCCTATCCCTGGTCATCCTTTGCAAGCTAGATATTTCGGTCCTTATGAGATTGAGAGTAAAATTAGTGATGTTAACTATGTGGTTAAGACACCAGGTCGGCGAAAAGAAAAAAGAGTGTGTCATGTTAACATGTTGAAAGAGTATTTTGATAGAAGTGACCGAAATTTTGTAAAACCAGTTTCCACTTTGGCCAATGTAAATACATTTGAAAATTGTGTTGAACCGGAATGTAATGAAGAGACTGTTGAAAAAGACTTCGCTCAAAGTGTCCGTTTAAAGAATTCTGCAATTCTGACAAATCCGGAAGTGAAACTCGGACATTTGACCGTGCATCAAAAAGAGGAAGTGCACCAATTAATGCGGGAATATACGACCATCTTTCCGGACGTTCCAAAAAAGACGAATGCATCTCATCATGACGTCATTGTGGGTGATGCGTCACCTATCAAACAGCATCCCTATCGGTTAAACCCAATTAAGCTTCAATACATGCGGAAAGAAATTCAATACATGCTTGAAAATGACATTATTGAACCCAGCAATAGTGATTGGAGTTCCCCATGTATTCTTGTTCCGAAGCCAGACGGAACTTACCGATTGTGTACGGACTTTAGAAAAGTCAATTCAGTCACCAAAACTGACTCTTATCCAATCCCACGAATCGATGACTGTATAGATAAAATTGGCAGTGCAAAATTTGTCAGTAAATTTGACTTGCTTAAAGGCTATTGGCAGGTCCCGCTTACAGAGAGAGCCAGAGAAATATCGGCATTTGCGACTCCAGATGGGCTATACCAATATAAAGTAATGCCCTTTGGTATGAAAAACGCACCAGCCACATTCCAGAGGATGATTCATTCGCTCCTAAATCATCTCGAAGGATGCGAGGCGTACATCGATGACGTCATCATCTACAGCGACACCTGGGATGATCATCTCCGAATCATGCGTACCTTCTTCGACATACTGGCGAAAGCAAACCTCACAGTGAACATTGCGAAAAGTGAATTTTGTCATGCGACTGTAGAATATTTGGGTCACAAAGTAGGTCAAGGTTTTGTTACTCCTATCATGGCCAAGGTGGAAGCTATTTCAAAGTTCCCGATTCCTACCAATAAGAAAGAAATAATGAGATTTTTGGGAATG